>VXBB01018289.1:3073-30083 GCA_013399915.1 Illadopsis cleaveri | reverse complement strand
GAAGATTTTTTTTAAAAGCCAGTATAAAAATAAAATTTTGAAAAAGTGTAAATTAAAAAAAAAAAAAAAAATATATATAAATATTTACTTGGAAATTGCTAATGTTTCTGAACATATAGGTCCAGTGAAGTTTCCAAAAAGCCTGAAACAGAGATAAGTAACTTTTTGCAACAGAGGAAAAGGTCATTCAAAAGAACAAATTTATTTGAATACTGAGAATTCATATCTCCTTCTTAATCCAAGCCATGCACACACAGCAATTTGGTAAGGACTTGGTCATATTTGAGAGATACTTAAAAGAGAACCCCATAAAATCATCATGTGAGCTTCTGATAGTATTTTGAAAACACTACCTGGGACAACTTTGGTCTTCTCATTTATTAAAATAGTCCCTACTATATACTAAAAATGTTTAAAAATGCAACTTTTTTATTATTTGCAGCCATGATGCTCAGTGATCGATTTTATTGTCACATTTTGATTAAATGCTATGCAAAAGCATCTATGAGATGACTCCTGTATTGCTATTAATGGGAATTTATTCTTCCATCCCAATGAATGTCTTTCTATATGCGGAATAAACCAGTACTGAAGGGAGAAGTGTATTCTGCATGAAGGGTAACATCGTAACTAAACAGTGTATTTTAGTATTACTTCCAAAAATGTGGAGAAGCCCAATACTCAAACTTAATTCCTGCCAGACTGAGAAGTATGGGAAGTATAGTTTATAATGGTGTCCTGCTTTCAGCTGGGATAGGGGAGTTACTTTTCTTCCAAGCAGTTAGTACAGTGCTGTGCCTTGGATTCAGTATGAGAATAATGTTGGTAACACCCTGATACTTTGGCTGTTGCTGAGCAGTGCTTACCCTAAATCCAGGACTTTGCAGTTTCCCACACTCTGGCAGCGAGCAGGTGCACAAGAAGCTGGGAGGGAGCACGGCCAGGACAGCAGACCCGAATTTGCCAAAGGGATATTCAATGTCATGGAGCATCTCATGGTCAGTGTATAAACTGGGGAGGTTGGTCAGGAGCTGCCAACTGCCCGTCAGGGACAGGCTGGGCATTGGTCAGGGTGGTGAGCAATTGTACTGGGCATCACTTCTGTTTCTTGGGGTTTATTCCTCTCTCCCTTCTTGTCTCCCTTTTCACTGCTATTGATCATTGATATTTGATTTTGTTTTGATGATTAAGCCACTGTCATCTCGACCCACAGGTTTTACCTGAGTTCCATTCTCCTCCCCGTTGCACTGTGGGGGCGAGAGCAGCTGCCTGCACAGTGCTTAGTTCATGGCCGAGGCCAAACCACAACAAATGGCCTATTTCCTTCCTATATTTATTACATTACATGTAAGTAAGTTATAGCTTCAGGAATTTATTTAATATTAGATGCTTTTTTAAAAACAAAATGCTTTTACTATTACACTTCTCTTTGACAGAGCTACAAGAAGTCAGAAAAACAACTACTTAAAGGCGAATGAAATTTATGAACAAACAAAAAATATTCTTGCCCTCCCATTTTAATCCTTTTACAGCATTTGTTACAAAATTATATTAAAAATATTTGTAATTTAAAGTTGTCTCTGCTGTCTATTTAAATGCATCTGTTAGATTTTTAGTGCTGTAATGTTCTACCATTTCTTGGAAACTTGTAAAAGAAAAAAAACCGTTTTAAAAAAGGTAAAAAAATTCCAATTTAGACTTGTTTTACCCAAACAGAGAACTTACAGGGAAATGTTCATCAGATGTGAACACTGAATTCACTTGTGACTCAGGATGCTCCATAAATAGAACACATACTGATGTTATATTTCAGCAGATGCAAATCATCTCCTTTTTTCATTAAGCTATGTCAGAGTCATGCCAAGATTTTTCTCATTTTGCAGGGCTTTTCTGCCTGCCCTTTTAAAGGATAAAAGCAAGAACCCATGTTCGTGCTGTCCTTAATTCTAGATTAAATGAAGGTAACGACTAAATAAAAACAGTAAGGAGCAGGTAGCTAAAATGTTGAGGGATTTTTAGTCAGGCTGTTCAAAACTAGTTTTGTTTTCCCCTTTTCTTTCCAACATCTTATTTTAATGAGAACTTTGCCTTCTGAAGAAAGGTTATCTGAAAAGATTTAAGTACTCCACCCTCTTCAATTTGCATTTTGCTCGTGAGAAAATGAATTCTGAACTTTGCAGCAGATTCCCCCAACAAATCCAGGGAAGATATTGACATTTCTGAAGAAAAAAACCTCTTCAGACTTGAGGGAAAAAAGCAACAATCATGAGGAGAAAAACACCCACTTGAAATATTAAAAGAATGTTTGCAGGCCATATTTAGAGCAGCTTAATCTTTACGCCACAGGAAATCACAGCATCCTTTTGCACATTACTACATATTTCAAAGTGTGCAACTATTTAATCTGTTAAATGCTAAGCAGCATACTTCCACCAGTATAACCATATTATTTCCTTCTCAGAAAGTGCCAATTGCAATAGGTAATCAAATGAAATGTTGCAGTCTAGGTCTCAGTTTTAACCTTCTGGGATGTCTGTGTTGCCATAGGGCACAGCCACCACATTATTCCAGTCTACAGAGGAACTGACAGCAATTGAACCAAGCTGAGACAGCTCCGCATCCATCCATTTCCCCACTTCTCACCTGCACAACAAGTGGCTGCAGGGGAGACACAGCCCATAGGATTATTATAGGCAGCTTTGCTAAGACCATCTGTTCACTCTGATTTCACAGTTCCAATATTTGATAAATGTGTTATATATCCTTCTTCCTGTTAAGTAAAAGATCACTTGCAAGCTCAGACTCATTTGTAAACAGGAAGGCCCAAGTACTTTTTAAAGCCTTTGGAACAATTTTCTTCTTTTAAGAAGACACAGGAGTACCAGGATGTATTTCGATAGTTTGTTTTCATTAATATAATTACAATACATTCTGGACAGTTACAAAATCTGAGGAATCTTGTTTTTTCCATAGATTTTGATTGCATATTTCAAACAACTGGATGTCTTTCTATTACATCTGAACCATTTTACTATAGTCTTAGCAAGGACATTCAGTACAGCAACCCTATTTTTGTTGTTGTTTCAGGAACTTCTAGTTCTGTTTGGTGCTCCAGGCTTTTACGTCCACCTTAAATGCTGGTTTAGCTGCTTAGTTAAAAGGCTGCAGCCAGTCTCATGTTACATGTTACATGTCAAGAGAAGTAACTTCCACTGGGACAGTTTAGAAAAGGGATTTTTGCAAAATGTTTTCTGGGTCACTTGGAGCAATAGCATTTAGTGTATTTGTAAAGTCATATCCTGCTCTAGATCAGAAGTAATTGCAATGAAGTCAGACAAAGTATTTAAATATTCAATTTAGGAGAAATATTTGGCTCCACATGAACTGACAGCATTGGTCAAAGAGCAGTTTTCTCAAACAAAATATATTGCCCATAATACAAGCTATCTGTCATTCTCAAATACAAGAAACATTCCCCTGCATAACACTGTTAAAATGTAAAAAACATCAGCTACTGAACCTAAAAACATTTTCAACACACTTTGATAAACTTTAAGTACATTGTACTTAGCTGCTTTAGGACACCTCTTTGCATCAGCAGGTGTGGCTACATATAGTTTATATTTCCAGGCCACTGAGTTACACAATCTTCTATGTAGGAGCCAAACAGTAGGCTTGCTCATTTCTAGGAAGTCAGTCCAGCTACATTCTGGTCCCAAAAAATTCATACCCTACCTCTTCTGACAAGTGATAGGGCTCTGACCATAGGAGCACACTGCAAAGCAGCAAAGCATTTAAATATAGTTGGCAAAAGGGTTGAAAGGCACATAGCTTGTCCTCAGCAAAATTTCCCTGTTCCACTTGCGGTGCCCATTGAAGAATCAGTATTGGGACCTAGCTTGAAATAAAAAAGTAGTAAGAAAATGGAAGCCTGCCAGGAAAAAAAAAATAGGTTGCCTTTTTATTTTAGTGTTAAGATTTTAGTGTTGCATGTTTTCCTCTACCTTTCCAGTGAAAATTAAGGAAGCTATGGATGCATGTTAACCATACGTATGGATTTACTACTACTGGAATACCAAATGGTAGAGCTGCTGTAAACTGTTGCAAGTACTAAAAGCAATGTTTATAATGGTCTGTACAGCATTTGCAAATATTTACTTTGAAAAGAGATTAGTGTAGTTCTTATTTTTCTCAGCATTGCTTAGAAATGCTAAAAAACTACAACAGCTAAACTGCTACTCTACACCAGATCAATATACCCCAACAGATATTTAGGAATATATGGCATTATATTTAAAAATACCAAGTTCCTCTAAGCAGTAAACCTAGAAGATTTTACATAGAGTTAGAGATAAAATATTAAAAATTATTGTTTCAACTCCACACACTTGACATCTGAATAGAAGTGATGTAATCATACTATTTATTCCATCAGTGAGACAAAATGTAGTATGGAACTAAATTTCTGAGATTTTTAAATAGAAAGTCATTTAACTCGTATATACACAAAGTGTTCTTTCCACAGATATTTACATGGCAAATATGTTAGGGGAGAACCACTATGACTAAGTCTCTACAAGTATAGCATCCTTTCTGAGCTATTCTCTCTGCTGAAAGAATTCACAGAAGCTTTGAAGTAAAATCTAGACAATTAAAGTTACCTATATTTCACAGTAGGTAAAGAAGCCGTTAAATGATATTTCAGCATAAGGTTTCTGGAAACAGCTACACAGTAGAGTTTTACATCCACCCTCTTTTCCAGCATCCATGGTGAAACTAAATCTCTTGTCAGTTTACAGGAGAGATAACAGAATAGGTAAGATGTGTGTGTAACTGTAGCTCATCCTCCTCGGAAGAGGCTGGTCAGCCGTTCCAGTTCTTTGCAGTTCTCCATGGACATGGACTCTGCTTTCTTTCGGAGGCGGTCATCTCTGTATACTTTTGCTGCATAAAGTAAGTCTGTTTCTTTAAGGAGAAAAGAGAGAAGATTTTTTTTTTTGTTACAAATTGAATACTTGGCACATGACAGAGTTGTACAAAACACCTCAGGTTTTAACCCTTGCCTGGTTTTCCTTCTCTCTATTCTAACTTCCCTCAGACACCACCTAAAAAGCACTGCTACAGTTTTCCTTTGCTGGATCTTTGTAACAATTCCATCTTTTTGAGCAGGTAAAGCTGTATCAGCCTTCCAGCTCCCTCAGAGTTCATAGGGCAGTATCTGATTAAAAAGAAAAAAACACACCCTAGAAAAATCCCCCACAACAACAAAATAACAAAAAATCTGCTACTTCTGTCGGACCACATTAAACATTACAAATATAGGCCACTCTCAGTGATCCTGCATTGTTATTGATAGCTCTAGCATCTTGTCTGTGCCCCAAAAAATCCAATCTGAATGTTAAGCCCTTTACTCCAACTGATGCTGATTCAGACTGTCAGTGTACAGAGCTATTAATAATTAAGAGCTCTCTGTATTATATTGGTGCTCAACAGCTTGACATTGCTGAGCATTTTAATTCTGTAAAATCTTTTTTGTCACTTCAACTGAAAATGCAAGACATCCTTAAACGTCAATCAACCCCAGACAGATTTTAACTGTCAAGGAGACTTAACACACAACAGGTATTTTAAATCCACAAAACCACAAGATCAGCTGTTTCTATAATCAGAAAAAAAAAAAATTAGGAGCCTCTTACTCAAAATTAGTTTGGGCAGTTTTCACAAGCTAACAAATTACATGTACCAAACAACTGGACTGCAGAGACTAAAGCTGGGCAGGAACGTGTGATCTGACTGAGAGAACTGCATTCTATTTGCTTCTGGTCAGTTCACTGACAGTTCATAAATGAATTATTTTTCCAGTTAGCTATGACTGAAGTTTACCACCTGAAAAGTTAAAACCATCTGGTTTCAACACTGATGTAATTTTAGCAGTGCTGTTCCCACATAGCTCACAAAATGGTCACAGATAACAGAATAACTGGTTAAACTAGATGCTGATTTAGAAAGGGTTGGTGCTCTTCAGTATTTTTATGCTTTAACACTGAATTCTAGTTTCTGAAAAGAAGTAACTCATTGTATAATATTAGATTGGAGAAACAGATGGCAAACTAAACCCCCTTGTTTTACAGGACGTGCTGCCTGTCCTTAGTTGCCTGGAAAAGCAGTGTTTGTATTACTGTTGTCCAGTGCAGATTATGTTTTTGTCTCTCTGGAAACACCTATATAAGTTTCTGGTTTATCTATTTACTTATATAAAAGCATCTAGGGAAATGAGCTATTACCTCGATAGAGAATTCTTAGAAACGGCAGTGAGTTAAGGACAAAAGCTTTGTCATTATCCATTAAGTGTAGTCTAATTTTCTGAGAAATTGTTATAGATAATAAAGCAGCAGGTTAAAATTGCTGATAATTTGCAAATGGCTGTTAGATCACTGAGTAAAATTCAAGAACTATGGGACACTGGGGACAATTTTAAAGGGAGAAAAAGCAGGGGACCTTACAGTTACTTTTACATTGAGATATTGTAATAATACAAGGACTTCCTTCTTGCCCAAGGCAATTTATTTTATAGTAATGCATGATTTAATGAAATTACACATATTACCAAACTTACTTTGTTGCCTCTCCTTCCAACAGTTATTACGAATGTTGGACACATAATCCTCTTCCACACTCTTTTCCACTTTCTGTAATGACACTCCTTTGTATTCATTTCTAAAGTCCTTATTGACATAATAAATGACACCCAAATTTTCTGTCTGCATTTTTATGGTCTGCCCCGTACTTCTGCAAAAAAGGACGCAAGGGACAGAGAAAGACTAAATATTAATTCAATTAATTTTTTTTACATCACAAATAGACTTAAAAACCATATTGCCATTACAGAATAATACCAGCACATTCCTAAATTTGCCATTTTGAGACAAATATTGAAAAGAATGTCTCTAATAATCTGCTAGAGAATAAAATTATTGCATTTACCTGATCATTAAACTTCTGCTCCTTAAACGATCTCAAAAAAAAATTCCACTTTACTAAGACACTTACTTCATATCTCTTTAGACAAATTAAGTTTTAATAATAGAAAATTACATTCAAATTCCACAGGAACAGGTCACTATTCTGTAGAAACCCAGTACAGGGATCTCCACTCTGAAGTGTTTGCTGCCAGCCCTGATAAATTCATTTTCCTGCTGGCATTCTGCAGATTAAAAATCAAAGATTGCATGCAAACATTTTGGCAGAGATATTTTTCCAAGCATTACAACAGCTTAGTTGCAGAAGGAAAAAACATCCTGCTCCAGAAACAGAGAACTTTGAAAAACAGGAGAAAAAAAACCTTTCAGTTGTGGGGCTGAGAGTTCTGCAAGGAACTAAGGATCTTTAAAACCACTGTGGTGAGCAGGCTAAGTGTATCAGCTAGCTGCAGTCTTAAGTTATTTATTTCTCACAAGAAGAAAAGGTTTAAATATCCTACTGTACAAAACAGGTAAGTTTCACAAGTAGAATTTTTCACAAGAAAATAAAGATTTTACCATCACCTAGAATGAAGCAAAGAACAGACAATCTTGCCAGCCGTCATCAAGTTTAGCACTTAAATAAGGATGAGAAGGTTGCTTTCAAGTTCTTCACCTTCTCCAAACACAGAGTACCCCCAAAAAAGTAATGAGCCTTAGCAGATTTCAGGTTTTGATTAAGTACGTTGGAGATGTGAACACCCTTGCAACATGCCATGTTGCATGGATCCACTGCCTTGTACTAGATCTCCTAAACTCCAAGTGCTGCTGACATCTTTTCTCCACTACATTTTCACAGCATGTTCTTTGCTCCTAAATTTTTTGTTCTGTTTCATCTACACCTTCCCTTCCTTTCTTCACTGTGGGAAATCAAACGTCAACTAATGGAAGACTCTCCACAATGTTTCTAAGTGAGAGATGGTGATTACAACACCTTCCCCTCTGTTCTAAGGTGAAGTAATTAAGCATTACTTACGATCTTGGGTATAAGGCGTAAGGAGGGTTAGATACCATCAACTGGCTCAACAAGGAGACAAAGATCAACACAATAATAGGCATCAGCTGAATGACCATAGAGAAACCTCCCTAAGGAACAAAACAGATTCAGGTATTTCATAAATCATCAAGCAAACAGGTAAATTTGACAATACTTAATGCTAAGCGTGACTTTCTGCTTTAAGCCTCAAAAGCTGCTAGGAAAACAGTAACTGCGAACACTGTGGAATTATCTGAACTTTCAAATGCATACACAGTATTCACAGAGTGCTCAAGCTGCAAGAGTTCATGGGTTAGCATGTACACGCAAGCAACTACCAAATAAAAGCTGGATTCAGCTATATTGTATGCCATGATTTGGTCTCATCTATGCAGTGATATGTGGTTATACAGGACTAGAGATAATTCATGTAGATTAATATTGAGCTGTAAGTTCAATTCTTACCTCAGCCCAAATAAATTTTTAAATACATACAAGGATCAGTGGCCAGAATTAGTGGCATATTTAGGTTAATAATACCAGTCACCAGCAAGAGAGTGACATACAACAACAGGTTTACAAAACCAGGCTATTACCTTCTCAAATTTGCTTGCCTATTTACCAGTCAGTAAGCCAACCACCCGCTTAAGTTTAGAATACCCAACTAGCAGGTACAAATCCTCCTCTACAGTACAGAGCTCCTGTACAATCACACCACTGAAAGCAAATTTCATAGTTTAAAGCCAATGGTGCTTAAACTTACATCACCCCTCTCTTCCTCCCTCTCGTGCCCACTCTGACGGTGCTGGTTCGGATGGCTGTAGCCAGCACGACCATTAGAAAATGAGTGTACACTACCTGAGGAAGGAACATCCACATTTAAATCATGTACAAAAATACTATTTAGAGGTCAGTACAGAACCAACATAAAGCACTTTACGTTACCGCACAACAGCACATAAAATGACATTAAGGTATCTCACAATTTCAAAGTTAGAGCTTAAAATAAGTATTTTAAGCTCTACGATAGTAAGCCCAAAGAACTGATATTTTTGGGATTTAGCAACACTTGAGGGAAAAAAAAACCTGATGCAGATTGTAGAGTTGGGGTTCAAGGCCAGCTGGAACAACTCTACCATTTTATAACGTCATACACTCTAATGCCACTCAACAGTATATCCCAGCAGTACATCTCGACAATTATACTGATGTATACAAATACCTGTTGGAAAGGCCCCTCCAAAAAACATGTTGAACAGATCCTCTGGAGTAATATCTGCCTCACAACCTCTATGGAAGTTGAATCTGCCATTGCTAGGGTGATTGCAAGTTTGCTCTTCGCTGCCTGTAAGGTCATACTGCTTTCGTTTTTCTGGATTACTCAGCACAGCATACGCATTTCCGATTTCTGAAGCAAGGAATAAAACACAACTCCCATAAATGCATGATAAAAGCTATTCCAGCATGAAAATTGCAATTTCAAAGTCAAAAATAGGCAGCAAACGATATAATTTACTGTATATTACAAAACAACTACAGTAGAACAAGGTCCAGAAACATCTCCACTTTTCTTAGAATAGCTTGCACAAAGTTTTCCACCAACACTATTCAAAGGCCTTTTATCCTGTTAAACAAGGCAGAAGGCAGGAGAGCTTTGTTTCTTTTTCTGGGGGAACACCTACACCTGTGGAAATGTTCTCACTCATTGCAGTTATAAAAAAAGCATCAAGCATTACAATGAGATTCTGAAGGTGGGTAATTGAAATTTGCTCTAGCACCCTAGCTTAAAAAATCATCATAGACTCCGCAGGTTTTCTTTGGTTTCATTTGGTAAGTGGTCATTTCTTGAAATGCACCAACCTCATTGTCTGCAAGAGTGTAAATGTATTTTTCTTCATGCTTTTGAAGGTATTTTATGGATTACATTAGTAACACAAAGTTTTGCATGATGTAACATGAGGAGTATAACATGCATGCGTGACAGGAATGTGTGTGATCCTCGGGCAGTCAATAAGACCTCAGTGTTTGGAGGGCCTGGCCTGGATGCTTGTCCCTGTTTATGCTATGGTATCACAAATGAACAGCTTCAATTTTGGCAGTAGAAAGGAAAAGCCTCACTTAGGTAAGCATGGAAAAAGTCAGGAAGAAAACCCACATATTCGGCTGACTTTAGAAGGTTTTTCTCGCTGTGCACAGACATAATGATCTTGCAGACTGATGGAAAGTTTGTGTTGTCACTTGATGAAGAATCTTCACTCAGTCCTATCTTCATTAAACCCTTTCTGCCTTCTTTTCTACTCTTTCCTCCAGTCCTCTCCAACAAAAGACTTCTTTTGCAGCCAACCAACCCAAGGCACAGGCATTATGATTTTCAGTGTTGAAAAGCCATCAGTCATCAAAAGTTTGTGAAAGGTGCAACACTATAATCTCAACACAGGCAAATAAGACTATGGCTTTATAATTATATATTTTAAACATTATCCAATCTAAAAAAAAGTTAATGTTTTAGCTATGTGTCTTTTAAAATGCCCTTAGGAAAAAACATAAGCAATTCCTTTAAGTGGAGGAGAAAACGCAGAAAAATGAAGCCTGGTATTTTGCACAGAAAGCATGATATAAATTGACATCAAATATTGCACTGTTGCTCAGTACAAGGACAAAATTGGGAGTAAAAATTTAGATTTTCCTGACAATTAAAAACATAGAGAGATCAATCAGGTAACTGCATATAAAGTGAAGTTACCATACTGTCACAATATGCCTGTTTGTTACTTGCTCTTGATTATCTGGTGCTAATTCATAACAGATTTGATTCCAATATAATTTTCCTTTCAAAAATGACATAAAAATGAGAAAAAGCCACTGCCTAAAAGTTAGGAAAGATTTTGATTAAATTGGTAAAAGCAGAAGTTATTATATTTGCACAAACTTTTTGATTTAAAATTCACTTCAGTGTGACTGCTCAATACAATAGAAGGGTTGTACTAGGTAGGTCAAGATCTAAGTACCTTATCTACCATGAAACTCAATTCTGTTTCATAATGTGACCTTTCCTTAAAATAAAGCATTATTATGAAATAAAAACTATTACTATGAACTCCTTTTCTCAGATGGATGTCAAAAACTGATCAGACACCTTTGCAGGAAAACTAAACCATAAATTTACTCAGCCATACAAAAGGATTATGATAATTTCAATGCAAGAAAATGCTAGTTGTCATTAAATAATTTTTGGTAAACGAGATTCAGCTACAAAGTTTTCTGTTCATTTACTCATCTAGTTAAAAACCAGAAAGTGAAATTCAGCTGAAGAAATCAGACTTGTACAAAGTACTCATGTTAAATAAAATATTAAGAAACTGATTTTTAACATTTTAAAGATAATTTGAAACGCTGTTAACGAGGAAGAACTATTTTATTCCTAGGGCCTGAGACAATTTTATAGGAATAGTATCTTTTAGATAAAGACATCATATAGCTGTATTAAATGGATCAATAGCAATCAACTTTCCTGCTCTGCTGTATCTACTTTTCACCTAGAATTGTTAATACATTATTATAATTACCTCTTAAAGTCTGTATCAGAAGTCTTGCTCAGGACTTTTTTTTTCTTTTTTTCCCTCCCCAATTTAAGTGTTTTATCCGAATGATTTTTTCAAATATCTGCATGTAAACCTCGCATAGGAAAAAAATAAAAAGATGTACCATGATCAGATTGTTTATGCATCATCATTTCTTACAGATTCACTTTTTTTTTCATCTGAGATGAAGGTGTGGTTTTCTTTAAAAAGCTTTTCTTCAACAATTTCCCTTGTGCAGGACTAAGCTGGGCAGCCTTCAATAAGGCCAAGTCAGACTGTAAATTTTACCTAAAAAATGGTCAAAGGCAACTACTACTAATGCCATGATTGAACTTGGGTGTTTTTGTGCAGAAAAAGTAGTAAAACTACACACATACAAGAAATTCCAAGGAAGAGGTAACTTTAACTTAGTGTGGCACATGATTCAGTAAAAACTGCATTTTGCTATCAAGGATTGCTTTCTTTTTTTCTAGCTCAAGTACAGTGAAGATCCAAGGTAGTAAAATTCAATGACTACATTAAGTCAACAACAGTAAAAAACTGCAATTGGGTTTCATAGATCAAGTATTTGTTCCCTGTACTGAACATTACAGTAATTTTCTGAAACTAAGCCCTACTGCCAAAGTCCATGATATTTATTTATACTTCTAATATAACTAAGGTCAAATATTTTCTTGACTAAAAATGTCAGTTTAACAATAGCTAAAAAATATATTTACATTTGTAAAAACACAAGTGACCAATGCAGATAAATATGTTTTATTTGGATGAAGTTTAATTATAAAAGAAATTTAAAGTAAAAATAATGTTTTACTTTTAAAAGCCTCTGTTGCTCCAGGTGCATGGTTTTTGTCTGGGTGGAATTTCAAAGCAAGTTTTCTATAAGCCTTCTTTAGGTCTTCTTCACCTGCATCCTTTGACACTCCAAGGACTTCATAATAATTTTTACATTTCTTTATACTGCAAAAGAAAATGATGTAAAATGTTGCAAACAAAAAGATGTAAAAATAATGGGTTAACACACAGCTGTAGATGAGGTAATACACTACATTGGTGCATTACATTACATCTTTTGCTTTCAATATCAAATATTTTTTAAATATCCACTCTAGAAATAAAGAATGTAATTTTTCCATCATAAACTCATTATTGAGCTTATTACATACATTTCTTTTACTTCTACTGTAGAACTACCACAGTTGTAAGAAAGGATTTCAGTTTGCAACTACTGCAGCATTTCCTCATCCACAATTACTTTAATATTGCTGTTAATAACGCATAAAAAGAAGGTTCCAAATTTACTTTGTATAACTAGCAGGTAGGAAAATCTGTTTTGACTGTAAACAGCAAATGCACTTCAGTACAAAGGATATGAAACAAAGCAAACAATACCTCCCTTTCTCCAAACAAAAGTCAAATCATACCACCACTCAAGCATTCACTTTTCAGGGAATAAAACGTGAAAATACTTCTGCTGCTGGGAATGCACCTGGATCTTAATAATCTTTCTGTAAGTTTATGTAAATTCAAAGTCACAGTAGCAGCTCCAGCAATTACATATTTAGCTCATCTCACATAGTCAAGTGTAACATTTTTAAAAACTGAAACCTCAGAAATATTATTTTTGTAGGCTGTCTAACCCAGACAGGAAAAGCAAAATCTGGAAATGACGTAATGATTTAGTATACTTTACAATACCCCAGAAGAAAGAAAGAGCACTTACAGGAAAGAGAGAACATTAATTCTAAGTGGGCAGGAAGAACTGATCAAACCAGTAAATAAAGCTTAACAATCAAACCAAGTTACTTGGGTAAGAATTCCGAAAAAAAGGCTGAATCCCAAACTTGCACTGCAGAAATGAGGCACACTGACATTGAGTGCATGCCAAAAGAAATGGGCTGGTCTGAGCAAGAAATAGAAATTAAATCCATAAATACTTTAAAAGCTTCATGTGAGTCTCTTCACATGGCTGTAAGTGTATCTGCATTCTCTTACATGCACAAACTTCCATGTGAATTTGGGTTTAATGTTTCCAAAACTATACACAGGGCAGCCATGTGGAAAACAAGGAGGCAAACAAGCCTTTGGCATTCTCATGGAAGAAGTATGGGTATCCTGTAATTAAGGGAATGTGAGCATCACAAGTACAACCACACCATCATGTGTGGCCCGTCCTACTTCACAGATTGATCAAATCAAGTTTCATTTGAGGGATCCTGTTTCCTGTGTTCAAATACAGGAGCTTTTCTGGAAGTCTTGGTGTAATGTTCATAAGAGCACTGAATTGAATGTATGCAGGCAGCTGCCAACACAAACATCCTGTGAAATAAATATAGCTCATTATATTGAAGTAACATTTAATAAGCTCCAATTAGGAAGCTGATAGAGCTAACTGAAAAGAACACAGTGAATCCATCAAGAAAAGATACAGAGAACATACATTAAATTATACTCTTGAGTACTGGAAGCTTTTTTTTGTAATCTCTACAAGCAGAAAGAAGTGTGGTAGTGTACAGATCTCTTAATCCATAGACTCAATGCCTGGACAACTTATGAACTGTAACAAGAGCAGGTAGCTTTATTTAAATGTGTAACAGCATCAAATCAAGCTTTTATTTCATGAAATTGCTATGTCAGCATCCAATCTAAGTTCTCTTCAATAACTGTTTCTGAGCTATCTGTTTGTGGGCCAGACTCTTCAGAACTTTGGTTGATATAAAATAACATAGCAAGCTGTCAATATTTAGCAAAGTTGCTATTTTTTTAGCACTAAAACTCTGGTGTTAAACTTTCATTCAAGTGTTTTTAAGCATTCTAAATCCTCAACAACTCTCTCCCTCAATAGCATATTGTTATTTTTCATGAAAAAAAAACCAAAAAACCTAACATGAAAGTTTATTTATTTGCAGACCCAATATACATTCATTTCACAACTCTAGGATGCCAAGAGAAGAAATATGGAAAAAAAAAAGAAGAAAAAGAACAATGCAATAGATGCCAGCCTGTTCTTTTAACTCCCCAAAACCCACTTGAGACTTCCCTACTGTTCACAGCCAGTGGATGTTCCACAGTGGACAACCCTCAAAGGAGAAGCAGCAATGGTGGGTATCAACCAAAAGATTTAAAGGATTTATGCAGCCACCTCCGTGCAACTGCTATCCCAGACCTGGCCCACAAATGAGGTATTGTTATTATCAAGAAACGTGTTCAGCCGAGGTATAATACATCTATTTTTTCTTTCCAAGTCTTTCCTAGTGGTAAATGAAAAAATCTACAAACACAAATGTGGAACATGCATATTCCTATGGAAATTTTGCAGTTTAGCAACCCTTTGGATTAGGCAAATCACGCTTTAAAGCTAAAAAACATTAAATGATTCTACAAATGCACAGGGGCCAAACCCCATACCTAAGCCTCAAATTTTCAGCAGTGACCTTATGCTTTGAAGCCCTTGCCACACTCTGCCATTAGCTGAGTTTTACACCATTGGTTGCCCACTTCAAGGCAAAAACCACCTGGACTGTAAGTAGCTAGCATCTGGTTAATGCAGTTTCCTCCTGGGAGAGAGTCAGTGACTTGCCAGGAGGTTCCTGACATAGCACAGTTCAGGGCAATCATGACAGGATAACACCTCCATTCTTCCCCTCTCAGCTGAGTTCATGTGAGTTTTGCACCAAAACTTGCACTGGAGATGATGGGACAAGCAAAGATGATTAGAAGGTGCTTTCCAATTAAACAAAGTTATCAGTGTTTGTCATGTATTCCTGAGAGGCAAAACTGTAATGCATCACAAACTGAACCTGGTAAGTCAGTTTATCACAGGACAAACTGTGAGGTCACCAGGACTCAGGTCATACATGGCTGTGCAGCCACAAGGCTTCTCTAACACTGTTAGAACATGCAGGCCACCACACTAGGGCCTCACATGCCCCATCCCTCCTCATCCTTTAAGAGATGCTGCAGGTCTTCTTCCCCCAAAACTCCACTCTCCTGATGAGAAATTTCTCTCCAGGTGCTGGAAGCTGTTAGAAGCCATGGCCAACTTGATCTTTGTCCCTCAGAAGATGTAGACCTTTTCGGACATATTCCTCACCTCTTTATTAGACTGACATCTGACAATCCTCACTCAGCCAGGATCCCTCACCTGCACCACTGAATTATCCTGTGGAGATTCGTCAGGGGAAGGCAGGTGGATGGAAGGATCCACTCCTTTCTCAGTTTTCTCTTATTACAGGGCACACAAATCAGCCCCTAAAGGCAGGGAAAAATTAAGGGTAAAACCAATGGAGGTTCTGGAAAAGCCCCATCACTGATGTTACTGCTGGCTTTTAACTGCACCTGAAACCCCTGCAACACTCTCAGCACAAACAACTTTCTCCATTTCAAATTGTTTTTTGTTTGGTCTTGCTGCCCTTAAGGTGCTGCAGTTCCTACTGCTAATTTTCTTGCATACATAAACTCCATGCAGACGCTTCTTTTTAAAATTCTAATGTACACATCACTTGCTTACTAACTGCCCTTTTTGCATTGTTGTTCTTTATTTCTGGCTTATTTGAAGTTTGGTGTTTTCACTGATACTTTGCTTGGGGTTTTGGTTTTTTGTGAGTTGCTTTTCTTGTACTTTTCATTTCTGATTGGACTTCTGTATCTAAATTACTATCAAATTATTTCTGTTGTTTATGTAATTTCTCACTTTGTTGAGTTGTTAGTCCCCTGCCAACACCTTGGCACTGTCCTTCTGATTAACAGATTTGCTGGCTGTTCCTGAAGTAACAGCTGACTTTTACAGAATAGACTTCTCAAACAGCATGAGAGCAAGTGATGGCCTACATTCATCCCCAATCTGTTGACAGAGGTATCTCATCACGGACTTCCAAAGCTCCACTACCTCAGCTTGCAGCTGACAAGGCACCTGCAGTAGAACTGGTCATCCAGCTTCAAACTGCAGCACCAGCAACTCTGCTGGATGCTGGGCTCTTCTCCATGCTCTGATGGCTGACAGCAGAAGAAGCCCTTCCAGGTCCTGAAACGTCTCTTCTCACCTGCAGAAACCCTAGGGCTACCACCACTGGTTCTTCTGTGACTACACAATGATGTGTAGTCCTGCTGCTGTGCTTGTCAGATCACCTTTCAAATCTACAATTCAGAGTAGGTCAGCATGGCCAGCTTTTATCAGATTAACAAAACCTATCAGAGATGCTTGTCTTACTGTATCAAATACTTGCAGCAATGTGCAATCATGAAATTTGGAGTATGATGTATTTCAAAGGGTCTTCCAAAGCCTCACAGCAACAGCCCAAAAGACAAATACTTCAACCAGAAGCATATCAAGGGAGCCATAATTATTTCTCCCAATGGTAATCTGAACTGAGCAGCACAGCAAGCAGCCATGCAAATATTAGTGACAAAGAACCCAGCAAGAGGAAGCTATACTGACTTCTGATCCTAGAGTTGAGCTGAAAAACACAGTAAAATACAGACCAAAATCTATACAGGTCAAATTTCCAATTATGCCAGAGAGCCTGATGCAAATGGTATCTCACAGCTCAGTTGGGAATGTGTCAGTCACAGTTTGGGTGACATAAACATGGCCTGAAAGAAGTGGTCTAGATTGAGAAGAGAAAGTCACAGCATTGTCAAGGAACTCAAGCTGGTACCAGCATATCCCTAGCTTCTGAAACAAATGCAGCAGAAGTCCCAGATCTCTGTTGCAAAAAAAAAAGAAGCAACACATTAGGATGCTTGTATACTACCTTGCTCTTGGATGTACCTGATCAGTTTGTTTCTACTGTGTGTATTATGTGAAATATTCAAGGCTGTGTTTACATCAGCATACTTTTCTCCAGATTTTATTTAAGCTTTTATTTTAGTTATGAGCTTGCTGACAAAGTCCATCATGTCTTCTCTGCCACTTTTCCATGACAGGCTCTATGATTATGATTTCCACCTTAATTTCTCAACCATTCAACTGGATATTTCAACAATTCATGGCAGCTCTACAGCCTAATTAAAGGCATGCCCTGATTTTCTTTGTTTTGGTGGTTTGGTTTTTTTAACACATATTGACTGCTCTTATTAATCCACTTCCAGTTAATTATCTTCTTGACACATGCTAGAAAAGAACCAATATCTTTTTGCTGGATTGACAAAAGTGTCAGCAGAATGCCTTGAAAAAGTCAGTCACACAGCTTATACTCCTAGTTTGATCCATGAAATGTGCAGAGGCCATTTTTTGGTTCACGACATGAATTCAAATCAAGCTATTGATTATTCCTGACCACTACCCAATGGCTCTTAATCCTGCCTTGCAAGGTTTCTACAGAACTCATGGCTCTATTTGTTTGTTTTGGTTCTATCTCAAAGATCCAAATATAAAATTTGATTATTGTGCTTTTTTCCAAGAAGCAAGCACTGGCAAGGCCGGAAAAGCAGTATTCCACCATAGTTTTCACAAGACAACAATGCAAATTTAGCATATTGGCAGTTTTCTTTCAGATGTCAAAAAGGCAATATGGAATACACGCTATGGCTTATCGACTAAAAAAAGAGACCAAAGATGTCAACACCATGTGCATTTTGAGATAATTTAAAGAGAGCCTGTATAAAACATACAACATGAAAACACTTCCTTTTTTTCTGTCATGCAAATGATTCTCACACATTTGTCTTAAGCTGACATTGCTTGGGTAGCTTTCAGCTGCCCAGAGACTTTTAGGGCACTTCCTCTAAAAAGACATTAAGTCTACTGTGAGTCCTAGCATATTTCTGCTAGTCCCCTGCCAGTATCTCCCACATGCAGGTCACCTAAGGGTGATAAGGCAACTTGATCCAGTTCTCAGTGACTAGGTAAGAATCATTAACAAAAGATGCATGTACTACAGATGGGATTTTCAAAGCATTTCCATTTAAAAGCAACAAAGTGCTGTGGTACCTCTCAAGCTTCAAACTGTCACACTGAAATAGCGAGCATGGCTCCCACAAACAGCATCATTACTCAGCACTTATGCAATCAGAGGAAATATGTTACATCTTACACTTCTCCCTGTTGAGCAACTTGCAAGCTCATGTAATACTCTACAGAACTGTTATGGTAACTTGCTAGTGATCAGTGTCCCCTGTGTGTGTGGAAAAAATGAAGGTGGCACAGAGGTGCTTGTTTGTACTCATGCCTACTCACAGAGTAACCCTGATGAAAATTAATGCAGCTAAATTAGTTACATTGCTCCAAGTGTGTCTTCACTACGCTTCTTAAATCTGCTGTCACAAGCTAATTCAAGATAGCTGTACAACTCCAGGAACTTTAATCAGTGATCCAAGCCAGGAAGCTCAGAGTCAGTCCCCCTGTCTGACAGCTCACTAAAGCCTGTAACAAAAGCACTGCAAATGGCAGGGAAGTGTAACCGAAAACAAAAACGACTTCCCTTATGCCTACATTCAGTTACTGAACCAAAAACTCCTAAAGGGAAGGATATTTGAGGATAATGACCTTTCAAATCATGCACATGCAAAGCAACTCTGTTTGTCCAATGTCAAATTCATGCTAAGTGTCAGAATTTATTGAAGATTGGAGATTTTGCTACCTTGCTGTCTATAAATCTCTTCCCTTACAGGAAAAAAAGACAAAAACTGGGCATGAAACACTGTTTAAAACCACTTCTTTTCACACACTATTTCTTTAACCAATTCAAACATCTGAAAACCATTCCACTGTGGTACAGCAGAAGCATATGGTGATGACAAACTCTATTCTCTAAAGAATACCCTCCCCAAAGGGGCATGTTTCATTTAATTGGAAAAATCTGGGGCCTGACTGAAGCAATATCATATGCTGCCTGTCAGGTTTCCGACTAGAAAGCTCATTCTCACTGTGGTTTAAACATTAACTTTCTCTCAGTTATCATCACTGAATGTGTTATGTTTTTCCATTTAGTTTTAGCCCATTGTTTCTATTTAATTCTGTTCTCCTTGGCAAGGCACACACATTTTTTAATTCTCTACCACAAATTTTTTAAGTGGTTTGTTTATGTCACTAACTAATAACATGACAAACATTTCCAAACTTCCAACACGGACTGGAAACTTGCTCTGTTGATCACTGCACATCTAAATAAAAATTCCATCTCCCTCTAAAGGGTCATGAACTGCTGTATTAAAGGGTGGCAGCATTCCCCAAGTGAAGGTGAAGATACTGCTTTAACACATGATTTTAGGTATTGTGTAAAACAAACATGGGTTGTTTTGTAAGGTATTACAATCGCTTGTTTTGGAAAGATCTTGGTAGGTTTTAAAACTCCATACTGAATACTCAATATTCTTGAAGCAATGTTGCATCAAGATTACTCTCAATGTGCAATTGTTGAATACCCCTAACTCTGGTCCTGATCTCAACAAACTGGATTAAGTTTATATAGCATATAACAAATCCCTTCAAGAAAGCAATATCCAATACCAGAAATGTCTACCAGTGAAAAAAGTTAGCTCTGCATTTCAGCGGAGACAAAGTAGGCAACATACCTTCTGCTAAAACAAACAAACAGACTGATCTTGCAGGAAACCTGATGTTCAAGCAGATTGCAGCTCAGAATGGCACGTCACAGGTGAGTGACTACTGGCACCAATACAGCTCTCCTTCCAGCAGCTTTCTGGGAGTATGTTACATGTCTTATTTTGACCTAAGCCACATTTACAGAGGACTTATTTCTGGATATTTTGTCTCACACACATGTGTATACACACACATTCTGCATTCATTTTAACAGTTGATATAAGGTGGCCCAAAAGGTACAGGCTTATCTGGGTTTTAGTTTAATGTATGACAAAAGGCAATAACATTAATTAAGCAGAGATGATGGTAAATGAAAAGCTCTAGTAAATAACACCAAGAGGACAACCATGTGAGACCTGCTGCTGTCTACCTGCCTGAATGCAGAATTTCTGCATCAACAAAGAAAAGCTACTTCTTTCTTCACAGCTGAACAAATCATTCAACTTCAGGAAGATCCCAAGATAGTATCAACACTAACATACATTTCACAGATGCACACACAAAAAAATCCTCCACAAATTTCTGTTATGCACAACAGTTCATCCAATATACACAAACCAGGAGACAGGGATTAATTTCCCTTCAAGCTCTCTTGAAAATATTTGGGCTAGACTTATCTGAAAATACCAGGGTTTGAGGTGTGCAATTTCCTCACTGTATCCATATTTCTTCAGCAGAATCCTGGGCACAAATCAAACAGTATTTTTCTTGCTCCTACAGCCAGCAAGTGTGCAATGATAACATGACTTAAGAGTTACTTGCCTCAAAAGGACATTTTTATTGACCTTTGTTTCTTTGCACACATCCTTTCCTGATGACATCTTAATACTATCAAGCTGCACTAAGCAGAGTTTATACTGCAACTCAGACTATGCGTTCCAGTGCTTCTCAAGACACCTTTATATCCAAAACAAAATTATTTTAACACTTGTCTAAGACCAGTCTGTACAGCAAGATTAGCTTGAGAATAAACTTGAGAAGTGAGCATGTATCTTTAGTATAAAAATATTGAATAGAAATACTTTCCTGCAAGTTGTTGATTCACCACGAGATCTACTCAATAAGTATTTTGAGTATTATTTTTTCATGAAGTAACCTTGATAGTTTGAAGAAAGGAGTAGCATCTTTCTTGCAGAAAGTGACAATGTCTCATTCAGTGTTTAAAACCAGCAAAACTCTCCTCTTCCTTTTAGCCAAAGTTCAGTTTGAGCTAACCTCAAACTTCCTGTGGCTCCTTTAGACGACAGAGATGAAAGGATAAGTACAAAACATACAGAATGAAAAGCAGTGACATATTTAAGCCATACCTTAATACTCCTTCCATTTGTTCTTTGTTGTAGCCTTTTCCACTTTCACCTGCAGCAGATGCATTGTTCTCCTTCGTGCTATTGGGCTTACTTTGATCACTGCTATTGGCTGGTTTTCGGCAGTAAGCGCCTCCCCCAGCAGTACTTCCATTCTTCATAATAGCTTCCAACAAAACTACAAAAACAACAGTGTATCATAGAATCATTACAGGTATTAATGATTAAGTCAGGGCTCTCAAGTATCTTAGATGAGAGCATCACATTATAAGATTAGCAGCTACATCCTCCTTCGTCCTTGATCACCACTTTGTGCCACAAATATTTCTGCAGCCAGTCTAACAATTCCTTTTCATGGCAAAACTATGGAAAAGTGTTTCAAAATTAGTGACTGGACTAATCCACTGGAGAGAATTTTTCCATATGCTTCATTTCTAGATGTTTTTTAGAGGCACTGAACCTGTGCTTTGGGGTGAAAACATCTGAACACCTCAATAACAACTGTAAATTGAAGAAGAGGAACTAACCTTACACTCTATAGAAAATGCAAATTATTCCACACAGACATCAAGTCCATCTCCAGCACATTTCAGTTCCTACAATACATTCCTATCTGTAACCTGAGTCATTAGAGGCCAAACTGATGCTCTATTCCTTCCAGCCAATAACAGCAGAAATTCAAACCACTGTTAAAATGCCACAAAAAACTCAGGACCAGCCAAGCACACCCAACTCAAGACCAGAATCTTGAAAACCAGTTGGCTTCTGCTAGCTCTTGAAATCCTCTTTCATTCCATGTTCCAGCAGATCTCAAATTTAGCAGTTTTAATAAACATTATACACAAAGTCTGATTTTTCTTTCTGTATATAATCCTGTATTTTGGGGGTATCTGTCTTAACAATGAATCAGAAACAATACCATTCTAATGCAAGGGATTCACACAAAGTATAGTATAGATCAAATATTATTAAATAGTCCACCTTTCCTGAAAACAGATTCCTTCAGAGCAACATGGCAAATTACACAGGCTAAATTTGTTTAATAAAGAAAATGAGTTATTATCTACATTAAAAATGCACTAATAAAAACTGCTAGGGAAAAAATGTCCTGTGCACTGTGAAAGCATTGCATTTTCTTCTAGAAAGCCAGTGGGAAGAATCCTTAAGAATTTTCTCCTAAATTTAAAAAAAAAAAAATTCTCCTCTGCCTAGCATGGTCTTTCTTAGAGCAGCAGAAAACTGGGATCCTACACATCACAGCTTGTATATCACAGGAAGAAATGAAAGTGGAGCTTTGTTGAAAAGGAGAGCCATCACTTCTTGAAAGCTCCCCAGTATTTACTTTAACATTCACTTATTAGTGAATAGCTACACTCAGCCTGAACAAGAAAGTCAGCTGACTTCAGAGCCGGTCCTGCCCTCCAGCTGCCTCAGCAAGACTCATGGATTTATCAGATCAGGCTCTTTACAGCAGATACAAGGAAACAACTAAGCTTTAGATGTCTACTTGTAACCGAGGAGATGCTTTCACTACAGGTGAAATCTGGAGGTAGAACACAGGAGAGCTACAGTTGCATTATGGATTAAAACTGAAGGACATATTCAATATTTGCAATACTTTATTCTAAACACTCCATTGTGGCATATGAAGTTCTGAGGCAAGTGAAGTAATAACAACTCCAATGAGGTGACCAGGTCTGCAGGTTAAGAACTAATCAAGAACAGAGCTTTGAACAGACAGTGCCCTCAGAATGAAGCGTTTCAGTCTGAATGTGCTCCAAAGAAGCGCTACCAGAAAACAAAACAAAAAAATAATTATTTTTCTATCTAGTGAGTATGACATTTAACAATGGCATCCCATAGAATCCTATTGAACATGTGGTCTTCTTGAAACAATGCTTACTCGAAGTTTTGCAGTTCCTCCTTTTATATAGGTATTGCTCTAGAAATTTCTCATCCCTGCACCAACATTTATGCAGAACCTGTGGGAGCAGAAATGACAGAAACACAGGCATGGGCGACGGTTTGCACTTTCAACATTCAGTATTTCTTCACAGCCAAGTGTGGCTCCAAGTCTCTTAATGAACAGGTTTGGCTGCAGTATACTTTAAACATTACTATTTTCCAACCCCCTTCTCAGACATCATAATGGAGTTGCATTGCTGAGAATAAAATGCAGGATGCTTAAAAAAATAAAATTCAAATATATCAGTGTGAACTTCTTAAAATAGCAAGACACAGCGTATACAAACATGCTATTGTCCTACATTGAAAAAGAAAACCACACAAAGGGTATGGGGCCATTGTTTCCTTCAAAGAAAAGATACAGTTTAGATATTCAGAAAAAACTCTGACTCTTCCATGAACTGCTGGTGGTAAAATCAGCTGTTAGAACTGTAGTACTCACACTGCACTAAAGAAAACTTTAACCGTGCATCTACTATTTCAAAACAGGGCATACAGCCAACCAAAAACTTATTTTGTTAGCAGGTAAGACAACGAATCTTATCTCTGAATGTGTTGAAGCCTCTCCTGTGTGTACTATTACCTGCTGTTGAATCAAAGATCCTTGAACTACATTTGATTCCATTATGCATTGAACATGACCCCTACACACAGAGTTTCACTAATGGAAGAATTCTATCTAATTCAGAACTTGTCCTAACGCAACAGCCTAAAAACTAAGCTGACATGCTCCCAAAAAATTTGTTTTTAAAGGCAGCATCAGAAATGGGCAAAAAACTCTTAAGAAGCACTGAAAAATAAAGTTTTTCTTAACATTGTTTTCTGCTTTCAAACAGAATGGCACCTAAGTTTGAAAGGGACATCTTGTCCTTTGTTATCCTTAAACTCACTCTTAAAAATATTTTCCAGACAAGGGATTAGATTCTGTTCAGTTGCAAGATGAACCATTAGCAAAAATCAAAATCAAACAATTTTTTGAACAGCTAAAGGGTAAAACAATTTTCTAGCAAAGAATGACGTCAACATGGACACTGCTACTATGAAGTCATTAGCTCAGTATCATTAAATAAGCACTGACCTTACACTTCACACTAGTAAAGCCTTAAAATAGCACTGCTGCAGTCAGCGTATTTCAGGCAGAAGCTTTGTTTGGCAAAACTAAACTTCACTGATGACTGAACTAGTGCTGAATGCCCTTTAAATGTAAATGTTGCCAAAAGCAGATCACACATAGTATTGTTTTAGAGATAATAGTTAAAACCTATTCTCTGTCCTTTTGTAATCCACTATAACATCAGGAGGAGGAAGCTCTCACCAGTTAAAGATCCAGCACTACCATTCTCATTGCTTTTATGACTGACAGAACTTCGTTTGTGAAATGGTGGGCAATTGTTCTCAAAACGATGCTGAAGGTACAACGCAGGAAGAATCTGCAACTTCAGTAAGAAATTAGTTCAACTACCTTCTAACCCACAGTGCAAAGAAAAGTAAGCGAGCAGAGTGACAACTGGGGCTGCACCACATTGTCCTAGCACCATATAAACCCAATATGTTATGACTGTAGAACAAGGATTTCTGTTAAAATTAAATGGGCTCACAAAACCTTAACTGCTTCTTTGTCTCTGGTATGTGCTATGATAGATTTTTGATTACCTGGATTATGAATTATGAGTTGCATTTTTTTCTTCAAGGGGACACCTCACTAAAAGATGCCAATGGGAGTGATTTAATTTGTTCTTAGTGTAAAATACCAGCCATAATTTATTGCACTTCTTCTGGAACCTGTCCTGAAAAAAAGAGTCTGTGTCCTTGCATCTTACTGCACTTTTAAGAGGACAATTTAAGTGCCTCAAACTTTAAAACCAGAATAAATTCAATGAGTTTGTGTTGTTTTGGGAGGAAATGAGATGAGTTTAAAAGATTTAACAACCTCCACAGCTAGAAAACTGAAGCACAGAGAAGTTTACAGAGTCTCCTAATATCTAAGTACCTAGTTCAGATCAGGCCTAGGGCTTTTTCAGTGGTATTAGGGCATCTGCAATTCTCTTTAGCTACAGGTGAGGCTTTAACAACCCACCAGTTCCACAAATCAAGCCCTTGTTTCAAGGTGAATACCTGAAAAACGAAGTACAAACAATTAGCTGGTCACTAATGGAAACGGAGTGAACTGACTTATTTAAGGTCACAGAGAAATGCTGTGAAGCTTTTAGTTTAAAAGACACAATTCCTCAGATTACAGCCCACTACCACAAAGTCATCTTCTTTTCCCCAGGTCTGTGCCTCATTTGTGATTGACTTTGCTAATTTCCACAGTGAATAAAACAAGTGTCCTACAGACAATAGCCTAATTAGCCATCTATTTCTTGCACTGAATACTTTATAATTGCGCTTATGTAGTGATAGTCCTACTTAAAGAAAAAACCAAAACCAAATGCTCAAAACAAGTCAGATGAAGATTTTTTTTCCTGAAAGCTACTCTAGGTCTTATCTTTGAGATATAAGATGATAACAAGCTGTGTGAAGCAGATGAAGCTATTTCCTCTCTTTGGTGGAAGAAGCTGAATTGAAATCCTCTGCCTTCCTGCCTCCCAACCAAGAGAGATCCCAAAAAGCTCAAAGTATTTTCATGTATGTCATGTGCTCAAGCCACAGAAATTTAGGGGAATATGGCAACATACATACTGCCTTGCAGGAGAAAAAACAAACACTTGAAAAATTAAACACTAATTTAAAAAGTGCCAGTGAAATCTTCATTTATTGTTTGCGTATAATAAGAAGTCAGGAGATAAGAGGCCCAAAAAAATATTCAATGCATCTCCTCACAGCAACTTCCAGTCAAGATTTTGCTTCAAACTTACGCTCCAGAAATGGCAAATGCTGAGGCCTATTAGTGGCATAGGGCACTGAAGTAGTTCGTGCTCCTTCCACAGCAGAGACCAGTGAGAACCAGGGAAATGTAACAAGTCCCTGCTGTGTACAAAGGTGTCTTGAGCTGACTTCTGGCACTGTGTGACAGAAAGGCTCCAAGACAGGTAACAGTTCTACATACACTGAAACCTTACTACTGGTCCTTTTAAACAGTTATTTTTAAACACCTTTTGCTAAAAGGTTTCAAGTTTTTAGTACAGAATAGTCAAAAGAGATTATTACATCTTGGGGGGTGCCAAATACTTCATTTTCTCTAGGAAAGGTAAACTCATGAGCAATTCCGATGTGGCTGCTGTACAACCAAAAGGGAACTAAACCCAAGAAAACCCAAACCACAAGTATATTAGAGAATGAAGACATGGTCTACTGTGTAGCTGTAGCTCTCATTGCAAGCTGTCAGTGAGGTGATTCACAGTGACAGAAAGAAGCCAACCCAGCCTGTCTCGGCCTGGGGCCTGAGATGGCCCGATGTTAATCGGGGCTAAGTCTCGTCTGTATGGCCGCGCTTTTACTGATGGCTGTAGGGAGGAGGGAGAATGCAGGCGAGGAGCCGGGTCGGGCCTGGGAGACCCCCGCTGGCACTGGGGAAGGTAAACTCACTCCTCCGCAGCGCCTGACGCCAGTCATGCCCTGGCGGGGGGAAGGCACCTGCCCTGAGCCCTGCTCCCGGGCACACACTCCGGCCTCCTTTC
>VXBB01018285.1:98924-133671 GCA_013399915.1 Illadopsis cleaveri | reverse complement strand
GGGAAAGACCACAGGGAATTGGGGATGGGGGGGCATAGGGATAAATCATTACAAACAAATGACAAAAACATACAGAACTTTAGAAAACCCTAAAATGTACACCGCAACATAATGCCCTGTGAAGAAACCAGAGTTTTACATATTGTTATTTGAGCTGTCCTGAATCGTAAAAATACTGGCCCAGGTGCAGCACCAGCACTTGGCCTTAGTAAAACTCATGAGATTGCCATGGGCCATTCCTTCATCCTGTCCATCCATCCATCCATCCATCCATCCATCCATCCATCCATCCATCCATCCATCCTTCTTCTCTGTTCCTTTATTGGTAATTCCTACTGTGATTCTTGGCTGCTGCTTGGCAATGAGCAGAACATTTCAAGAGAAATGCGCCCACAGACAGAAAATTCCTTTCCAGAATGGCTAAAGCTAGTTTAGGAGGAGTAAGTACAGGCTAAAGGCCGAGGCTAGGAATATTCTAACATGGTAAGAGATAGTCTTTCATGACTACAAGCAGCCCAAAATGGCAAGGAATCTTATGGCTGGGTTGGAGGCATAATCAAGAACTATTTCACATGCATTTCAGCACCCAACAGATTGTAGTTGAGGATGCAGAGTATCACCAAAGGCTATAAGGAGTACTGTGCAGTCTCTGCATCACTCTCTGGGCATCCAAACACCTGCAGACACCACCACGGAGTCCCTCTGCTGTCCTCTAAATTGGGTTTATGCCCACAAACCTAGGAGGAGGAACAAAAGCTGAAGGTGGCTTCTTACTCTTCCTGCAGTTTCTTAGGCAATATACCAGCCACTGGTTTCAGCTATATGTTAGGTCAAAGCTCCAGACATGACTTCACCTGCTTCCTAAAGATGAATAACAAATGTTCCAATGTATTTAATTCAGACTTGCAACAAGCAGCTGCTTCTCTCACAAAAATGCGTCTGCATATATTAGATTGAACTTGTCCCAGTGGAAAATAGAAATCCAAGAAGAGGGCAAAGATGAAGAAAATAGTGGATCAATGTGGATTATAGAAAAACATTTCTCTAAATATACAATAGCAATTTCGTACTCTGTTCCTAGAGGTCTCCAAAATTTTTGTCTTTCTAAAAATTTTTTCCACAACTCACATACTCTCAAAATATTTTATTAACAGGGGGGTTTTTTACTGAAAATACATTTTCTGTATAAATTTAAATAATATGCAGGAATGTTTTTAATCTGCAGAAACTGATTTTTTAATAGAAAATGAAAGTAAAAAATTATTATGCTTTATTAATTTATAATTAGAATGAGCTTTTAGAAAATAAGATGGTATTTTTTAATTCAACAAAGCAATACACAACATTTCCCATGTCACATTTCCTCATGGAAGATGTAGTTCAGACCATCTTTTTTTTTGTTCTTGTAAATCAAGACTTTAACTCCTATCACACAGGAAGGGCTCTATTTATTTCCCTTGATTTGTGGTATTGCTTAGTGAATGAGGGAGACAGGGCCCAGCCAGGGAGATTAGCCTGTAGGACAAGATGGGGATATCAGGCTCCCAAAATTACATGGCTGCCTTTGGCTAGATTGCTAAACTATGACATGGGAATGATTTGTAATCCCAGCTCTACTTGCTTGCAGTGTGGCATCTTGGGAAAGGCATGTTATTCTGCTATGCCTAAAAGGCAATGCAAATACAGCAGTAAATTTCAAGAATCAAGTCAGAGATGCCACAGGCTGCTGCTTTTTAAATTCTGACTTTTAATGTATTGTAAAAAATTGATATATTACTATTAGCACAATGTAAACAAGTCTGGACAAGTAGACAGACCATCTTGGGCTGTCACTAAGCATGAAAGAGAGAACTAGACTTTGTCCAGGAAGGAAAGACTGTCCAGCCTGCCTACAGAGTTTTACAGGGCAGCAGTGAATATTGCACTTGCTGTCCTCCACACACATTGGTGCAGATTAGTGCCTAGTATATAAAAGGACCGTTTTCTCTCCATATTTTATCCTGTTTTTCTACTGTCTTGGCTTGAAAAGACAGGTATATTCTAAGGAAGATAGGAGCCTTCCTTGAAATGGAAAATGTAAACTCCCTCCCTCTGAATTATCATAATTTTGAAATTAAGGGGCTCTCAGGTAAAGATATAGGAATAGGAATAACAGTTCTTTACTAGGAAAATTAAAAAAATAATGCAGTAGTACAAAAAACCCCCCAAACCATTTCAGAGTCATTATACAACCTGACACCTTATTAGTCAGGGTATTGGCAGCAGTCAAATTAAATGGTGGCTGCAGTCCTGCTGGAGTGACAGATGTGGTTCTGTCAAAGCTGTGATCCTGTAGAAGGGTCTGTTCTTCCTCTAAAGGTCTAGTTGTGGTTATGTTGTTCTTGTCCTCTGGGAATACAGTAGATAAGGCAGCTCATAGTGTTCCAAACCTCAGANTTGAAGCAATGATCCTGGCAGAAGGGTGCAGTTTCCCTCTTAAGGTCCAGTGGTGGTGTAGATGGGTCTGGTCTTTCTCTGGGAATCCAGTGGAAACAAGCTGCCCTGGTGTTCTGACTCTCAGATTACATCCAGGCAGGAATGCTTGGCTCCTCCCACTGAGTGGAGCATCTCACAATGGGATGATGTAATTTTATCAGTCATGGAGTGAGACTCAATGGCCCATTAACAGAAGATATCCCCCTGGATGGAGGATGGGTTGGGGAAGAGATAAAGAAAACTGCCCCACCTGGTTTTAACAGCTGGCCCATTAACAGATGATATCTGCCTCCTCCCAGAGAAGAGATAAAGAACACTGTTCCACCTGATTTCAACAGATGGTGATATGATGAATACATATTTCTGGTTACATCTTTCATTGCAAACTAAGACATCACACATCCTTAGATATTAGGAAATCCCATTCTCATTAAAATGCAGATAGATTCTTACCCACAAAAAGTTACTGATGGAAATAAAAAAGTTCAAAGCCTGCACATTGTGCAGCCAATATAGTAAAATTACTTGGAATTCAGAAAAGCCCTGTATTCTGGTAAGTGTAAATAGAAAAATCTCCACTTTGATCTTGTCTGTTTGTTTCCCTCTTCATCCTACCTGCCAGTTGTTTTATTTTGAGGTTTTTTTCAGTTTGGGTGGGGGTGGTGTTTTTGTTTTCGTGGGTTTTTTTTCTTATTTGTTTGTTTGTTTTAGGTTTGTTTTGTTTTGTTTGTTGGGTATTTTGTTTTGTTTTGTAAGTAAACTGTTGATAGAAATAACGGTGTGGTGACATTAGGATCCTCCCTCCTCCTCATGCCTGTGGTAAGGGAATGGAAACCATGAGAGTAATTTATAAAGGAAAGAAAAATAAAGATCAAATCCTTCTCCCTATCATCTACATCAATTGTCTTAAAAAAATAATTTCGGTAGCAAGACTGTGAATATCTTACTGCACTGGCAAGTTCCTGTTCATCTATAGGTTCTCAAAATAGTAGCTTGAGGAAGAATGGCACACAAAGTTATGTATGTCTTCTGTGGGCTTAAAGCAATGTTTCCTTCTATCACACTATTCAAAATGCTTAATCACATTGCCCAGCACAGAAGCTGTGGCATCATCAACGTTCCATCAGCACCTTAGAGGAGGTTTCATAATCGACATCGTTGGAAGCAATTTTTGCCCTTGAACTACTGATGTCTCTGTATGAAACATGCAGCTTTTCCTTGCAGAAAGCACTGCTAAGAAATGCATTGTTTGGAAGAAGAGTCTTGGAGGGATGGATGACAGAGATCCCAGGCAGCAGAAAGGTGCTTATGTCTATTACCACCTACTGATTTCGTTTTTCTGACCATCACACTTGCTTTTTGTGCCAGATGCAGAGTGTAAACATATGACCAGCATTCACTAACCTGGTAAACTTTTATTGACAAAAAATATTGGGTAGAAAGTTTCAAACCACTGTGGTATCAAGCATTTTTTATTGTTCAGCTGCAGCACCCAGATGCAATTTGTATGATGAAGTACTGGGCTTGATTCAACATTTTACTGCTTTTGTTTTCCATCACCTTTTTTCAGAGAGGGAAATGGAGATAGCAGTGAGAGTGGAGTCCCAGAGGAGATGCACGGTGTGCTGTTTGCAGGTGTGGGAGATGAGGTACAGAGGGACAACTGCAACTAATATTCACTTTTGAGAAATGAAATGCAATCAACAATTTTGCTATTGCAGTCTCCTCTCCCTTTCCTTGCTGAAGTAACCCTCTGCAGACATAAAGCATGACTTTTATACGTGGTTACCACAAAATTTCAGTATTTCAAGAAATAGCTAGAGAGTTCTGTGCCTTGTAATGTTGCTCTTGTAGCAATGTACAGTTTGCTGGCCCATGGGAGTCTGCTCTGACTGTCACAAGGTCCACAGACCATATGTCCTGTGGATAGATTTCAATCTTTCGCACATTTGACTGGGACTGCGGGAATTACATGACCTCAATTGTCCCTTCTATTCCTGTGCTCATAAAAGGCTGGTTCTACAAACCCTCACGTGCAGTTTCTGTTGCAATCTCTAGTCTTTGGGAATACATTAATTACCTTTCATCTGGATTATGTCTTTCCAAAGACCTGTGTCTTCCTGCACGTGCAAGTTTCAGGTAGGCATAATTTACATTCCTGTGAGCTGTTGATATATTGGTAGAATCCACTTGAAAGTCTGACCTGTGCCAAAGTTCACTGAGCTATAATGCTGGGCCATGCAGCTGCTGCATGGCTTGTACTGCCTCCCTCAACCTCTGAGATCATGCCAAAATAACTGCTATAGATATGGGGTTTAGCAAAAAGCCTCAAAACATTTGGATAGCCGTGAAATATTAAAAAAAAAAAAAGAAAAAAAGGAAAAAAAAAAAAAAAAAGAGGGAGAGAGAGAGAGACAGATAAGCAGTAAGCATTCCTATTTAAAAATAAAAGGAAAAGAGCAGTACTCTAAGCACCGAGACTTTCATCTGGTGTAGCTCTCATCCAGACTTAATTGTGGGCCTAATGTATGAGAGAGAAATAGAAAATTGCCACATGCGCACAGTCACATAATAAGCAAATGTTAATTGATGTGCTTTGTTTGTGATAGCTCCTGTGAGATTTGCAATGAGCAAGGCTTTTCTGTACGGGCAATTCCGCAGCATATGCTAGCACATCCAGGAAGAGTCATCATGTCTAAGTACTTTCTACCATCTGCTAGGAAAATGAAAATATTGAAAGATTACTTTCAATTTATTCCAGTTCTTTTATGTATGTAGCTCTGATTTAGCTCTATCTCTTTTACCCATGAAGCTAAATGCTATGTTCTTAACGCATTTGTGGAGTTCTGTACTGTGAGCCTCTTCAGAGAAAAAGATGTAAATGGATGCATTGATACACAGTAATACATGTCCATGCACAGATACATAGAAAATATGCTTTATAGTTTCCTGTGCTTAAAGGATTAACAGGATTTCTGATTGACTGAACTTACCAATTCTTTGGTTTATGTGCTCACATTCACATTCACTTGCACAGTTCAAGGACAGTAATATTTTTTTTTAACAGACAGGGATTTGTCAATTAGCTCAGTTGTTTTAGCCTGCCTATCTCCCCCCTCAAGCTCTGGGAACAGACACTCCTCACCTTTGCCTGCGTGCTGCTTTTGTGGTCCAAAATTGATTCTTGGATCCAAGATTTGATTCAAGGATCACACGGGTGGTCCTTGCTACCTCTGTTTACAATGGCTCATCTGTTAAGTCAGGATGATGGAAATTCATTCTATTCTGGGAAGTTCCCAATATTTCTAACAGAACATGAGATTAAAGTTGGTGGATAAGCAAAATTTCATACTGTCCTGTTGTAAGAACTTCAAGGTTCAAATCTGAGATAATGATTAAAAAAACCCAAACCAACAACAGAGTAGGGCTGCTGCCAGATTTCCTTCTAATCTAATTTACTTCTCCTTTAACCATTGTAGTATGCTGAATTAATATGTTTTGAGAAGACTTGTCTAGGGTTCCCACCTCAAAAAGTGTGTGTCATGGAAATTTTCACAAAGAAACACAATCTCAGGCAAGGAGAAGCTCAGTATGGTAACCCTAAAGCAAACACAAGGGAATTTTTGAGCATGTGGAACATTTCAAGATGAACTATTTTGTCTACAGGAATCATCTTTGTGGAAATGCAGAATCTATTCTCAAAGAGGCCAATGTGATATTTAGCTCTTACATGTAGTTTCAGTATAGAATTTATATGGTGCAGTGCCATAGCCTGAAGCTCTTATTTTCAGACATCCAGCCCCAATAATAGGATCTAAAATTCACGGTAGGGCTTCCAGAACCCAACACAGTGGATAAAGAGCACATCCATAGGGTTAAAAAAAAAATAAAAAAAATCTGTATACTGCAAAGGAAAGCTTTCACTATTTTCTTTGTTTGAGTCTAAAGTGAAGGATATGTGTGCAAACTTACCTCTCTCTGAATTTTAGAAATATGACCCAGGGCTGCACCTCCCTGAGGTGAAGTTTGTCAGTGGGTATAAGTGATGCCTCTTGGCATCATTGGCCATCTTGGCATCAGTTGGAGGTGCCACCCACCTTTGATTTCATGACTTCATGCCTGCAGCATCCAGCTAGAACGAGAGCAACAAGTTCTTCACCCTTTTCAACCAGAAGGCTGAAAATTCCATATCTTCTATCAGTAATCATGGTATTGTTAATTCCTGCATTAGGTGTGTAAGTGCTTTCATAAATCTATCTCATGTTCTCTGCAAATGTCACAGCAAAACAACCTAAAAGTAAAGAAAATGAGGGCAGCTATGGCAATTTCTCAGTAACTGCAGAGGGTGAACTCCTGTGTATTTGATTTGTGTCCAGAGTTATCTTGTGAAATCTAAGAAGAAAGTTATTTTCTACTAAAAATAGAGAAACAAACATTTAACTATATTTCTCACCTCTACTTAAGAAAAGTGATGCATGTACTCTCTCTCTCTCTCTTCATGAGAAAAAACAGATGAGAACTTAAATGCAATTTCTTAACACAGAAGTAATTATCTACAGCTGATAAAAATGCTGAAAAAATAGGATTTATGACAGATCCTGACATTGCTGTAATGATACTGTGATGCCAGGAGAAAGCTTTTCTGAAAGAATCTAAAATGATGAGTACCTGACGAAAATTGTAGAAATAGGTTGTGCACCCATTAACTTAATTGAGTTGATTGAGTACATGCAAAACAATATTAATAAACACATCACAAAAATAAACAGGCCTGAATGTTGTTAAGAATGATTGACATGCAAACACACAGCAGCATGCTTTCTTCCATCTGCTTATCATTTCAAGGATTGATAGGTAAATAAAATTAATTCTGACTGTCTGGTAAAGGGCTGCATAAAGATTTATAATATTCAGTAAATAATTTGTCTTTGCTATTTGAAAGTAAAATTGACAGGATATGACATCCTATTTACTTCCAAGAAAGTGTAATTATGTTTTGTACAGAAAAAGTGACTGATTATAACATTACATGACATTTTGAAGCTAACAGCTTCAATTATTATATCCAAATTATGTCCAAGAAAAATATGCCTTGGGGGCATCTCACTTGATATTTTAACTTAGAGGTGAAATGTAATTAAAAAAATACGCAAGGGCATCCTCACCAACTTGAGAGGAACAAGAAGGGAAACATGATGCTAGAGGGCTTGCAGTTTTGTTATGAAAAAGTATGCTTAAATAAATGGGAAGAGAGAAGATCCTTCCTCTGTATCTTCCTTTCTCTGAAATACAGAGAGAGTTTGTAATTTCTCTTCTTTATGAAGCCACCATGCTCCTGAAATGAGGAGTGATTTCAGTCTTTGGAGAGAGGTCATATTGCATCTGTTATGAATTTTTACATGTCATTTGTGTATATAAATTCAGCAGTACCAGTTGTGTTTGCGATCAGCTAATGGGCCAATCATATACTCAAAAGGTCTGTTTTATCCGCTTGTGTACAAAACCTCCTGGTTTTGTAGTCCCCTGTCTGGAGAAGCCAAACTCCCTACACTCACCACTACCAACTAGCACGTGATCCTTAAAGTCCTCAAGTACCCATATTAAACACTAAGCACTTAGAGCACCTTACCAGGACCTTTTAAGATTAAAGAAAGTTAACATTTAGTATCTTGTCTTAGCAGAAGTGCTCTGATTATGAGACAGCATCCAAAAAGACAGCAATGTGAATTATTACCATAGGTCATAAGGTAAAATTCATATGAGGTGTTACTGATAAATGAGAATGCTTTTTCTAACCATATTGATAGAAACACATGCATTGACACAGAAGCAAGCTATGGATAGCAGAATTAAACTCTACATGATTTATTTATAACACTTTGTAGAGGGATTGTGGCCCGGAATTTTTTGCCATAATCTCATTTCAGGCAACTTATTATGATTTGCCTGACTTCAGGGTTTTTTTGGGTTTTGGTGGGGGGTTTTTTGTTTGTTTGTTTTTTGTTGTTGTTGTTGCTGTTTTGTTTAACTTTTTATTTTTGTTCACCAAGTACAGTTCAAATTTAAAAACTTAATCAGCTCCTGAATCACACCCCTATAACATGGGCTGGAGATCTGCCAGTGTGCCCTGCAGCTTGTTTTCCCCCCACTGCTCCCAGCACGCCTGTACAGACACATTACAAGATGCAGCAGAGTGGAGAGACAAAAGCTGCACAATTCTCTCTGAAAACGTGTTGTTCCTAACCTTCCATACACTGTGCTCCCCTTGTGTCCACCAAGACACAGACATCATCTCACAGTGGTGGCACTTACATTTAATAATGCTACAGAGAAACTTGATCTTGTGAATTCAATGCCTGAAAATGTTCAGCAAATTATATTCCAAGTAAAATTAATCTGTCTGAATCATATCTAATATTTCTGATTAAACACTCACAGGCTTTGCATTTAGACAGCCATGTCTCTGTGTTTTCTCAATCCAGGGCATTATCTAGTTAAGAGTAAACTTTTAAATAAGGAAATCTCTTGCTTGAGACTAAAGTGCATTCTGAGTACAATTTGAATCAGGTGCTCTAAGAGTTTTGTTCCTAGGAGGGTAGCCAGCAACTAAAATAAAATGAGATCATGCAGTACTACTGCACAATGTGTTTAAATAAAGATTTTACAGGCCGAGCATGTAGTCCTTGCACACACAAAGGTAACTTCAAGAATTTCAGCAATACCAGAAAACAGATATTTTATCCCAGGAGAACTAGGAATAATGTTGATATTTCAGCCACACAATAAAAAATTCTGCACCCAAAATATTAGTCATTATTTTCCCAGAGTGAATACAAGTGAATTACAATTCCATGGGCATGACTGAAATCCCTGGTGTTACTTTGTTATGCAAAAACCTGTTAGAACTGACCATAAAAATGTCCAAAAAACCTTTTTCATTAAAAAAACTTTCTCCTTCTTGGTACAATGTTAACTCAATCACATTTCTAGAGACGATAGATGTGTACATTCTATTTGTTGCCCAAGTATTTAACTAGTTATTGAATCTCTGTGTATAACACCATGATTAAACAAAGTAGAGATGATATCTGCATAAAATGTACCAAGGTGGAAAATACAGTGAGAGTACATGAAGCCATATGGCTGTTTTGTTTGTAAAGGGAAGAAGATTGTACACGAAAGTCATGATGATCTCAGTGACAATGCAATTTTCAGTCATGAGGATTAGTTACTTTGTATGTTTTACTCACTTCCCTGTTCTGCAATGATTCTACTGTGTCTTGCAGTGTTCAAGGTACACTGCTAATTCACATTTCTTGACAATGAAAGGCACTAAGAAATTAATATCATAATTAAGAAAATTAAGAAAATAATTTCCATTTTTTAGATATTCTCTTACTCTGAGCTTAAACATTGACCAAGAGGTATGTCCACTGCTTCTTCTCCATATCATCTTCTGATGGTCAATACCGCATAAGACTTCTTTACCTGAAATAATAGCTATACAAGTGATTTCTCATCAAACTAGGATAGTAAAGGTTGTACTACAGTATTAGCAGAGAATTTTTCTTTCCTTAGTACTCCTTCAGTGCAACTAATCCTAAAATCAGAACTCTTTGCAAGGATGGTAAAATACTGTGTGAAGAGGTAGCAACATATAAATATATTAAAGCTTTTGGCAACAGATAAGACTGTTTCTTTCTTTCATGTGCATCAAGCCCATAAATTGGATATGAGGCATGACTAGAGTCTGCAGCATGAATAAGGGAGAATGAAAACACAGAAACTCTCTCCATAGTCTCTGGAAAATGGTAGTGAGCTGCCTTGAGATCCAAAAATTTATGGCTTCTTACCACAGGAATAACTTGTGTTCTGGGAAGGAGTGCAGGTTCGGCAGCTTGCTAACCTGGCAGGCAAGTGCTTTCATAAAGACAGATTCTCAGACCCTTACAGGAGATATTTGCATTATTCAATGAACAGATGTGAATTTCAAGTTCACAAACATTCTGTACATAGTCTATTAATGGGTAGTTGAAATTAGGACTGCCAGCCATAGCTCTTATTGCTCTCCCATTTTTCAATTATTTAATTTCATTAGAAATACCAGTCATCACAGTCATCACAGCTGAACTCCAGCCTTATTTTTGTCTGAATCTGACAGCTCCCTGGAAGTGTTTATAGCATTGCAGGATCACTTTAGCACATCAGCAGCTGAAGTACCTCCCTTTCTCCAGACAGACTCTGACAGCAGCACCTGGAGCTGGAATGGGAGTACTTGGGCAGCCACATGGAGATTCCATTTCACACTGCCAGCACTGTCAGAGCAGTGTGGAGAATCTGGAAGTGGTGGGGAAAGGGACACCAGCCAAGGACATTGTGATATTTTAAAGTCATTTGCACAAAATCCAGCACAAAATCTGTAGACAGTGAAGTGATGCTCCATCCAAATATATCATCCCTTGATGTTCTTCTCCTTTGAACACCTTTCTTCTTTTTATGTGGCTGGGAAGATGCCAGGAGGTATATTAAATAAAAATGATCTTTTTCATTTGTCCTCAGGAAATTCTCTATTCTCTTAAGGCCATTTGAACTTCAGATATTGTTGCATCAACAGAGAAAAGAACATGGCTCTCATTAGGTGCACATAGGAGATTGGCATGAACATGAAGGCAGTTTTATTGGATTCAGCTTTGTAAGGGATTGAAGTTTTGTCACAGCTTCAGCATCATAGGTCTTGTCTATCCAAAATGGTAAAATGTGGCCGTCCCTCCTTGTTAAAGTGCTACTCACAATTAGATTTCTCTTATACATTGTTTCTAGAATAATCCTCATGTTTCTAGAATAATCCTCATGGAGAACTTAAACTAAAGCATGTGTACAGCAGAAATTACAAACTTAGGACAAATGCCTTCCTAAACACTACTCAGTCAAGGTAGTTAAAGGAAGAGCCCTAAACTACATACATATACATACATACATACACACATACATACATACATACTTCTTTTTTTCCCCGCCTCCCGCCACTGCTACAACATATAAAGAGTGCACTATTGATGGATCTGCCCAGTGATTTTGTGAAATCTAGTTAGTCTAGAAGTCCTTGCTCAGTGCCTGACCTATATCGTGATGTCTTAAAAGAGATTGCATTTGCCAGGCTGTAAACACAGTACATGTTATTTGCTTGTGCATCCTTTTCATTGAATTTCAATTTGTGGTAAGAAATATGTCTTGCTTGTTAATAAATAAGGACATGCTGTATTCTGTTGACTCCTTACTTATTTTTCTTATTGATGCATGTGCTGTTAATTTCTAAACAAATAAATACACTGAACAGCTGCTTAAAGACTAAACTTTAGTCAAAAGGATTTTATTTAGTTCTCTTTGTAGGTTATAGTGCAATCCTACTTTAGTTCTTAAAAGCAGTGATATCTGGAGCCTGGTATTCTCTTGAGGTTNTCTTCTGCCATTTAGTAGGGGGGTTCCCATTTCTGGAGTATTTCTATCTGTGCCTATAAGTTCCCCTGGTGACTCTGAGAGCAGACTGGCTTTAGTGTCTGCTGCTGGTTCTGGAAGCACCTGGTGGTTTTCACTACATCTCCAGCAACAGCTGAGACAGAGATACTGAGCAATACTGGTTTGGATGTAGTTATTGTAATGCATTCCCTTTGGGATNAAAGAGAAAAAGAGAAAGGAAAAGCCCTTTTTGGTCAAATACTAAATAATATTTGCAATTTAAAAAATCCTGAATAAATGAAATCCTGGAGCCAGGTGGGTAGTACATTTTCCTCTCCCACACAGCTGTTTCTGTATTGCCTGATGTGCATATGTGTCTGGTAGAGGTTCTGCTGACACCACAAAATGTAGGGATTTGTCAATGTTTTTTCCCTCAAACACATGACAAAACTAAGAGGGTAATAAAACCAACCAACCAACCAACCAACCAACCAAGCAACCAACAAACAAGCCAACCAAGCAAAAACACACCAAAAAAGGATGAAAAGATAGTTTATTTTTAATAATTTTTCATCCTAGCCAAACAAAAGTCTGTTTGGTTTATTTTGGTTTTCTTCTGTAGACTGTTGTTTTGCTCTTTAAGGTATCCTGCAAGAATGAGAACAAGAAAACCAAACCAAAGTAAGAAACCCCACAGACCTTCTGCTTCATAGATCCTGTTGTCACAAAGAAGTAAAAATTGCCACCTGTTCTTTTTCAGCCATGAGCTATGTACCTGCAGAGCACAGCTCAGATAGGGCCCATTGGCCAACAGTGTCTTCAACACAGAAAGAAGCACGTGGTGGTTTCTTTCCAGACTTTGAACACCTCACTGCCTGGCAGCAGAATGCACTCAAGCCCACGTCCAGGTTAGGAAAAAAAATCTAGAAATATAGACTAAAAGCTAATTTTCTGCAGTTAATTTTGGGTCTGAAAAAATGAACAAGCAAGAGTAAAGGATTATGTACTGGGATTCATTTCTTTAGATGATGTGCCTTTCTACGTGATATGTCTTTGGTGAGCTTACCTGAATTTCCTGACATCCAAGTGACTAATAGGTAATTTGTTTAATTGGATGACTGTGCTCAGAATATTTTTCTTTGACAGAGGTAATATGCATGTAGTTCTGCCTGGCAGACAGTCCAACAGACACTTTGATCCTGCTGTTTTTTAAATCCTTAGTAAAATGTCTGTTAACTTCTGGGCAGAGGATCTGTACATAGTACAGCAGATGTTACATGAAGTGCCTCTCATTCTGTTTTACTTTTACAACAGCTTTTCCTCCTCACTTTTTGCCAAACTGCCTTTTTTTCCCCTCCCCCCATTAAGCTAAGCTGTGTAAAGCAATACAGTACCTGCCTCTAAACTGTGATCTCACTGAGATACATATGAAGACCTTCCTCAGCGGAACTGTGATATAATTTGCAACCCCCCTCCATTTCACCACTCAGAAATTGTACTTTTTGCTACTTCAAAGTTCTTTTCCTTTGCTTCTTCAATCTTACCTCCCCCGCACCTACAATTCCTCCTTAAAAGTACAGAACTGCTTCAAGTGGAAACTATGTATCTTTAATTAACTACCATATTCATTTATCTTCTGAGTAGCTTCTTCATTTCTCTCCAGCTGCACTACTACATTTTAAAGATTAGTAATTGTAAAACATCCATCACATGCAAAGTGAACTGTCTGTAACTCTTAACAAGAACACAGTGGCCACAGCCTGTCATTTTTTCTGAGTTAAGAACCAAAGCCATTATGCCCAGATAAACAAACAGAAAGGTTGTGAAAGATTTCTCTCCCTTATGGTTTCAATGGTCCAGGGAGCAATATGCTGATTAGAGTCTGATTTTCACACTAGGATGGGCAGGACAGGTCCTCTCCATCCAGGACCTGCCCTACTACTTCCAGTCCTGCCTGCCCTGGGGAGGCTCCACTTTTCCTGGAATATCTGGCTCACACTGTGCCCTGACAATGTCTAAGCTAACATTTTTGCTTGCTTTTTCTTAAGTTTCAAGTCTAACAGTCCAAAATCATTCATCCAGTTAAATAAATTGTCCATTGGGCATTTTTAAAACAAGGATAAAAAGGCAGAGTCAGCAAAGCCTCAGTCAAAGGGCAAAGTGTGTCACTGGAAGAATTCATCCTCCCTTTGGTCTCTTTTCTGTCTTTTCTTTGGCTCTTGCAATTCAAAATCATCTTTGTTCTAGATAAATCACAGGGGAAACTACTAGAGAAGCAACATTAATGTTGCAAGTGCTGAAAGAAAACGGTCATACAATTTCCATTTCTTCACATGCCAGCCAATCCTTTTTAGATCTATAATAGTTCAGTGAACAGCAGCCATGCACACTGTACCCACCCCAGTCCACCATCCCCGCTGGTGATGAGCAACAGAAATTCTTCACTGAAAAGACTCAGCCAGCAAAAGTTGGAGTTCAATCAGACAAAAAAGCATAACGCTCCATTTCAAGATCCATAGTTGAGTGTGTCATTACAGTTTCTGTGAAACCATTTCATTGTTTAATTCATTACATGGGATTTCTTATATTTAACCATTATCCAGAACATGTCAGTGAAAGTCGTGCAATATTGCAGGTAATGGCTATACTAGGCACAATTCAGGACAGTGCAAACTCAACACTGTCACTCAGGTAGGGAAGTTTCTCATTCAGCTTTCTGATTCCAAGCATGCAGATACAACATTACCTTGGCACACATCCTTCCCATCATAAGATGCCACTGAGCTCCCTGGCTGTGCACAAAAGCACCTTTCCCACTTCCTAATTATTTTAACTTAGTTATCAAGAAACTAGATTATGGTGTTCTTCACCATGAGTCTTTCTGTACAGACACAGCCAGTATTAACTCTCAGCAGCTGCTCAGCCTTAAGCAGGTTGTAAGGCCTGGACCTTTACTCGTTTGCCAGGCACCAAAGGCAAGTTTGTTCTGCAACATTGTTGAAATGAGTCGGGGGAAGCCCTGCTACAGCAGAGCTAGTCCAGAAAGCCTTACAGTTGCTGTCTTTACTGCTTTTCCTTCAGACGCTAAAAGATTATGCTTCTCTTTGGTCTGGCATTATAATGAATTATTCTAATCAGCATATTATCCATTTTACTTAAAGCAGTAATATTTTAATAGAGGCGGTAATTTTAATTAGTGAGGGAGAGCTATCTTAAAGCACATAATGTAGAAAGAAATGGTATTATAAAGGTAAAGAGCAGCTAGTAAAGTGCAACAGAATATGAGCTATAGGTGAAAAAAAACCAGCCCATGCACAGAAAGAACAAATAATGCAAACTGTGCCAAGTAAGGTTCAATCTTTGTCCTCATTTTTATAACCATAATAGGGTAACTCAGTGTGTGGAAGGAGCCTTTTATGGTTCCTACTCCAGATCTTACAAAATTAGTTCACATTTTTCTGCTAGTATTTTTTATAGTTGCAGTACACAATAAAGTATTACAATAAATTTTCAGGTTAAACCTCTGGTATTGGTTTGGACAATGCATATATATAATTATTACATAGTTGGTTGTACCACAACTATGACAATAATGGTTTAGTAAGACATTTCCTTTTGCTTTCAGCCAGGTACACATCTGCTGCATTCTTTAATGTTTTCTCTTCTACTTACTTACTTTGCTCTTGTGTCAAAAAGACACTACAGAGCATAAAGCCAAAAGAAGCTTTTTCTTCTCAGGAGAGCAGTTGAACATTCAGAGGGTAAACAAAAGCATTGGTAAAGACATATTTTGGTGTGCCACAGGGTTCTGTTTTCTGTTAGGGTAACTTTGGGACTCCAGTCAATGAGAATAAAGTGACAAAAGGTGTATCATCGCTGAGTCAGGAAGGATCACTCTTCTTAAATAACTATTACTGAATCACAACAGTTCCAGGAGACAATATACCATTTTTATACATGGCATGTTCCACGGCTTCTGTCTCACTGCACCATTAAGCCCTGTCGCACATTTCGCAGGAGACCGGTAATCATCCCTGCTGTCTTGATATAAATCCAGAAGGCAGCCAGGGATCCCAGGGCAGGGTGACAATGTTGTGGGTGTTTGCTCCGTGCTGCCTGATCAGGAGGAGGAAGTGGCATCTTCTACAGGCAGCTTGAAGCATCCTTACAGTTACAGGCATTGTGGGGGAATTTAACTACCATGACCTCTGCTGGAGAAGCAACACTATTAAACACAAACATCCCAGGTGTTTCCTGAAAAGCACTGATGGTGACTTCCGGACACAGCAGGGGATCACACAAGAAATGGTGTGCTGTTTGATCTTACTCTAGCACAAAAGTAAGGCCTTGGAGGTGTGGAGGTTGGGAGCAGCCTTGGATGCAGTGTCCATGAGCTTGTGCAGCTCAGTATTGGGCAAGGAAATGACAAGTGAGATTTCAGCATGGATTTCAGGAGAGATAAATGAGGAACTTGTTGGAAGAATCCTGTGGGAACCTGCCCTGCATGGACGAGGAGTGCAAGAAAGCTGGGTGATATTCAAGGATCAGTTTATTCAGGGTAGGAATGATGCACCTCGATGAACAGAAAGTTGGGGAAAGGGGGCAAGAGTCCTGCTTGGATTATCAAGAAAATTCTGTCATTAATCAAACATAAGCAGGAAATGCAACCAAGACGGAAGTTGTGGGACAAGTAACACAATTTGTGACACCAAGCAGTAAGGAGTTCCAGTGATAAATCATGAGATTCCAGAGTGCTTCAAGCCCTGGAACATCTTGAACTTCTCTAAAACAACCTCAAGAAGAACCCCAAACGAACAACAGCAGAATCTTCCCCTACCCCACCCCCGCAACCCCCCAAAATAAACTCCCAAACTACAAAACTGCCACCAAATCAAACATCCAACAACGAAACACACAAACAAACATCCCCAAAACCAAACCCAGAAACCCCGGGAACTCTCAGTCCCATAGTCCTATCCATCTGATTCACTTGCAAGATTCAAAACTGTCTTAAATCCCTTTGTACAGCCACAAACTCTCAGAACTATTACATCTATTTCCCTCCTGAGGGAAAGGCTAAAGCCACATGCCTCAGCAGTGTTAGCTACCACATGGATTTCTGTTCATAAACTTGACAGTGCTTGGGGGATAGCACGCTGTATACAACAGCTGCTACCTGACTTTCCCCATCTGTCTTAATGATTCCCTACCCTGGACCTGCCAGGACCCAAATACATAGCATCTGTTCTGGGCGCCCAAAAAGGATCAAGCTGAACCTTCTTCTACGTCGCCTTTCTTCCTAAAGGATATCACCAGGCATTCCTGTTATTTCTTCCTTTTCCTTCAAGGCATCCATAGTTTCACATTTAATACAAAATAAAGCTGGTTTTTATCTCATGAGGCTTTCACACAGTAATGGGCAGTGACACACGTGCAGCTCCTAGATGATCTCACCCCATGCTGCAAGCGCACCCCTGCCTCCAACCTTCTATGTGATTATGCTGTTGAACTCTCTGAACCCTGTGAACTCTCCTCCCAGATGGAATAACACAATTCTCCACCTGGGAAAACCACAATCCTCCTCCTCTCCAGTCTCATAAAGCTCACTCTCAACTTGTTCATTTTCACAAAGGCGTGACTTTGTTGCTGCAGTGAGTTGTTTCTCAAGAACCATTAAGGTCAAAGCTAGCCTCTGTCTCTAGGCAGCTTTTTCCTCCTGACAGCACAGACCTAACACACATAACACTACAACATAGTTACTTACCTTAAAGGCTGGCAACTTTGCTTACTTCTGAGCTGAGTGAGCAACCCCTCTAATAAAATCAGCAGCAGGTGTGAAGTTCCAGCTGAACAATCACATATATCTCTCTTAATAAAAAATTCTACAGGAAGAATAAATTTGTTGATTTTTAAGATTATATGATTTACACACATGTAACCTAGCCCTCTTGTCTCTTCATCACACCGTTTTAAGAAAAAAATCAATATTATACAACACTTCAAAGATTTTATATGTTTGTTGGGGAAGCAGTGCCTACAGCCTCCTTAGTTACTGTGAAACAGTATTTTCACTTCACAGTCAATCTTGCTATTCTTGCATCTTGTATCATTTATATATAAACAAAACCGCCTGAGTGTGAACAAGTCTGTGAGACTGGCTTGTGCTACACTCAAAAGTGGCTGCTGTTAAGGCAGTTGCAAATAAAATTTTTCTGTGGTACTAAATTAACTTCTAGGATAACATGAATCTATTGGCAGATGCAAGAGACCATATGGGTCTAAGAAAAAAAAACTTTATTTCTACTGTCCAGAATATGTAGGATATAATTTTTGAAATTTTAAGCCTTCATGAATATACACCAAAATGAAAAAACAAGTATGCCAAATCTGAACATGAAATTCCACCTGTTTTTTAATATTTATCCTAGACATTATGAAACACTAGAAAACAGTCATGACAAAAGTAATGTTTATTTTATAGTAGATAAACAGTAAAAGTAATTTAATCTAGAAAACCCATTATAATATAGGATATTTATATTATTATTATTAATATAATTTTGAACATTCATCTAGGAATTATTTTCTTTTGGCTGAAGTATGTATATCTTGAGATGATTTCACACTCTTTCAACCTTAACTGAAGGAACATAACTAGTTTCTCCTTTCCTTCCAGCAACTGAATTCGCACCACTAGATGGCCACCTAAAGCAATCCTCTATAAAAATGATGCTCTGCATGGTGTCTGCTCGAAAATGTCTTCAAAATACCTCTTTTAAATCCATGCTGTGAATCTGAACCCATCATGGTTTTTTAAACAATCACGTCAACACCTGAAAACGATTGCATGTATTTTGCCTTAGAAAAAGGAGTCAAAACTATAGCTATTTCTAAAGTCCTCAACACAGCAGTTGAATTGTTTCAAAAGACAAATACCCTCAGCAGTGTTTGAATAAAAATAAATTATTTAAGAAAGAAAAACTAAAAAAATACTAATATGGCAAAACATCTATTTTTTTAAAGCTCCAATAATATTCCAGTAATTGAAATATCCAGGGAGATATGTCACAAAATTAGTGTGATTTGAATTCCCCAGTGAACATTTGCAGTTTCCTAGAAATTAATGTAGTATTCATTGTTTTATATGATTCAGAACTAATGAAAATCTCCTAATAATGCAAAAAAATCTGACATTTTACCAGTGTGCAGTTTTTCACCAATCTAGACTTACTGTAATTTCCACAAAAGAGTTTAAATAATTATACCCACTGGGAACTCTAATAAACGATCCATTTCAATAGTGAAATAGAGCTAAGGTGCCATACACTATTTCAGTATTTACATTTGTCTTTATCTCAATAGGAGATTTTGATTACTATGTGATTATTGTAGTTCAAATGAGCAGTATATGGAAGGAAGGAGGCAGCTGAATGTCTAATAGCAAATGAATTCAGATTGTTCTCCAAATTGTATATCTGAGAGAACCTTCAGGTGTTTCTGCTTCAGACCTACAAATATAACTGTAACTTGAAGCAGTGAAGCACCAAGAACAATTCTTAGAACTGGACATTCAGTAATTAGGAGAGCATGAATAGACTCATATTATTAACTGAAAACTTGCTACATTTATTATGCTTATGATTGTATACTTTGTGACCACTGAAGCATATATTTACAAATAATCAGACCATGGAATTATGCAGAGAAATAATCACCTGTTTGCAAACATTGCGAAACAAATAATAAGTTACCAATATGGATCCTGTAATAGCTATGAATATTTTCAGTATGATGTTAGATAGTAGGAGATGTAGTGAGCAATGGAAGAAAAAGAAGTCTTGCCATCTTAACAGGGAGTTTTATGCAGTAAGAACTAAACCACAGAATTTAAAACTAGGAAAGACTCAGAAAAACATGCTACTCTACAGCATGCACACAACAGGCATAATCACAAATTAAGCAAAGTCATTTGGAACAATCCCCCCATGTATATTGACAAATCATTCTCCTGAATAGTGAGAGTAGGAAACAGAATAGAAAAGAAAGCCTTGGTTTATTCAAACTAGTCATTTTTACAAGAAATTTACTCAGCAAAATGAGTACACTTTACAATAGTTCTAAGTAAACATTTTGAAAATGAGAAAGTATAGAGGGTCAAGCTGATAATAGATCAGAGAGCAGAATCCAGAAGTCTCCAGGCCTCTGTCTACAACAGTATCATGACATATTTTGTCTATCTGAATGTTGCTCTAATTTTAGTATGGAATATCCATTGATCATGAACCATTATATATTTTTACAAGATAAATTACGTCAGGCATAAGATATTTCAGAGTCTAATTCCAGTGAAACCTGTACATATATTTTAGCTTACTTTAAACAGATGGATAGATTTTAAAGGACTTTAAAACTCATTTGCCTTGTTACATTTCTGCACTATTCCTTAAGAAATATAGAATGAGAACTCAAACGAAAGACAAAGTCATCAAGATTTCCCCAGCATTTTCCCACCAGACTGATTCAGAACTTAACAATCAGCTACTCCCCTTTCTGCCTATCTTATTCAAAGCAATGTGATTTTATGAAATATTATTGATGAGTACATGAGAATATATAAGGAAGATATTTTAGGGGAGTTAAGCAAACAGCCATCCCCTCAAAAGTCAGCAAAAGAATGCAAATCCAGGACTCCGACCGCTTTGGAATGAAATGTGAGACACCCAGCAAAGCTGCATTAGCTGGGAAAGAGATGGAAAATAGGATATTCTGCTACACAGGATGCAACAAGATTTTGTCTGAGTGCTCCTGTAGGGTGGGATTCCTGCTGGTGCAGTCAATAGGCATAGGGCTTGGAGACACAGGCCAAGGGCTGTGTCAGGAAGACAGGCGTGATTTGAGCTAAATTACAGCTGTAAGACCTAGGGCAGGCTCTCTGCCTTTGTTGGAGTTTCAGGACTAAAGCATAAAAGGAAGAGGAAAAACTGGAGAGATGAAGCTCTTCCTGTCATGCTCTGAAGAGGCAAGTGATGAAAAGGAATGACTGTGGAGGACCAGGCCTCCAAGGAAGATGTGGAAAAGGCGACACGCTTGGCACTCCCTTGGAGATCCAACACAAAGTAGTCTAATGAATCAGCCACTCCTTCTTTGCATAGTTAAAATGTTATTGGTAAATATAATGTACCCCAGTTCTGTCCTCAGATTGGTCCACTTTGGATCCTTCCCCTGATTGGTTGTTGTGCTGTACCCCCATACTCCTCCCCTATTGGCCCAATTTCAATCCCCTAATTTGTTTATTAAAGACCTCCCTGATTGGTCCCTTTCCTTAATCCGTGATCCCATTGGCTAGCGGTGTGGCCCCTCCCCATTCTTGGAGTGTATAAAACTCCGGCGAGAAGCCCTTTTGGGGTCTTCGAGTCGCCGGCGGAGGAGAATAAAGGAGTGTCCTGGAGACCATCTCTGACTCTCGCCTTTTCCTTCTGCGCCGCTTGGAATCGCCCTCACCTGGGAAGCTGCCTCAGCAGCTCTGCCTGGTCAGAGCTGACAGGCCTCACAACTGAGCCTGGAATCACTACCCTGAGGTGCTTGCGCCACCCGAGCTGAGACTGCCTTGTTCAAGGCACTCGCTGGGAAGGTCGCTACCCTCGAAGAGGAGCAAGCCGAGGGCCCAGGAGGGTCGCGATAAATGACAAAATCTCTCCCCTTTCTACACACTCGCTAGTACAAGTGTGATGCTTATTAACTACAAGGTGTAAAATTCTATAATGAGCAACCCCACCCCAAACATTTGTCACTAGGCAGAGTGCCTCTACCTGCCCTGCCAAAAGTTCTTCCCCAGGTAACATAGATTAGAGCTTTAGAAGCAAGAAAACACATGAATACAGAATTTTCAAGCCAATTTTACACATTTACATGGAGGTGACTGTGAGATCTAGGAGCTGAGGACACTTGTTAAAGTCCTGCCTGTAGCATCTGATGTACAGAATGAAAATAACTGCTTCATGAAATAATAAGGCATTAGTAATTTCAGGGTAACAGATTTCAAGAGCAATTAAAGAGCTATCTAAAAAGAAACCATATGAGAATAGTCAAGTATAAAATATGCTAGAATTGACAAAGATTGCGCATTTGTGGAGAAAGCAAATTGATTAAAGAAATTTTATAATTTTCTATTTTTTATAGGCTGTCTTTAAAGAAGACTGCATATTTATTTTTTTCTTATCTTTTCCTTCCTTTGCTACAAACCCATAAGGACTCTGAAGTTACAAAGTCTGTCACTCATAGGTATGTATCTCTCTCTCTCTCCCTCTCCACATGTATGTGTGTGTGCAATCACAAGTATCAAACTAAATACTTAACCATGCAATGATGAAATATGTGAAGTTATTTATGTAAGCACCACTGCCTGCATATTTAAGAATCAAGTTTACTTGGTAATGTTTGGGAAGCTAAATCATCCAGAAAGCAGGGTGATTTTCAAACTGGTGTTGTTACAGTGAAAGTCCCTGTTCACTGCTGAATGTACAGGTCTTTTCAGTTCATCGTAAACACTACCTGGCCAATTTGCCATAGTATCAGTACTATAGCAAATGTTTTTTTGGGAAAATTTCAGTGGTAATTCAAAGAAGAAAATATTGTTTGTGACAAAAATGGAAGTCCAGGGTTATACCACATGGACTCCAATATCTCTTCTCTTGGTTCCCTGGTTTAGGAGATTGCATATGTGCATCCATCAATTTTTGAAGTCTAGTTTTAGTAAGGAGGAAAACCCTTCCCTCATCCAAAAATCTTAATACCTAAGCCTTCCACCACCTCCAGTGTTGAAATTCCACCACGCCACAGGCATGTTGAACTCACTCTACGTAGCTAGCATTCCCCCACACAGAATGCACCACAATGGTGCATGACCTCTCACATTATCACCTGTAAAATTGGAAGATACGTAGATTTTGTCTGCTCTTGAACTAATGCATTCTTACCATGATGAAAAGGGAATGCAAAATTTAACAATTTCCTTTGCTACCAAGACTTAAAAAAATATGCCAGTAAAGGTATTTGTCTTGAAGAGTGAAAGAAGGGATCTTACGGTCATATAGACTTTTCTAAAATACAGATTGTGAATTCCACTTGGTAATGTAAAATAAGCTGCATGACCACAAAAACTTGTGTATGACAGTCAGATAGAAGTGAATATTTGTGGTGCTGGCTTTGGTTGCTTATAGTGTTGAATTGTGCGTCTGTCCTCTGTAAGATAGTATTTTTCAGTAAAAAACTGTAAAGTAAACTTACCTTCGTACTTCAGAATGTGTTTTAAAATCTTCCTTTGTTGCAGTGCCTACAAGAAGCTTGACAGCAGTTGTTAGGATGCTGATCATCTGAGACTACCGTCAGGCTGACTGGCATTGTTAAAGTGTTCCTCATTCCATCAGTCTGTCTTTTTCCATCTGTTGCATCTCACTTCATATAGCACTCCTAAGAGTAGGGACCGATTCTATATTTTCAGATATACAGCACTGAGGGCAATCGTAACTACAAAATAAAAACAGGAAAATAAGGGAAAAAAAGATATTGTCAGCTAAAATCCAAGAAATCTTTGTGAGATTAAAAAAAAAAAAAATCCACACCAAGTAAATAGAGAGACAGGGACATTTTCATTCTTCAAACAGCATAGAAAAATAACCACCTGGCTGATTTTTTTGTGAAGCATTTAGTTCACTTACATAAAGAGAAATCTCTTTTTGTGTCACCTGTTTGAGGATGTTTGAAGCCAACATGACTCCTGGTAATATCTTCACTCTCATTAACAGAGAAGGATGACCTAGCCCCTGACTGGGATAAGTGACTATTAACCTGATAGGAAGAAAGCAGTGACAAGCAAAGTGCTGCACTGTAACTGCCTTGTTTGCAATCTCTAGTACAGGAGTGGGGAGGCTGAAGCTGACATTTCGGTGCAGAAACATTGCTTGTCTTTGCAATGCAGAAATTCATTTCATGCACTGGATCCATGCCATGGATCTATCCTATTATGTCTTTCTTCTCATTGAGAAGAAATGGATAAGTAACATGTGACTGAGATAATTTTGCTTCTCAAAAAAGCTTTGCAACTGTCCTCTGTGAAAACCTTTTACCTCCTCTGATTCAAATTCATACTGCAAGCAGTTCAGTTCAGATGCTGGCACTGTAGAGGCCAGACTGCCAGTCCTTCCAAAGGCACAAGGGCATCGTGTGCAGAAACATGAAATTTTTCCTACTCACCTTTCTGCAAAACAAAAAGCATCAAAGCACTACACCTTGACTGTCAAATCCATCGTAACTTGAGCAGTTACTTATTCAAGTCAATAAATGAAGCTGGAAATGATGAACACATTTGTATAGCACGATACTCCATTAATGTGAACACTATTTAAAAATGAAGTCAATGACAAATTGTTAAAACTTTTGTTAAGAGTTTAACCTTCAAAGTTTTGATTTTTAAACTCTACTTATCTGAAACCATTTATTCATGGGCATGTGATATTGACTCTGACTTTTAGCTTATGTCAGTGATGTTAGTACTATAAGGAACACCTTTTGGGTGTTCCTTTAGATATCAATTCATTTTTTTTTGTCAAAGAATAGGGCTCCTTTTTATTGCTAGACATAAGAGGATGATTTGTTTGTTGCTAGACAACTGATGTAAAATAATTACTTTTTGATTGGATAATTGGATCTTCTGTTGATGAATCATTATGGCAGAAGTAGAGGAACTATTTTAGCAGCAAAACAACATATATGTTTGTGCTTTCATTTGGATGTTAGAAATGAGGAATATAAGGTGCCTTGTAGACATTTGAAACTGTAGCAATGAGGCCAGTTTTTGAGGCACTGTAAATTACTAATTCCTAATCAGTGGCGTCTGACCCTCTGCCTCTTAAGCTGTAGGCAGACCTGGCTACTTTGACAATTATCCACAAGCAAGATTCCCATCCTACTTTGCCATAATATATGATATTTTGAGATTCCATAATACTCAGAACAATTATTCCAAACTTTTCAAGATAAATGAAATTGTGTTATGGTTTAAGCCCAGCAGCAAAGTCCCACGTATCCCCTCGTTCCCCACCAGCAAGATCAGGAAGAAATCAGATCAAGAGCTACAAGCTTGTGCATTGAGATGCAGACAGTTTAACAAGGGAAGAAAAAACCATGCACACAAGCAAAACAAAGACAAACAGGGAATGAATTTCCTGCTTCCCATGGGTGGGCAGGTGTTCAGCCATTTCCAGCTGGGCAGTGTCCCATCACACTAATGGTGACTTGGGAGGACAAACACCATCAGTCCAAACATCCCCTCCTTTCTCTTCCCCCCACTTTATACACTGAGCCTGATGTCACATGGTCTGGAATATCCCTTTGGTCAGTTTGGGGTCACCTGGCTGTGTCTCCTCTCAATCTTCTAGGCACTCCAGGCACCATCAACGTGGCAGTGCGAAAAGTAGGAAAGGTCTTGGCTTTCTGCAATCCCTGTCAACAACAACAAAAACATCTTTGTAATGTGAACTCTATGTTCAGAACAAATCCAAAACACAGTCCTGTACCTGCCACTCTGAATAAAATTAAATCTATCCCAGCTAAAACCAGTAGAAATTGTTACCTCCCAGCCCATTTTCCTGGTAAATAATATTTTCAAATATCTATATAATTATGGGGTTTGACTCTTGAATTTTCAAGAAGAGATAACCTGACTAAAGCACAAAATAAAGATGCAATTTTTAAATAAAAATAGCTAAATTTGCAAACATAGTAAATAAATTTCTACCTGATTATTACTATGTCAAAACACTTGATTTTGTGCCAAAACAAAATTTGATTTTCACAGTTTTGGGAACCAATTTTTCAACAGTGTCTGTCTTGAAAAATTGTGTTCTTCTACTATTAATTTCACTTAAGTCATAAGACAAGTAAAGAGGGTAGAAGGCCAGTTTGGCTGAACAGGGAACTCCTTGTAGAACCTGAGGAAAAAGAAATTGTATGATCTCAGAAAGTGAGGTCAGGCTTCACAGGAAGATGATGGAGCTGTTGTTCATATGGGCATTTTCAACTTGAATAAAATGATAGCAGTTACTAAAACAGTAAAGTCAACAGAAGTATTTTCTGAAATTAAGAAGTAACAGCTTAACTCATTCATAGTTAAAAATGAAAAGTTTTTATGAGTGGGATCCAAATATAATAACCCAGTGATGAGAAGACTGAGGAAGCAGTATTTATGATGAAATCTGGAGAAAACCAGAAAACATCCAAAATAACCATTCATTAACAGTAAAAACACTGATTCACAGAGGGTGTAAATTCTTTTATAGACATAACATTGGAAGAAAAACAAAACAAATGCTCTAAGAAAAATTGGACATGAGGAAAAAAATGAAATCGCCAGCTGAAAATTCAAGAACTGTATTATATATATCATAGTACAAAATTTCTTCCCGGTTGCTTGATTGAAAATTATGAAGCAGCTACGAAGACACTACTTGTATGTGAGCAGAGTATTTGATCTCCCAAAGACTCTAAAAACAGGCCAGATTCTCTTCTGTATATACACTTAATTTACAGCATCCAAATTGCTGAAAGTGGCCACGAATCAACTTCTGGAAATATCCTGAATTAGAAGGAATATCTGCAACGGTATTGAGGCATTCTAAGGACTTCCTGTCACCTCAGTTCGTGGGCTGTAACTTGTGAAGGAAGGGATGCTTGCTATCTTGTGCAAGAGACAGCCTTGGACCATCAGCTGCTAAATTAACTTCTCTTACTGCTGCAGATGACTGAACATATTTTTCCAGTTTCCCAAGAACACAAAAATCTTTATCATGCCCTTTTAGATTAAAAATATATATTTCAGGTGAATGCCTTTGGCTGGAGTTACAAATAGAAATCAGAGAGAAAAAAAAAAAAGGAAAGATATCTTAGTAATGATGCTTTTTTATAGGAACAGAATAAATGAAATATCATGTGTTCTTTCTATATGTGAAAGAACACACAATAATTCATGAAGGGACATTACAAAGTACTGTGATAACACTTCCGATTCCCTTTCTTTCCCAGAAAGGGCATTGCCACAATACTTTTCTCCTGGACAAAGCATGAAGTTCGATTCAAATCTTTTTGCACACTAAATACCACTCTAAAAATCTTTCTTCTTCAACCAGCTGGGTGTGTTTTAGGGCTGCTGAATGGTTTGGAATCAGAAAAAGTTTACAGGGCCACAAACAAAGGTGGAAAACAATATTCAGATGGAAGATATCTATACTTACACAATATGATTCAGCCTTCATGATTTTGCTCTGCCCACTGAAAGAATGTTTCTAAAATCAATAGTGAAGCTCTGTTTTCAAAATGCTATGAACCATTAGTATGGAGGTGTTTATAAGAATCCCCCCACTTATAGTGCAAGAGTCTGGTTAAGAATAAACATGTTAATTATCACAATTCATTAGCTAAGTTGAAAACCTAAGAAATCAGTACAGTATCACAAAGATTTATTAGCAAAATTAACAAGACAGGCTGGCAACACTTGCTTTTTAAAGATTCAATTATTTCAAATATAATGACCACTTAGAATGCATTAACAATGTCAGTTTACCTGTACTTGAATATGAAATATTATTCACTATGATGGGAATTGGACGTGGTGCCAGAATTGCCCACTGGCTCCCGACGACGTGCCGAGAGTGGCCGTTGCAAGATGTGACACAATCCCAGTAACAGCAGAGCAGGGTGAGCTCTCTGCGGCACAGAGCTCGGCTGAAGGGCCCAAGGCAGAGACAAGGACGAGGAGAGATCTTCTGTACAGACTCTGACATGGTTTGTCTCCAAGGAGCGTCCAGAGATGAAACACCTTGAGTCCCGCTGTGCAGAGACTTTTATGCAGGGGAGGATGTAGGGGATGGTACAAATTTTCAACCAATAGGGAAAGAACTGGGGAGGAGTATAAGCTGGGGTTTACAATACTTAAACCAGCAAGCTGGCACAGGGGGAGGGGAATAACTTAAACAAACCAATGAGGCTTCCAGTAATGTGGGATTTCCAGGGGGATTTCCAAAGCAAGGGGTTGAGACAAGGCAGGACTGACAACTCGGTAGGAGGAGGGATGTGGAACATTCTGTAACAAGGGGCAGGACTAGGACAAGATAGGCAACTAGGTGGGAGGATACAACTTGGACTGAACCAACAGCACCAGGGGAACAGAACAAGCCATTGGGCCTAAGACACACTGCAACAGGAATTCGGTTGATTTCAGTAATAAATCAGCAGGATTTCAGTGAGGCAGTTTAAGCTCATTCACTGAATGAGCACTAAATTCCCTCAGATTGTTGCTTTGGCTTCTTGTGTGAAGAGAGTGGTTTGACTTAGAGAACCAAACCATTAAACTACAACCTGCTGCTTTGTAGAGACAGTCTGTACCATGACCTCCATTTGGGCAGCTGGAGGATTCACTATGCCAGTTGACTCAAAATATTGCAGTTACATCAGTGCACTCAGGTGCAGTATCAAACCCTTTCGAGGCAGTAATTTCACTTTCCCTATTCAAAGTGTGAGAATGTGTAACCACAAAGTAAAGTAAAAGTCTAATTTGCAAATATCAACTCTTTAGTATTCCTCAGGTATCTCTGAGGTTGCTGCATCTTCTCAGTATTAGAGGACTGATGACTATCAGAAGGTGGTAAACTGGTGGAACTGTTGTTTTCATGAGAGCCGTCCCTTGGTGTGTAAGACAGAATTGTTTTTCCCTCTTAACATTTGACACCCCCAAGAAAAGGTTTCAGAATGATTAAATTCAGGTTATGTTATCCATCCCATGGAAACAGGAAAGAATACATAAATCAACATCTACTTTCACTGTAATTTTTTCTAAGCTGGAATTGTTATTACCCTTTTTAATTATGGGTCACTATGCCCTGAACTGACCTACTGAGACTATGTCCATCTTGCACTGATTGTGGGGTACCTAATGAGCAGCAGAGCTAAGTACCACTTCTATTTTAGGTGCTACAAAATCCTGGGAGAATACAAGGAATTTGGATTGTTTCTTTAAATTAAGTTGTGCTATGTTGCATAGAATGAAATTCAGGGGGAGGTGATATAGATCTAAGGAGAGGGAAGTGTAACCAATCATCTGGTCATAGATGTATGTTATTGATGTGCAGCTTTGCTATATATATGTCTCAGTCAGTTGGGTGCTAGATTTAATTATATGTTCCATCCAAAAATTGCATCTCTTTTATCTGGAGTAAAAGGGCTAGACTGACAAAGTTTAAAAAGCTTTTCAGGAAGAACAGACAGCAAAAACCTCAAACAACAAAATAAAAACCCCTTCACCCAAAAAAATGAAAAAACTCAATGCACCTCTCCCCCAAAAAATCACCCAACTAAAAAAACCCCTCAAAATCCACCAAGATTCCCATCACATCCAAGGAACATTTTAGAATTCTTCCTTCCTTTCATGATTCATGGCAGTAAGACCAATATACTAAAAATACAATTGATCTTCAACAATAAAGACAATTGTATCTTTCTCATCTAAAATTTTAACTTGTCTCATCTAGATAATAGAATCTCAGTCTGTACCTATCTTCAGTCACACTGCTAGTTTTCCTAGAGTGTAGGGGAAATTTTTAACTTTTTCAAGTTGACAATAATTTAGAGGCCAAGAACAGCGGGGAAAGGAAGAAAAAGTATCTTTCTGCATGACAGACACTACTACGGCACTATTTAAATGACTAACAAAGAGTATGGAATTTTTTTCCAACAAGTTAGGAAAGTTTTGTTCTTCCACTTTTATTCTTCTCAGATACGTGATACTGTGTAATTTACAAAGACACATTTTGGAGATAGCACACTGGGCCCTAAAAAATGTACATAAATCATCATTAACATGACAGAGGCAGTCAATTAATTCTTAGTGATTTTTAATATTTTGAGGTTTCAGAAAGAAGCCTCTTCTCAAAGAAGCAAGTAATAAAAGTAAAGAATTTAACTAAAATTTCTTAAAAGGCTATATAGCTATATAGCTTAGATTTCTCACACCCTTTAAGCACCCTCACATACACTCTCATGGATACTCAGGATGCAGGAAACAGTCCGGCATTCCCAAAATGAAGGTGGTCAATCTTAGTTCATTCTTACTACAAATTTTCTATGTCCACTTTTCTATACCACAACACCGATCCCATCATATAGATTGTGGTGTTCACCCTTCATTGCCTGCTTTCCCTTGGGCAGCTAATTGCTAGACTGGATATTTGCACCTACCTTTTTAGTGGCAAAATTAATCTTAATATCTATAAATAATTTATCAGCATTCAACCAAAAAAATAAGTAAAACACATGTAATGCCTCTATTGTACATCTGCTTTTAGCTCTACTGAGAGAGCTGGCATATAGTCAAGGTTTTTTCCTTGGATTGACAGTTAGTTCAAGCAAATTGCAAGTTAATACAAAGGCACTCCAAGACTTTAACATTCATGGTCTTTCTATGCACTGGGTATGTTAATGTCAGTATAAAACATATTTACCAATCAGCAGGCAATCAATTACATATCAGGTTTTTTATGGAGAGGGACCTATTGAGGAACAGAAAGGAAATAGGATTTAAAAATATAGGAAATCCTGTAGAGAAGAGAGTTACTGCTGGAACAATTTGTGTTTAGAACAACTGAGATTTTCAAATCTGTCACAAAGTTCACTATCACACTTACATAACATTGTGAAAAGATGTGGTCAAAAATGAGGATTCAAAAGAAAACAACTCTTTCATTGTCTGGAAAACTTCTGACTATCTAGATTGAAGTCTTATGACAACTTTGAAAGCCAAGAAACAGGCCTTTTTTATTTCAGACATTTTTCTTTCAGCTGTCTTAAGGCAAAGGCTATGTTAATAGCTGATCTACCAGCATTGACTGCCTGGATATACACTTTCCATGAGAGTTTGCAATCTCCTGAGGATAATTTATACAGAAGGCTTGTCAGAAATCCTTATGACTATCTTCTTTGTGTTTATATCATTATGAGTTATTATTCTTATACCTTTGCTTCCTCTAGCAGGCAAGCAATGCACCATAGACATGTTTAAGCACTACCTGTCTTTCTAGGTTCAGTGTTCATTATTTACTGCAGGCTTCCAAAGTACAAAGCAACATAGACATAATTATAGAAAAATATCTATTAAATGTCAAACTTCTTTGACAGAGACAATAAAAAATAAGATAAAGGTGTTTAGACTCTGAAAGAAAGAGAAGAAAGCATTTTTATTGACATAGGAAATGTTGAAAGAGTGGAAATAGTAGGATCAGTATTCATACTTGCCACCCTCCTTCTCCTTCTGTTTTTTTTTCACTTCTTCATTCCTTTGATCAGCCTCTCACATTTGTTTATCTATGTATAATTGCACTATATACTTTCACTTGCTATTGCACATTTACCTCAGAAGAAACACAAGGGACTCTGTCAGAGTTTATTTTATTTCAACAGATACTACAATAGCAATTTTTTAGACTACAGAAAATAGTATAAGTATACAAAAGGATTTAAAAGTATCTTATTCCTGCCACTATTTTGTTGCAAGGCACCTACATTTTTCAAGATTCTTTTTCTCAATCTCTGCTCACTGACTGTAAATTGTAACTCTGGTTACTGCCCAACTTATTGTTTCTTCAGGTCCCTAGGTAGCATCTCTCTTTTAACATTACAGAATGTTCATACTGGGTCATGCCCAAAGCATGTTTTTTACTTGCCTAAAGCCAATAGGCTTAGAAAAAATGTACAAGAATAGAGGAAGCATGAAGTGGTGTTTACCCTGTATGCAACCCAAGCTCCAGTCGCACGTAATACTGGGACTTCCAGAAATAACTTTGCTGTATTCAGCAACTCTCAAATGGTTTCTCTGCTATGCATTTGAACTCTTGAACCCCGTTGTAAACTGCCAACATTTACAGCTCCTGCAAGAAAAGAATTCCTCTGGTTAACTGTAATTCTGAAGATCTGTGTCCTTTGTGTTTTTTCCCACAAACTGCAAGATGTATTTAGTACCATCTATGAGAATACAATGCTGGAAAAGAAAGTGAAAACTTGATTATGGCCTATTCTTCTTCATTTGCCCCTTTAACAATTGGTAGTCCTAGTGTACTTTGTTGTTCCTCATAAGGACATTATTCCAAACCTTTGTTTATTCTTGCTGATCTCTGCTGATCTTTTCCAGTTCTGTTACACAGTTTCTAAGGGCACAACATACAAGATGGAGTGAACCATAGATTTTCACAGTAACATACATTCCTTACTAGTTTCTTTCTTTTCCTGAGTAATTCCTGACATTATTTTTGCTTTTTCTCCTGCTGATTAAACACTAAATTGAGTTTATAATAGTTGCTTGAAAATACAAAGGTCTCACACTAGCAGTAATGGTTTTGTTCAGATAATGTTAAATAGGAAATTCAGGCTGGTTTTATCTGCATGTATCAATTCCCAATTACCTATGCTAAATTTAATCTATTTCGTCTGACTTCTAAAATCCACAGGTTTCTCATAAGTTTGTCCCCTCATACAATCACAAATCGGCTTGTCATTCTTTTGTTTTTCTAGGTGACTTGTGACTGATGTAGACAGCTCAGAAAATCCAGGGCTGCTTACAGGCTTTAAGTTTTTGTTGAACGGACTTAGGATAACCTTTCATGTACCCTGGTTGACTTCATTAACCAGATATCCTTTCTTCATTTCATAATTAGGTTCCATCAGCAAAAGAGTCAAACTAACCAAAACCTTTCCGTAGATTCACATGGCATAATTTCTTCTTACAAAGCAATGTCAGCTCTTTCCCTAAGTATTTGACCCCATGTGCATTACTTCTATCCTTCATCCAGTATGGAAGTAATCTCTCCCATAAGTCCTTCATAAACTGCCAGCACTTCAGCCCCCTTCGCTTCCTTGAGTATGAAAGAAATTTAGCATGAGACTGCATGCTACAATCATCACTCACTTCTCCTTATCCCCACTCCTCTGGGTGCCTGTAAATCTATTGAGCAATTTGCGTGTTCTCCAGTGAAAATTGTTGGCATTTACCTTAGCCATGTACTGCTCCAGTTTAGTCATGCAGCATCAGGTTGTCCAAGCAATATCCATCTTTCTCTGCCTGTTGGCACCACCTTGCCCTATGGAAGCTTCTCTTCCCCTCAGACATACTCAGGTAATCACTGGGAATGAGGAATCTTCTCCCTGGCCAGGAACACCTACCTGCTCTAATGACACTGAACTTGGCCTTGCAAATTGTTTACATAAAATAAATCACAAGCAAATGGTTTGCTGCCTAATTACAGGTGGTGTTTGGTGTTCTTAATCATTCAAGACAGCTCTTTGAGAAGGAATACAATAGAATATCTAAGTCATGTGAGACCTCATTTTTTTGTATCTGTCTAATAATCTGAACAAAGAGAAACAAGAACAATATCCAATCCCTTCTAAACGGAGGCATTTCTCTTTTAGGTTTTTAGGTTGTCTTTCTATTCTTCAAGTACAAGCCTCCTGTAGGCAGTGTGTTTTACCTTCCAGGCCTTCAGGAATAGTCTCAGGTATCCAAATGGCAATTGATGTTTCTGTGCACAAGTCTGAATCAAAGTGACACAAGGATTAATTGGAGATGTGTGTTTTTGAGGCCATCCAAAACAGCTGTTACTTAGTTAAGACAACAAAACAGATTAAGTTTAGATAGTATAGATATAAATTTACTTAGTAAATTTACAGATAATACTTATCTCTGCCTTTAGTGGAGGGATTGCTTTCCTGAGGACAGACTGTAGTTCAGGATGCTACTTAATTTCTTCAATCTGAAGATGAGACTGAGAAAAAATGGATCTTTCATCCATGGGGAAAAGTGAAATCCATCAGAAGTGTTTACTACCCAAATACAAAATATTCAATATCTTAGGCAGCTGCTTGTGGGAATGAGCCATGAGATATCCTGTGAGATACATGGTCAAGGAATGTCCAAGAGATGTTCCATGATATATGTGGTGAATGGATTACTGGGAACATGACATGCTGCTGCTGGGAGGACAGGTGCTCAGGCAGAGGCTGGCTGACCCTTAGTGCTGCAATCAGGCAGGTGGAAGAGGGCATAGTATTAAGGTGCACGGTTCTGTTCCACCCTTGTGCAAAACCTACAGCTTTGTAATGTCCTTTTGTGTTACTCTTGATATGTGCAGTGGCTGTCCCCCCAACACTTATGACATCATTAACAGTATATTTGACTATAGTCTCACCTTCACTTCTCCCAAAACTATGAATTAGTATTTGAAATCCTTCATGGCAGATGATAAGGCTACAGCCACCTTGCAGACAAGTCAATGGCCTTGCTCCTCTTTCCTCCCTAAAGCAGGGACATTTCGGTAAGATTTGCACCTCTGGCTGCCTCAGAGAAAACCCAGGATCACTCGTATATAGTGCTATTTAACAAGATAAGGAGATCTAGCAAGACTCTATAATCTATTACTTCATTAAACTTCAGTATGTGTGAATCTGTGATTGTGGAAGTTCTTCTTGTAATCCAACAAACTTAGAGTCTCAAACTTAGAGTGATAAACCACACTTCTGGTGAGTTTGGGACTGTGAATGTGGCCAGGCTAGTAGTGGGACTCACACTATTGGTGCACCTGAGATCTTCCTGGACTCGAGCAGATTTCCAATGCTGAACTAGTCATAATCAGAAATTAAGCCCAGCTGCACCCAGCCTCCCTGATCTCTGAGGACCAGCTGGAATATTTGTTATTCTGCCAAATTCCTATACCTTTAAAGG
>VXBB01018285.1:82809-93129 GCA_013399915.1 Illadopsis cleaveri | reverse complement strand
TAAATATAAATATAAATATAAGTATAATATAAATAAAACTAACAAATTGACAAGGTATTTCTCCTTAAACACTCATTTTAATATATTACATATTAAACCTATGTGTATATATCTATATATATTCCATTATTATTTTGTTGGCAGTTGAAGAATTGATCTAAGAATTGTCTAAAATTATGCTTTAAAACATTTAATCCATATAAAGGCAGTCCACGTTGTTATTTTGGTACTGGTATGTAACTCATTGTTTTTTTAAGCACTTGGAATATCTTCAGTCTGACAGGCTCAATATAAAACCAAATTCAATTCTGTTTCATTTTTAATGTATNGAATCTGTGATTGTGGAAGTTCTTCTTGTAATCCAACAAACTTAGAGTCTCAAACTTAGAGTGATAAACCACACTTCTGGTGAGTTTGGGACTGTGAAAGTGGCCAGGCTAGTAGTGGGACTCACACTATTGGTGCACCTGAGATCTTCCTGGACTCGAGCAGATTTCCAATGCTGAACTAGTCATAATCAGAAATTAAGCCCAGCTGCACCCAGCCTCCCTGATCTCTGAGGACCAGCTGGAATATTTGTTATTCTGCCAAATTCCTATACCTTTAAAGGAGTATTTCTCTGATGCAAATATGATGAGGATGCAATATCTTCCTGATGCAGAGGATGCAAGGTGTATGCTGGAAGGCAAAATGAAAAGCAGAGATATTAATATTAAGCAATCCTTTTGCTCTGTTGCAAATGCTAGACCTTAGCTAAATTACTGTACTTTGGCATGAGTGACACACTTCCAGAAAGATTTTAGGCCAGTTTAAAAGAATACAGAGGAAACAAGAGGCAGGATATTAGGTCTAAAGGAGGATTGAGTGAATTTTGGTTGTTTAGCCTAGAAGGGAAGATTTCTAGGAAAAGAGTGGTAACAATATTCAGATTCATAAGAGGTCATTGCAAAAAGGAAGGGGATTATTTTTTCCTATTTCTTCCTGTCAGTGCTGTATAAGACAAACATAGTAAGTTCAAATCACAAAAAGGCAGATTCACATCAGACATTATGAAACATTTTTAGGAACATTTTTAGGTGGTGAAGGACTGTAACTGACTGCCTAGGGAAATTTAGAGAGAAATTCAGGAAGAGCCTCTCAGAGAGATAGAATGGATGACCTCTTAAGATTCCTTCAGATTTTCAAGTTCCTCATTTACATTCCTAAAGACAATGAGTTCTGCTAGGGAGGAACATAAGATACTCCTGATTCATTCACGTAAAGGTTTACACAATGTGATTTTTACCTATATTTTGAATTTCTAGGTCAAGATTCTACCTCCAGTTCTCTCAAAGAAAAATAGTGAATAAATAATCCTATTTTTGAGTGCCACTCAAAAGGTTTTTTTGTTTCTTTTGACTTGCTAACCCAAAAATCCTTCCCATATTCACTTTACTGAAATAAATTTTAAAACATTTCTGTACATGTGTTATATGTGATTTTCCTTATTTAGAGATTTAAGGAATACTTCAACACTGAAAAAGAAAAGCACCTGTATTATATCCAAATGAAATGGTATATCTATTCCTGTGTTACTCAGGCCTGGATTTTTCTGTGTGCCTAAATCTGTACTTGCAGGATTTTCAATATAACAGAAATAACACAACTGAAAGAAAACAGGACAGTACAAACTTCTGCTTCATCATTGCAGCATTTTGCCTTTTAAGTCTTTCATCCCAATAACTTTAATTTTTACATTCCCTGTGGAGATTGAGAAAGTGAATATCTTCCATGCACAGGTTTTGTTAGTTTGTCAGCACACAAACAGTGTGATGTCTAATTTAGACCTCAGCAGGATTTGAAAGCTGTTCTACAACAGCTGTACTTGCTGTCTTCCAGGTTCCTGTGTTTCTTTTCTATGTCATCAGCATGAAAGAGACCTTTGACTGCCAATTCATCAGCTATCAACAGACTAAATTTTTATGTCTAAACACTCCAAACACCAGAATAAGTTCTCCAGAAAGAAACTTGTTTGTGCTGAGTTGATGGATTTACTTCTGTGTAATTTCTGTATCAGTTTATATATAGAATTTAAAACCAAGTTATTTTCTTAACAGTGCAGGAACAGCTTTAGATAGGACATAATGAACTGGACAAACTCCTAGAAGAAGAGACAAAGAGCACTTCAAAGAAATTATGAAAATATGAGAAAAAAAGCTGCAAGAAAACCAAACTCCATGAATTGCCTCTCAAAAATAAAGATGAGGATCTCATAAATCAAGAGGAGCCAACCATTATATTTTGCCCTATATGCATAATTCTTATTCCTATGTTCAGTTTGATTCTGATATCTTCAGTGTATGTGAGAAAAAGCAAACCTCAACAGTGCCTGGTTGTACCTTCTTGGTAAACCTATAGCAAGAGACTTGTAGTGTGAGACCACTGGCCATGAGGAGACCTTTTGTCCAAGGGCTGGAGCACAAACAGGTGTTGCTGAACTGGTTATACAGGTGCCAGTCACTTCCTTTCATAGTCCAAATCACAGATCCTTTTGGCATGAAGGAATAAGTTTGTAGTGCCCTCCAGAAATCCACACTCCAAAACAACTCTGAAAGTTATGGGCAGCCCCAACAGCTGTGAAATAATGCAGAGATTTATATTATCTTCCTCTGTGAGTCCTGAGGAGCTATTGCCATGGCTCTGTGGAAAGTGTAAATCACGCCTCAGTTGTGCTCTAGATCTTGGCTGTAAAGTTCTTGTTCACTTTGTCTCAACATGTGCAGGAAGACAGTTCTTAGTTCTTGTGAATATCAGAACTTCCAATTCCAGCATCCTCAAATGCAAAATAAAGCCTCCATATATCACCTGCCTTTTGGTCCAACAACATAGAAATTGGTAACATTTTCCTCATCTGCTCTCAGAGCCATGAACCAAGAACATTTATATATCTTCCATGTTTACTTTGGGCTGTTTAAGGTTTGTGTACCTAGGCCTCATTTGGATTCTAAGCTAAGCTTGGCATTAGTGTTCATTTAGAGGTTTACAGCATCAGCTATTATCTAATTAGAAAAAATGTTGATGCAATCACTTCTTTTTTCTACTTTCTTCAGAAGGGTCAACATAACTACTTCAATGAGAGATCCTGCTAGAGTGGATTTTCCCCTCTTTTCCTCTACTATAAATAGTGTTTCTTTCAGTTAACTTTTGACTTATGATCACACAGTGTATTTAATTTCATAATTTATAAGTAGAAGTAGTTGTAATTCATTACTAAACAATTAAATATTAATAAGTTATAAATCTTTTATAAAAAACATTTAAGAGATATATCACACAAAGAGCAGAAATGTCAGTTAAACCCTGTCTTTATCACAGGGAATATAAGAATGAAGCTGACTATAATATCTATCAAGTACTTTAGAAATGAATACAAAGATTAGTAGTTATTGAAAGGCTGATATTCTCAGGTCTTTGTTATAGTGAACTAGAGATGTAAGTTTCTTCAGATCTGTTCAGTTTCTCATTGACAGCAAGTGGCCTAATTTCCTGGAGCTGAATGTCACGGCAAATTTTGTATGTGATTACACTCTTTCATTACTTGATGATATAGTTCCTCCAGCATGGGGCCTATGAGATCAATGAAGTGGTTTATACTTTCCTAAGCACACATATTTCAGGTGACTCAACATAATACTACCCTGGTACCTTGCAGAGACTCGTATCCTGCAGTTGGAAAGTTGTTTTCACAGGTCTGTGCAATCTAAGGTCTTCTCAAGGGCTGTGAGAAAAGCCTAGGAATGACAATAAGCCAGGCAAGGTGCAGCAGCTTTGCAACATTCCCCGTGTTGCTGCCACCGTCTGCTTCCGTTTTTTGCAGCACAGCACGACTCTGGCAGAAGTCAGTTTGTATCATACACAAATGCTAGCAGCTGTCCCAAGCTTTGTCTTGAGGCACAGAGGGAAAATCTTCTGTGGTCAGGATGAACACAAAGGACTTCATGCTGACTGATTCAATTATTATAACACGAATCTCTCTGTGAAAATCCCAGCAGGGTATGTTTGTAGTGCTATGAAACACAGTTAACACATTCACCTTGTCTTTTCCAATCCTACAGTTTTCCTTCCTCACAGCCTTGGCCACCAGAATGATAATAAAGCGTTGTCTATGGGGTGGGAGAAAGGAGACTTTGACACCACAGTGCCACCACAGTGACATGGACAGTGGCATTTGATCTGGTCTTAGAGGAAAATTCACATCCTCTGATAAGAGTTCTCCTTATTAATATCAATCAGCAATACATCAAAACAATCAACCCTTTAGAAAAGTCTCCCTGCCATCAGCAGTTCTGTTATGTATAGCAGGAGTTCCACAACAAGTGAGTGCTTCACTTTGGTGCTGCTGCTGCTGAATGATACACCTCTGCTCTCAGAGATGAAGGGGAAATATTTGTTTGCCCTGTTGTGAATCTCAATGCTGAGAAGATTTTTTTCTTATGGATTCATTTCTGATTCACTCTATAAATCACAGATTGAGCACCTGAGGTTTAAAGCACTTTTGAAAACTCAGTATTATAATGTTAGTAGTTTTAAGTTCTGGCAGAGTATGCACTTTTGCAATCTTGTTTATTAACATCAAAGCTAACTTTGAAATGTCAAATTCCCTACTAGAAATTCAAGATATTCATTGAGTTTTACAAATGCCACCGGTGATTCTCTTACTTCTGAGCAGGCTGCAATTTTCTTAGTGAGGTATCAGATTTGAAGGATCATTTAGCTTCAGTGTTTTTTTATGAGCACTTATAAAGCCTCTAGCTAAGGACAAATTTCCATATTACTTGCTACTGTACTGGTTCCTTATTTCCTCTCATTATTTGGGGAAAAAAGCAGACAAAAATATTTAAACTGTCTCAGTTTAAAAAGGGATAAATATATTCTTTGAAAGCTGGTATGCTCTGTTTGTTTTCTTGACTACATATCCAGACAGATCTACAGCTCTGGACCTTTTCCTTTGTGGTGAATATCTATGGAGGTACTGTTCTTCTGTTCTCACAAGTTGCCCCAGCAGACCTCAATTTCAGTGAGTCTACTTCAGCAATATGAAGAAGCCACAAAATCTGAAATTTTATTTTTGTAGAGTTAAAATGGACGGACCTTTTACCTTTCAAATATTTCTCAGAGATCTACTTTTCCTCCTGTTACCCCAGTTCTAACATGGCTAGAACAACTACTCTGAACCTGTTTCAGACTGAAATGAAAACGAACTGACCCAAAATCAGCTGCACAGCCCTTTGGTTGCAGCACTTGCTGGGAAAACAGGTCATTAATTCTCCTAAAAAGACTGTTGAACCCCTGCCACTTTAATCCCCCTTTAAGCTGACTTTAACCATCATGATACTTAAGGTTCAGAAGTCTCAGAGTTTTGACTAAAAATTATGTCCCAGGTTCAAGAAAGTTTTAAAGCAAATGTTTTTCATAAACTCTGTCTGTGAAGAGTTGAGGATCTAGCAACCTCTTTGACTGTGGGGGAAAATCCACTCTGGAAAAGCCCTCCAGCACTGAGAGCTTCATTCATAGCAGGTCACACAGAAACAACTGTGTTACAGTTCAAAGCTGCTTCCCTGCCTCCCTTGTTAGCTAAATTGTTCTGGATATACTGGATATGTCTGGATAGTCTGGAGATGACTGCTATAGAGAAATCTGTTATTTGTAGTAATTATATGAATTTAACAATCAAAAGGAATTATGTACTTACTGCAGTTCAGATTCATAGGAGAGCTCTTGATGAGGGCTGTGTGTTGATAGAGCGACGAATGAGTGGAGTGAGGCAATGCCCTTGAAAATGGAGCATGTTAACAACTTACTGTGGTAAAACAAAGCTGAATCAAAAACTATCAAACAATAACAAAATCAGGTACACAGACACAGGTTCAGCATTTCTGCCCACATGACTTTTTGTTCCATAGAAAGATACAATGTCATCTGGTGGTGCCAGGTTGGAGATTATCTACTGTGAAACACCATATTCTTTTGTGGTCTCTGGCATTTCTCTTTCACTCACTGTAAGTCATAGTGGCTCAAATCCGTTTGTTTTACTGTCCTTGCTTCTCCAGCTTTAGTGCCATTCAGTACTCTATCTCTGCTAACTGTTGGCTTCTAACACAAACAAAAACATTACTTTGTTCTACCACAGTTCATCATGCCCATGCTTTTTTCCCAATAAACTCCCTTCAGGTTTCAAAATCTCTGCATTTTAGGAAATAGGTCATTCAGTATTTTATCTGGTGAACCTGTGGTCACTTATACAAAATTTTATCAGGCTTGTATGAAACTCCAACCTCATTTCAAGCCGTCTTCCGTTCTATCATCAGTGCTTTCAGTCCTTAAGTCTTCTTTGCTCTGCAGCAGCACCATTTTTGTGCAGCTGCCCCTAAGGAAAATAAAGGTTTTGCTTAAATTACAGTCAGGAATACACTTCCTGAAAGTTTTCCCTGTATATAGTAAAAATTGTCTCATATGATATAGCTTTTTGAAAGCCCCTTCGTGGATTACCACACTTGCTTTGTAGAGCTGTTCACAAAAAAACCCATTATTATTTTGAGGAAGAGTTTGAAGGTTTAATGAACTATCTAACACTTCTTTATTCTCAAGTTTACTCTACAAAGTCTTGATTTTCTTTTGGTTTTTAGACAGATCAGTCCTTTTCATGAAAAGCTCTTCATGAAATAAAAGAACGTGTTTTTAGGGAAAGATATTTGCCTTTACTTGGTGCCCATCATCGAGTCTTTTTATCATTGATATATCTAGTTTTTGTTCCCAATTGTAGATAAACATCTCGTGCACTTTCAAGCTAGCCATTTGCCTTTAAAACCACAAAATTATCCATTTTGCATCTTTAAAAGTATATTTGTCTATACAGCTCATAGAATTATTTAAACACCTCTTATGTGTAATGTNGTCAATATAAAACCAAATTCAATTCTGTTTCATTTTTAATGTATCTGTATAAATCCCTGTAAGGTCCTATTATAATTCTTTCCTCCAGCATAAATTTTTCCTCCTTCTTAATAAGGTTTGTAACTGTGTTACAAGTCACAGATTCTAAATACTGTCTCATGGTACAGTTTTAAAGTCTATTGGCTGACTGATTGTTCCTCTCTCCCAGCTGCAACATTGACATTATAAATGCTAACATTTCAGTGATAGATGAATCTGCACAGATCAAAACACAAATATGGGGCATTTCCAGTTAGCCTGCTAAATCCCAATAAAAGAGATTTTCTGTATCTGGAGGCACAGTTGTGGATTAGTAGCTCCTGGAGCAGTGTAAAAGGAGAATTTCACATAGAGGAAGACAACAGAGTGCAAAAAATCAGGTAATTAACCTTTTCCAGGGATTTACCAATTTCCATGTCTCCAGTATGGTTACTGATTATCAAATAAATGTGGGTTTTATGTGCAAGTTTTCTTCAGTGGTGTTTTTATGCTAGATAAGTAGCATTTTATCTACTATTTTGCCTTTGCTATGCTGAAGTGAGAACTCAAATTAAATAAGGTTTGGCATCTTCATTCTGGGAATGCTGTTAATCTATCTTTGTACATAAATGCAAACATTCACTTGAAAAGCTTAGTGCTTTAAGGTCTTTTAAGTGAAAAGTGTCAATCATTATGATATACCATTGAAGTATTTTGCTTTTATTTGTAGTGTACTTTGAAACAAATCATCTGCAGGTGTAAATATGTCAGTGCACTCAATGGAGCTATATGGATTTACAGTCCCTGATGGTCTGTCCCTGTGATTTGAAATCACTTCTAGGGAAGAGTAACTAGTGTGTCTGAGTTAAAAAGTAAGTGAGGAGATTCTGTAACAGTGAAAACTGGCTGATACTTATAGATATTTACAAATTCCTATAGACTCTGCTAAAGTGTAAGAACAACAGTACATAATAACTGACTGTTGAAAAAAAACAGAAAAAAGATACTTGACTTTATATAGGATGCAAGAGGGAAGAGTCTTATTCTGCATTTTTTAAAAAAAATTATTCAAGTTTGGATAATGTTGCAAAGGAACTGTTAAAAGACTAGAGCAGAGATCTATAACTTTTTTCATACATTGGAAGTGCTGCGTATGTAAGGAGTGTCCACAGCAGCTTTGTAAGAAGTCAGATTTTTCTGCTAAGAAATAGACTGGTGAATTATTTTCCAAATCTCTTTTCAATATTGAGTCTTTAAAGTAACAGCTCATACTTGTTTTACTCTCTTTCATCACTGAGAAGAAAAATCTCTCTTTATAGTTACCTCACAAACAAAGGAATATTTTTTTGATTTTATCTGCAACATACAAATTCATAAGGTATATTGCCTGGAGTAGATAACTAACAAAAGATAATTTTCATGAGATTCAAAAAGTTCTAATCAGTCTCTGAATTTGAGAAGATTTCTGTTTTATGTGTAAGTTTTAAATAACTTTTAAGACAGTATTTAATAATTTAGTCTCTCCCACTTCATAAAAAATTAAGCAACCAAGTTGTACTGTCTTACTAGAACTACAACAGCATTGTAAGTGTCAAAAGAAATGTTTTTACAGATGCAAAGTATTATCTGTAAAGTACATTGGACCCTATATCATTCACACACAGTAAATTGGAGAAAAATAGCTGCAACTACATGGTTGCAATACTTATTCCAGTTAGCTAGTTACCTCACTTATTCCAGAAGAGACATTATCCTTCAATTTTGAGTAAAAATTCCAGAGGAGTTGCTCCAGTAAACAGATTAGGCATTCAAAGCAGAAATGGCAAAACTGATGTAATTTTTCAGAATCTAGACTAGAGTATTTGAGATAAAATTGCTGATAATCAGCGCTATGGATTGTAGTACATAATCAATATTTATGTATTATGCTAATAGTGAAAAAGATGATGCGATTAGATAAGAAATAGGGACACAGGAGCAAGAAGGCATTTTTTTCTGTGAGGATGATCGTGATGGTGACTCATTGTTAATCTGTCATTATTTTAACTTTTTATTTCTATTGCTAACAGGACAAATGCACCAAGAATTTATATCATAACATCAGTTTTATGCCATGAATCTCATTTACCCATTTTAAATTAGTTAGTCGTTTATCTCTGACTGAATAACAAAATACAATTTCTCCCTGTGAGCAGGGAAGTAAGAAGCAGGGACAGATGGAAGAAGCAGAGATCCTCACTCAGAAGATACTGCAAAGAGTAATGATATGCACAAAAGGAGTTGCAGAGAGATACAGCTGAAGTGATATTTTTACTTACTTCAATTTAAGACACTGTATTTGTGTTGCTATTTGACCTGCAGTCGTTTTACTGTGGCATCAGTCACAATTTTGTCTCTACGGCTTTAGTACAAGATAAGCATATGAAAGTCATCAGTGTTTAGGTTGATGAGGTTACAGACACTTTGAGACAGAACATGATGGTTATATTTACACTAAATGGCAAGACAACTATTAGACACATTTTTTTATCCCAGAACACAAAGTGCAGTGCAGTGGTGTGTGTATCCACTCAACCTACCCACAACAGACTACAGATCAATAGAAATCATAAACCAGCAGTGATGGCATAATCAGTGCCCAGGGTATTGTCCATCAGCAGCTTTGTGCCAATAGGTGTGAATTACCTGGTTTCTGCACTATATGGCCCCTGGCAAAGGTGATTCCTGAAAGACATTTTTGGGGAAATAAATGTTAGAAATCTAATTTGATTTCAGATCCCGAAGGTAGTCACAGTTCACTGTGGATGGCTTTCTCCATTGGAGATATACCTTGTAAAAAATTGCTATTGCTTTTAGTATTTGGTGTCCAGATTCACAAGTTGTTTCATGTTCATCTATTGTACAACATAAAAGAAACATTAAAAACAGTAGTAAAAATACTATATCAAAACAAAATGTTCACAGCTAAACTAATTCTANCTCTTCTTCCAAGTAACAAGTGACGGGAAAAATCAAAAGGCCTCCAGTTCCTACCAGGCCTTCCTACCAGGGGAAGTTTACAGTGGATATTAAGCAAAATTTTTTTACAGAAAGGTGGTCANAACTAATTCTATCTTGTTGTTTTGGTTTTTTTTTTCAAATAGAAAATTCTATCTTTAAAATAAGGAATCATAAATTTCTGTTCTATCTCTCCAAAAGCCAGAAATGACTTGAAATTAATAAGGGCAGAGGGTGGTTCTTATTTGTGGTTTTTTTTTGCTTTGACATCATGCAAACAAAGCCCAGGCTAGTGTCTGTTCTCCTAAACCTTCTCTTTACAAAAAAAGCCCAACTGCTTGAATGACATGTAAAATAACCAGTCAGTGAACA
>VXBB01018285.1:42546-82452 GCA_013399915.1 Illadopsis cleaveri | reverse complement strand
GGTGACTCATTGTTAATCTGTCATTATTTTAACTTTTTATTTCTATTGCTAACAGGACAAATGCACCAAGAATTTATATCATAACATCAGTTTTATGCCATGAATCTCATTTACCCATTTTAAATTAGTTAGTCGTTTATCTCTGACTGAATAACAAAATACAATTTCTCCCTGTGAGCAGGGAAGTAAGAAGCAGGGACAGATGGAAGAAGCAGAGATCCTCACTCAGAAGATACTGCAAAGAGTAATGATATGCACAAAAGGAGTTGCAGAGAGATACAGCTGAAGTGATATTTTTACTTACTTCAATTTAAGACACTGTATTTGTGTTGCTATTTGACCTGCAGTCGTTTTACTGTGGCATCAGTCACAATTTTGTCTCTACGGCTTTAGTACAAGATAAGCATATGAAAGTCATCAGTGTTTAGGTTGATGAGGTTACAGACACTTTGAGACAGAACATGATGGTTATATTTACACTAAATGGCAAGACAACTATTAGACACATTTTTTTATCCCAGAACACAAAGTGCAGTGCAGTGGTGTGTGTATCCACTCAACCTACCCACAACAGACTACAGATCAATAGAAATCATAAACCAGCAGTGATGGCATAATCAGTGCCCAGGGTATTGTCCATCAGCAGCTTTGTGCCAATAGGTGTGAATTACCTGGTTTCTGCACTATATGGCCCCTGGCAAAGGTGATTCCTGAAAGACATTTTTGGGGAAATAAATGTTAGAAATCTAATTTGATTTCAGATCCCGAAGGTAGTCACAGTTCACTGTGGATGGCTTTCTCCATTGGAGATATACCTTGTAAAAAATTGCTATTGCTTTTAGTATTTGGTGTCCAGATTCACAAGTTGTTTCATGTTCATCTATTGTACAACATAAAAGAAACATTAAAAACAGTAGTAAAAATACTATATCAAAACAAAATGTTCACAGCTAAACTAATTCTATCTTGTTGTTTTGGTTTTTTTTTTCAAATAGAAAATTCTATCTTTAAAATAAGGAATCATAAATTTCTGTTCTATCTCTCCAAAAGCCAGAAATGACTTGAAATTAATAAGGGCAGAGGGTGGTTCTTATTTGTGGTTTTTTTTTGCTTTGACATCATGCAAACAAAGCCCAGGCTAGTGTCTGTTCTCCTAAACCTTCTCTTTACAAAAAAAGCCCAACTGCTTGAATGACATGTAAAATAACCAGTCAGTGAACAAAGATATTTCAAGCCTTAAAATTTGTATCTCACTGAAAAAAAGACACTGAGGGTCTGAGCATGTCCAGAGAAGGGCAGCAGGGCTGGGGAAGGGTCTGGAGCACAGGTCTGATGAGGAGCAGCTGAGGGAGCTGTGGGGCTCAGCCAGGAGAAGGGGAGGCTCGAGGGTGACCTTATGGCCCTCTACAGCTTCCTCAGAGGAGGCTGGGGTGAGGCAGCGGTCAATCTCTTCTTCCAAGTAACAAGTGACGGGAAAAATCAAAAGGCCTCCAGTTCCTACCAGGCCTTCCTACCAGGGGAAGTTTACAGTGGATATTAAGCAAAATTTTTTTACAGAAAGGTGGTCAGAAACAGGCTGCCCAGGGAAACAGCAGAGTTGCTGTCCCTTGAGGTACTTATGAGGTGTGTGAATGTTGTGCTCATGGACATGGTCTAGTGAAAGAATTTGCAGTGTCAGATTTATGATTTTATTCAATAGTCTTAAGGTCCTTTTGAACATAAATGATTTTGTGATTTTTATGATGTGATGATTTTAGCCTAATATCTGAAAATAGGAAAATATTGACTGAGACATTTTGGGATAAATTAATGGTAAATGTAAACTTTGTAGAGCCTCTAATATGTATACTTAACATTACGACTTCAAGGAAGTTATGAGATTTATATATCTGTCTTACATGCATCAGAGGGGGATTGTCTTCCTGACTGAGGATCAAATGTCTTATTTCACTGAACATTGGTTTATTTTTCCTGATCATAAATATTGACTTTGTCTTCCCCTTGTTCCACATTAACGTATTGCATCAATAAATAATGATATACATCTCAACAGAACTCAACATCTACTTATTGCAATAGTTTTCCTTGTACCATAATAATCAGAAAGACTTTTTATTCAGGATAAAAACAACATGATTATGGTTCCTCACAGGGCAATAAAAGGGTTTTTTTATTTCCTATTCTACTTTACAATGACTGCTGGTGGGGGCTTTTCTGGTATAAGGATTGTAATAAAAAGGGACAAATCCTTTTCACGGTCCTTTGTTCAGAACTTATCAGAGCTGCTTTGGACTACCATATAAGTATTCACTGTGTAAAGATGAAATCTGTGGAAAAGAAGAGAAAAAGATTCATCTCAGTTCTTTTCAACTATAATAGCAGGGAATTTATTCATTTATAGGACTCAGTATCTAGTTTTCATCACTTCATTCATATTACATATATAGAGGTAGGAACAAAGACACTCTAAATAAACAAAATTTGGTTGTATAATTCAGTGATCATGTCTAAAGTGCATGAGGAGGAAGCAAAAGCCTGAGGAAAGCTCAGATTGATATTTCATGTTCCTATTAAGTAACAGTAGATGCAGTCTGGTTACACTATTTTTAGACTGTAATGTGAGCTTTGAGCTATGCATACTACCAACCACTGGAAAATAAACTGTAATGAAAAATGTCACCTCACAGAAGAGAGGTGGAATGGCATAAAAATGACACAGGCAGTTAGCTGGTATGGTTAAATAATTTTATTTGCAGCAGCATATAATCTAAGAGAAGGGATCTCCTGCAAAATACACATAGTAATGCTACAGATGTGGAAAACCAAATACTGTAGACCATATCATGACAGAAGGGCCTAATGATACAGATTTAATAAGTAGGTTAAAGAATGTTTTTTTGCACTGAATCAGATGGACAGGGAAAGAAAGGTAAACTTAATATAGTTATTATCTTTCTTTAAATGGTATTCAAGAAATGTACCAACACTTTATCTTCTACTTTTCCAGTATTCAGAAATTAACCCTTTGTTTTAGTATTTTACCGTATCCACCTGATTACTTTCTGTAGTACTTAGAAGACTTCTGTCCTTCCATATTAGACCCTCTTTTTAAGAAGATAACTGCACATCAGATTTTTAGTAAAAATATCTGTAATTTCTGTTTCCAGTGTGACAGCGCTGTTTTGTTTCAAATCTAACTATGTTGTTTGGGGATACATGCAGTGTAATTGTAATAGGGCTTTAGTCCTTGTGGATGGCTTATTCAAATAATCTTCCAACAGGGAATAAGCAGCAATACAGACTCTGTGGAAAACTTTATGCTGTATTTCAGTTGCTAGGAAGTTTGTCACTGTCATTGTCATACTGTTATCTAAAAAAAAAAACAAACCAGACAAAGTCCAAAAGAGAAAAGCTCAACAATAACAACAACAGAATTCCTCAATAACAATAATTTTTAATTTAACAGAGAAAAAGGGACACAAAGAGGACCACTCTTATTCATACAAATCGTTGGTTTAACACACATTGTACAAATGGATGCATGAACTGGCTGTGATAAATGCTTGTGCTATATGTGGTTATTATATGTTCCATTACATAAATTGGTTGCAGAATTATAATAAATGCTCTTTTTTAATCTTATCTTCCCTGTGACTGGAGAATGACTTCAGGAAATCATCTTCAGTGTGGAACTCAATTCCATTATTGTTGACAGGCAGAAGAGCTTGGGCAGCTTCCTAATCCTGCACAGACAGCTCAAATCCTCCTGCTTCTGCTTTTTGGCATGCTGCATCTCATCTTGCCTTTCTGTGCTGGCATGGTGCACTACAGAATTTCTTTCTAGTACCGCTGCCTCTGGTTAAGGAACTTTTGAGAATGCAGATAAAACAATGAGAAATGAAAAAACTTGATAGGCCTTATTTTTACTATGTATAAATTATAAGACAAAAAAGAAATCTGGCTTTGTGTCAGCAGTTTCACCCCATCTTGAGTGTGGCAGAATTTTCAGTTGTATTTTTGTCCCTATTTCACTCAAAAATTCCTTGTGAAAATCTTTCACAAGAAAAGATCTGGACTGAAGGAGTGGTGTGCAGTGTGCTTAAAAGATAAACCTCTCAAAACTTCCCTTCCTATTTGCATTGGTTAGGTAAAAACTAATGTAAGACAAAAATGCTGTTCTAAATTATTAGAATGTGTAAATTATATGGCTGGAGATTTAATAGCCCTGTTTCACAGGCCCTGAACCTGTGCCAAGTCCACTGAATTCTGTTCCACTGACATGAATTTCTGATTCCTGTCTTGTAATGTTTGATTCTGCAACTTTAGCTTGGTCTAGAAGAGTGCAACCGTCATAAAATCTCGACGTCCATTTCTCAATTCACAAGAATCATGCAAATGAGAGTTCTGGGGAGCTCCTCCCCTTTTTCTCTGAAGAGTTTATTAGAACAAGTTCCATGGCCACTCTTGTTAGGCCACAAGAAGGACCACTTAACCTGCTTTTTTTCCTCATAATAATAACTTGCTGTTTTTCTGAGGTAAATGACCATGAAAGCAAATGAATTTTGTGATTGCAAAAAGGAAGAAGAAAAAACAGCCAAGGAAGATCTGTTTTCTAAAAATGTAACTGAAAACTGATACACCCTTGATACAGTTTTTAAAATGCTATTTCTAATCTTGCTAGGTTTCTTTTGAGCTGTGTAGCTCTGCAAGTGCAAGTGTTTGTGTCAACCTCGGTGTTGCCTAAAGCAAAGGGTTTCTGCTACTGCCTTCTTCCAGATGCCAGACAGCAAGGCATTCCTCCACTCCAAAGGGACTCTCCAAGGCATTACTCACACCTGTGCTGAAAATGCAGCTAAAGGCTCCATGGTAAAAGCTCCAGCAGCTGGACATTGAGGTTCTGTGCAGAGGGAATACCTCTTAGGATAATCAGCTCTGTTGCCTCCCCGAAAACAACAGGACAAGTCCCAGTGCAATAAGGATGCAAGAGCAGCAGTGCTTGGTACTCTTACCAAGATGACAAACGGCTTGTTTGATGGAATTTTAAAATAAAATATAATAACCTTTGATACAGAAATAATTTGGGAAAAGCAATTAAGTCCACACATTGCCTTAGAGCTGAGTAAAATTTCACTCTAAGGAAATAAAAAACCCCAATATATGATTACAATATTCAACAGATGCCTCATACATTCTTTTGCTTATATGTGTTTTTATTTATGTTAGAGTGTTTTACTTTATGGTATTATTTCCTACCTGATCTTGTAGAAGGTGTCCATGCTCATTGATAGAAGATCTTTAAGGTCTCTTCCTACCTAAACCATTCTGTTTCTATGATTTATATTATAGAAAGATAAGGAAAGGGGAAACTTTAGATATCTGATGTTTTAGTAGACAGCTTTGTGTGTGTCACTCTGACTCATTTTCTAACCTTTTTCTTTTAACTGTAAAATTCAAAATTAAATACATCCAGCAGTGCATTTTTTTGAAATTAACTGGGTTTTGTTCAGAAGGGTAATGTGACTTGGCTGTTGGCCTCTTGGCTTAAATAGGACTAGAAGCCCTCAAATACACTGGTAGACACTTGGTAGTGCCACTGCATTCTCACACTGAAGTTGCAGTGTGACAGTGCATAAACTTTAGTGGCAAAGTATATCTCCAAATATTCTACAATATCAACATATCTGTCTATTCCAGATGTCTGCAATTACTATCCTAAAATACTGACTAAATTACATGAATTACCTTATGGTTTCTTGTCCAGACATACTGCATGCCATTTGTATTTTACGTAGTTGTACAAGATCAGTAGATGCATTTATGTCCGTAAATCGAGGGAACTGAGGAGATTCCAGAAGTTTTTTTTACAGATTCAAAGCAATGATATATTTATATGAAGCTTTGACGTATGAGGTAGAGGAGTCTGAAGTGGAAGTGGTGTAGATACACAGGGAGTACCTCTGGAAAGAGACAGGCCCTTTCAGTATCACCAGATCTTTGTTCCCTCCTTGCATTCTGCTCTTCCTGATTTTCCCACAGTCTTATTTCAGGTGCATTTTTTTTTGTTACAAAAGTTTCCACTAGCATCTTCCTATGTACCATCTCTGTTCCACAGGACAATCACCATTGCCTCCCCATTATATATGGCATTGTGGAAAAAATGAATAGCAGGGGTGTTAACGAGGTGAAATGACAGGAAAAAGTACATAATTTAATGTAACCTTCTGCCACGATTAATTCTTCAAAATTCACTACTAAAGAAAGAAAAAAAACTGCGATGCTGAGCAACACCAAAGTCAGCTTTGCAGAAGAATAGCCTAGAATCAAAAAATGTTCATTCTAGGTAACATGGGACTGACAAACCTGTTCGTTTGTTCAGATAAGGAGATGGTAAAATTGGTGGCTTTACTTAAGAATTGTCTTTCAATTTGTCTGTTCTTCATTCTGTTATTATAACTAACAACACTGCAAAACTCTTTATTCCAGAATGTGTAATTTATATATATTAAAAATATATAAAATAAATTGCCTCACATCAATAAATTTCAGAGAGGACACCAAAAGATGTATTCTGTAAAAATAAATTCAAAATTCATGTCCAGGGTCACAGGACATGGTCACCTTGAGGCAAGCTGGTGTTTGAATGGAGAGCATATCACTTATTTCATGAATATCACCTGGACATGCATTCACCATATAAGAAGCAGAGGGTGGATTACAACACTTAGGGGAAACAATGTCTACCCAAATGAGCTTACTGCTGGGCTCAAGCCAGTGGCAATGCTTGTCCATATGCTTTGGTCTGAATAGATGCTGCATTGAGCTTAAAATTATTAGGTTTTGATGCATTGAGGGGAGGAAATCAAAGTCTAGCAGCTGTTAGATGTCCAACATGTTCAGGTTTGTAGCAGGATGCCACACTTGGGTCCATATGTAGGAGGNCTCTGCTTCTTTCTTGTGACGTGGCTCGGGGCTTTTAGAGGGCCGGGAACTTTAACAACCTGAATCTCAACAAGGAACAGAAACCGAGAGCAAGAGATTGGTCATTTAGGTCACCACCTCTTTAACCTGGATGGTGAACACCACCATCAATCAATTCTCCTCTCAGAGGAGAAATATGAAAAACAATCTAAAAATATACATTGTTGATGTTGAGGCTGTGTGAGAATCTGCTTGCAAGATTCCAAACAAAGAAAACCAAGAAAGCTCAGGGCAACACAGGTTGATCCAGTGTGGTATTGAGGAAAGGTACAGGCCCATGTGCACAGCCTCTAACTCCTCCATGGAGCTCCTTCAGAACCTGACATTTTGACAGGACTTTGAAAAGTGCTATCAGTTCCAGATCACATAATTGAAAACAGCAATTCTGAAAAGTGGCAGATGACCATAGAAGCTTAGAGGCAACCCCTGAGAAATAAAAGCCTGTCTGGTTCCTCTAAAAACCTGCCCCCAGGCAGTGGTCTATTACAAGTCCACTTCCCTATATAGGAGATACAAATCAGAAATTTTTATGATCAAGAATGCAAAGCAAGAAATCAGAGTGATACTTGGCAATTGTGAAATCTGAGGAATGGTAAAATGTCTGTCTTTGCATAAACAGATATATTTTTCATGTATTTTTAAGCAGCTTACCACTGTTTGCTCATGTTTCTTCAGATATCTCTGTTGTTTACCCAGCGCATGTAATTTTCCTTTTATTTTGTCAGTTGATTATTTTTTTTTAATGGGTCCATTTTTTTGGCGGTAGTCACAAGCTGGATTCAACTGGTATACACATATCAGTCTTCATTCCACATAGGCTTAAATCCACCATTGTATCTTCAGGCAGAGAATGCTGAGTACCTGCAGGAGGAAGCTCTTTTCACTCAAGGTAAATTACAAGAAGTGAGATGACCACTGTAATGGTTTACCATTAAATCATATCCTTTAAAAGCAATGTTTTTCAAAATGCTACAGCTGATTGTCCCTTTCTAATAAAGAAAACTCTGACATTCATTCTGACATTGTGCTCCCTTTTTCCTTTGACATTTCTTACCTAAAAAAAAGGACAGTTCATCTACTGCCAGGTCTGCGAAGAATAAAGTGACTGCAGCTCAGGCCACTACAGCCACAGCTCACTGTCCCCTCTTCATGCAGGTAACCCCCCTAATCTGGAGGCTGGAGGCTGAATGCTGGCACAGGTTATTTCAGCCCTCCTGAGCTGAAGAGTCCTGTTTGAAAGAGAACATTCCCAATGAAGAATTATGTCCATTTTAAACTCTCCATGGCATAAGTAAATACATCTGGGAAATCAGTTTGTTTCTCAGTCCTGCACTGTTATTCTCAGTATTTTATGGTTTGCTTTCATAAAATGCAGTTACAGACGTTACATACAAATAATGAATTCTCTGATGTGTACTATTTCTTCCATGAGGAAAGCAGGTACTGTTCTTAGGATTACTGGTATATCTGCGCAGTTTTCTAGAAAGAAGTTTTAGTTCATAATAACTCCACTTTGTCAATATTACCCTAGAGCCTGGACTTGCACTTTAAATGGAACATTTTATCCTGTAGTGAAATGATATTTTACTCATATCCAGGCTATTTCAGGGATATTTCATGAGCCATACTCCATGCTTTTAGTGGGTTCACATAAAAGGATAAGTTTGCTGTGTAAACCTTTTCTGTTTGTTTCGCACCTTTTCTATGTGCTTCTCAGTGCAGCTCTATATATTATATTCCTGAAGTGCTCATAGAAAAATGAAAACACATTTCCAGGCTTTAAAGAAACTATAGTTGTTCTTTTATAAACAATCAATTTTCTGTCAGGTTTTAAGGGAAATTCAGCTTTAACATCAGAGCATAGAATTGAAATCAACTTTACAGAGGATTGTAGCAGTCTTTTTATTTTCAGGATGCATTTAATGTATTAGTTTTTCTATAGTGTCAAAGTACAGAGGAAGGATTAAGAAGATAAAGAGAGCAAAAATTTATGAAATATGAAACCTGAGGGAGACATAGACTTACTCATGTTGCAGGCAATGGGACATAAGGGAGAAAAGAAGAAAATAAACTCAGGACTTCCAAAATTCTCTAACAGAATCCCTTCATGTTAGCATTGTTATAAAACATCTTTTATTTCATTAGGAAAACTTTCTGGCTGGTAGTTTTTGATCAGCTCTTTTTAAAGACACAAATGCTACAGGAAAGGAGCCATGTAAATATATATTTTTAGTCTCAGTCTAACATGATTAAAATTTACTCCAGTACCAGTCAAAACAAAAAGCACATTACCTCTGAAGTTATATTCTTTTTCATACACTGTTTTAGCCATTAGGTCTTTCCAATTTACTTGAGGTATTTCCAAGTTATCTACCGCTGTGGTGCTTAAGTGCCAATATCTGATGTTTTCTTTTGCTCTAAATTCATTCTTTGTACCTAGTCAGATGTGCGAACCTTCCTACTGTGCACCTAAACACACTGAGAAATTGTGTGAGGATTCATGAGTGTCAAAAGCAGCAAAAAATATCCCAATCACTCTCAAAATGTAAGGGGTTAGGAAGCAAATTGTTGACTCTATTTTTGCTCTTCAGTCTCTATAGGAAGATTAGATGGGGGATTCTGCTCAGCCCTGAAAAAATCCACACTGTTCAGATGAAACAAGAGAAGGCATATTCTGCTGAGCTTTAACTTTGTCGTCATTCCCCCCCCGCCTTTTTCCCATTCTGCCTTCTACTTATAAGGACATTTTTTATTGCATCTTGAAAAATGCCAGGTCTTGAGAGGATGTTGCTTATTTTTATTCACATTTGAAGGACAGTGTTCTTTACCTCTTATTAGGACTGATTTTGAAATATTACCAGTATTGTGACAATTTACTAACATAAAGCTAAGACAACAGTATGCGATCTTCTGGGAAATCACTTCCTCTTCTCAGTGAGGGCAACATTTTAGATTAATATAAAATTACGATCTCTGACTAATAAACTCAAGGTTAATTCTGCTGTGCATTATTTTCATCTGAAGCCTGGTAACAATTCTTAATGACCAGGACAGATAGGGTTTTTTTGTTTGTTTGTTTGCTACTGTATATAGAGTTATGTGAAATGTGGCTTATTTCTGCTGGGTGGACTTTGAGCATCTGATTAATACAAAACGTCTTTGTTGTCTATAGTTTTACTAAAAATTATTTAGAATGAGCGACTTATAAGTTTTTTCTAACTAAACTCTGTTAGAGTTGAGACACCATTATCAAGAATATTCTCTGTAAAATAAAAACAGTGTTATGGTCACCGTGAATATGTTTGACATGACAAGCAGTGTGAGGTTTTCACAATTTAAATTACATCTATATATATATAAATAAATGTTTGTAGTAATAGGGCTATTCTTTCTGGAAAAGAATGATTTTCTGAAATAAAAAAAACCCTTATTTTTCCTGCACTGAAACTCCAGGAACCTGAAGGATACACCAGGTTTTCTCAGGTTTCAGTCCAAAAATTCAGCATTTGGGCCTCAGTGCTGCTAGCTCACATCTCTTAAGACTCAATAGCTAGAATTATTTTAGCTCATGATTGACACTTTGTTTTAGCAAGAGATGGGAGAAATGAGGTAATGGAATATTTAATACTGAGCTGAGGAGGATCAGCCCTTGTTTAGAACTAATGGATCAATTAGAGGGAGCAATACCTAAGTGTACAAACAGGCTCATTTTTATGGGATGCTTGACACGACACAAAATCTTTTGCTGAAATGGTTAAGAGCGATCAAAAGAAATAATCTTTTCTCACTAAGAAACTCTCAGGTTTTGGAAATTGTAAAACTGAGTATAAGAACTGTTGCCAGACGGACATGAAAGAACTACACTCACTGTCATGTTGTCACTGTTTGCTCATGTTTCTTCAGATATCTCTGTTGTTTACCCAGTGCATGTAATTTTGCCTTACTTTTATTTTGTCAGTTGATTCTTTTTTTTTAATGGGTCCATTTTTTTGGTGGTAGTCACAAGCTGGATTCAACTGGTAGGTTGTGTGAGCAAAAAAGAAGGATGTTTATTTGGGATTAGAGTTTAAATAGTTTTTGGAGTTTGATCAGTGATTAGGCCATGAGGTTGACACTTCTCTGACCCCACTGGTCAAACTAGAAGTCCATCACAGAGAGGAATGTGAAAACATCCACTTGTTTGTGTTACAATCCATGGGAAAACTCCAGTACAAAAATGTAAACATCAGAAGGCTGAAAAAATCAGGGCGACAAAAAACAGAGATGTGGAGAGCTCTGTGTCGTTCCATGTCGTTTCAGTGTGTAGTGGTTTGAAAGCAAGCCAAGTGAGAGGCTCCAAGTCAGAAAAATACAATTTAATAAGAAGAAGGGAAAAAAAAAAAGTAAATAAAATAAGATAAATGCAATAATACAAAAACAAAACCCCCACCCACTGACAGAGTCAGAATACACCCTGAACAGGGTTATGGAAGCGCTCCAGTTGAGGTGGTCTTCGTGAGGCAGCAATCCCAAAGAAAGGGTCTGGCAGCTCTGGTCCTCTGGGAATCCAGTGTCAGTACTGTCCCAAATGCCTGATTATATCCAGGTGAGAATACTTGGCTCCTCTCCCTGGGCGGAGCATCTCACAATGGGATGATGAGTCATACAGGGAAGGTTCTTAATGGCCCATTAACGAGAGATAGCTTATCTATGAGTCATGGACAAGGCATTGATGGGCCATTAACAGAAGACACATGAACAGAAAAGGGAGGGGGGGAGGGCCTAGGGGAAAGACTACTCCAACAATTGAATTCAACAGTTCATGAAGATGGTGATAGAATACTTTGTGTACATCCCATACTACAACCCAGGACACAGTGCCAGAAAGGAATGCATCAGATATCACTTTTTTAGGTATAATAGCTCTGCTTTCTTTATCAGGATCTGGAGGTGAATTGGAAATTCTGCATGAATATTTATAACTATGGCATATTGGAGAAAATAATTCAGTAGCCTTCAGAAAGTTTCAATCACTCAAGGTATTAAATGTCCAGAGAGTGAACTACAACAGAACATGAAGGTAAAAAGGAACAATGAAATAAGTTGCCAACAATGGCTTTTGAGATTCAGTTCTACTTGAAAGAAAGAATGATGGTTTACAACCAGCTGAACAGGTCAGCTCAGGTTTCTTCTCTTGTGTTGACAGAGCAAGAAGTCAAGTTTATGGATTATGATTTCCTGATGGATAAACAGAACAAAAATGCACTTTGACCCTCAAAGGGTTACAAGTTTTAAACCTACATGCATGACCTGGTGTGAATCTGTTCACTAGAAACTTTCCATGGCTGTGTTGCGTCATCAGTGACTCCAGTAAAAATATGTGTGTGTTCCTGTATGCATCTCCTTTTCTTATTAAACCCAATGAAGAGTTTTGCATTCATTTTGTGATGCCAAGTGTGCTTCTAGGTATGTAAGTGTCTGCATATGAATGCATATCTCCATGTATATACATCCATGAACTTTTCCAGGTTTGCACATTAACAGATCTGAGATTAAAATCTTTTTCCTCACAGAAGATTAAAAAAAAAAAAAATACACCACATTTATAAAATTTACCCTAATTAATGTCTATCCTCTCTGAAGCAAAAAATTTGGCCACATTGTTATCCTCTAATTTCTCTAAATATATAATCGTTAGATTCAGTAACAGAAAAAAATTAAAGCATTTGGAATCAGGTAGTATTTTAAACTGAATAGAATATATATCTGGGAAAACAGAGAGACAGATTTCTGACTTCTACATGGAGGATGTTAGCAATGCAGTCACCCCTAAGTAGATATTAATTCAAATTTTCCACCCTAAAGAAATATTACCAACCACATGCCACATAACTCTAAACAAGGGAATTGCTCATTTACATGTAACATCAAAATTGAAAGAAGAAAGTAGTAATTTTCATATGCAATACTCTTTATCAACTTTGATTAAAATTGATCTTCGTTTAAATTATTTAAATAAGGTAGCTCTGCTTTGATCATGAGAGCTCATTTTCAGAGTAAAGACTTCATTCCAGCCTTGATGCCCTAATTAAATATGATGGCCCTAATTAACATTCATCTACTTACTATATTTGTCAGATCTTAATCAAAAATATATCACACCTCCCAGAGCGGTCAGGGTGGTTTGAGGTGTGATGTATTTTTGGTTATGATGTGACAAATATAGTAAGTAGATGAATGTTAATTCCTTAGAGATGAGAAGTCTCACCAGAGTTCAGAAAGAGAGTTCAACAGTTCAACTACAACTTACTTGTGCTTAAAGTCTGCAATATTTGTATGAAAAGCATCAGCAATATCAGAACAATTTTGAAACTTAAAGTGCTAGTGCACATGAACTTCTACAGCAGAGTGGAGTTTAAGGACTGTCTGTTCAGTACACAATGCTGATAGTCAGTTTTCCTGGAAAACTACTTCAAGAGTTTCGCTGGAACTTGTCCATTACATTCAACTGAAGCTTGTGTCACTGAATCCTGAGTGGCTAACAGACACTGGAAAAGACTGCCATCTTTTTTACTCCTTGGCACTTAGTTCTTACTGAGTAACACCTGGCCCCAGAAAAATTTCTCAGGCAAGGAACTCGGCAGATATGCAAACGATCACAGGGAAATACCAAGTAGAGTATCAAATGCCACAAAGTGGGACTTAGTTCTGAAAATATCTGATTTTTAAATACTTGAAATAAAATAATTTTCATTCAATGCAGTAGATTATCAACCTTTTATCAAATAAAAAGATAAATAGAAAATAAGGCAAATGCACTCTCCACAGAAAAATGAAATATAAAACAATATGCTAAAACATTATTTAAACCTTTTTAGTGATTGATTTTTGAATTTGCTCTACAGATACAGTCATGGAGACAAACAGGTTTTGTTCCACTGAATGGTGAGTTCACATGACTGCTCTGGCAGGAGATATGAATTATTATCATCACTTATTATCAACACTTGCGCTGTGACTGTTGTCTGATAGACTGCTTTCCCCAAAAGCTTCACTTAAGTGGGTTGTGAAAATGCAAACTGGGAATAGAAGAAATGAAATTCAAATAATTTAAAAGTCCCGAATCTGGAAACAGAGGAAGAAGAGGAATATTTGTCTTCCTAATAGCTCATGAAGAAGGAAGATGGAGGAATATACTTATATTTGATCTTGAATGACTTTCTCAGATAGTGGGTATTCTTTAATTTCATGAGCTAATGAAGAGAATTCTGTTCTTGGATAGAAAGCTAGAAGGGTGTTAAACACTTTTTCCTAACAGTGAGTGTGGAGGAAAAACTGGTTTTTTGTGTAAAATTTGGGATTTGTTTCCACTGAAAAATAAACACAGAAACAAAATGTCCTGCAGCTAATATCTAATAAATTCATTTAAAGAATAAATAAAAAACATTCATTTATATTTGCTCTACAAAGTCTCATTGAAAACATTGGATCATTAAGTTTTTATTTTTAATAATCACTACCATGAGATTTTTTTCCCCTGTTGAAAAAGATTAAAAAAAAAAGTTTTGAAAGTATTCGTGGGTTTTAGCTTTATGTGAAACAATCAGGATGAAATACTTTAAATACTATTCTACACAGAAAATACAGTTTTAATATATCTGAAAAATAAATACAAAAATGTAACATTATTCTGCACATATTGGCCCCAAGTGCGTGAGAGTGCTAAGACTGAGCCATTATTTCCTTAGGTTAACCCTGGCTGTACATTCTTCCTGAACTCCAAAAGTCTTTGGGCTATGAGACCCTAAATTCTATTTAATCTCTTCTATAGACAGCAGAACAGTAGTAATGATGCCATTGGTAACAACATGTCCATTCAGACACCCAAGAAAAACACCAAGTGAGAAACATGATTTAGAATCAAGAAATGTAGAAAGCAGGATGTTATCTTCTGTAAACTGACACCCAGGATCTACCGGAGCTCCAATTCTACTCCACTCTTGAACAAAATTAGATAATACTGAACACCATGTGAATCTTGTCAGAATTTGGATTTGCAGAAGTGGAAGCAGAGGAGAATGGAAACATTTTTCTCATTATCCTTTAGGGGTATCTCTGGAAAACACTAATAGCATCAAGTATTCCTGGTAGGAAATCCTTTATATAATACAACCAATATTTCAGACCTAGATATTAATACTAATTTTACAAAAAAAAAATGGATGAGATGATTTCAACTTGTTGTCAGTTGTTTCAGCAATTATTCATCTTCTCCTATTAACATTGTATATGAAAGCTACTGATGCAGCAAGACTTTAAAAATATATTAGCAAAAAAGGAATTTTACTATGTTCTATGAAAGCTTGATAAAGCTTTACTATGAAAGCTTGATAATTTAATGCAATAGATTCATCCAGAAGAAATATGGCAGAGCATATCAGAGTTTTCCCAGCCTTGATACCATGCAGAGATTCATGAAACCTAACAGTGAAAAAAGATAGAGTACCTAATTAGAAGTCATTACAGTAGACATATTGTATATGAATTGTATGCCATCTTTGATGTTTGGGAGCCTGGATGTGCTCTACCGTGGCTATATTTATAGGTTTCATTTACACCCGTGGCATATATCCAGTAAGTGCAGTATTCAATTTAAGAGATTTCTTACAGACAAGAACAGCTTTATGTTCAAAGTTAGACTCCAGAACCTGCCCATAAAAAGCTTTGGGTTCAGCCAGTCAGGCCATGTATCATTTTCAACACAGCTACCCACTTCTGGTGTTTGTACCCTTTGAAAACACAGATCCAGGAAAGCCTACGTTCCAACAACTTTACACCACAGTCACACCATCCTTTTGATGGTTCTTATATCAGATGCTACCATCACTCAAATCCACCAATCAAGCCCCGTTCGTATGGTAATGATTTTGAGTGTTGGAATTAATTTTTGGTTTGCACATTCAAGATTAATTTATGGTTTACATCTAAAGTAAACTACTAATGTCTTCCAATGCCATTTTATTACATATTGTCCCTTGGTTAAAATTGGACATGAAGGATATTTTGCTTTGCTGAACTTTTTTCCTCCCTTGGTATATAGAGAATGTCTGCTGATTTATAGGCTTTTTTTCTGTAGGCTTTCTACAGAACTAAAAAGGAGAGGATGTTTTTCCATCTTATTTGCTGTTAAGTTGCAAGGTGAAACACTGAGTAAGTTCGCATATTAGGATCGTCTAGAGGTCTGAATATTTTGGCTACTGAGATTCGAAGGGAAGAAATAATTTAAATCACATACTCATTAGTTAAGAGAATTAAAATATGTAAAAATTCATGCATGATTGGTAGAAACTAGAAGGTGATCTGAGGATTGTCAAGAGGTTTAGAAAGAAGCAGCTACTAGCTAATCTGTTTGGTTTAAAGATAAAAGCTGTACAGAAATAATATCTCCGCATAGGACCCATCATTTCTCCACATAACAAATTCATGTTTTATATTTACAGTGTGGAGAGGAGAGGAGAGGAGAGGAGAGGAGAGGAGAGATAGAACAATATGCAATACACTATTGCATATGTTTGCAGTACATAAAATCCTAGAGCATTAGATGATGATTAGAACATCATTTAAACGTACCAGCTCTTCTCCACTTGTCCCTACCTATAAATATATGTGGCTGTTAATCCTTTATCAATCTTTCTGCATCGGTAATTGTATGAAGAAGGAGAAAGTTATTTTTTGCTGTAGGTTCTCTTTTCTCTTCCATGGCCATGTTTATCTGTGAGAAAATGGAACAACAAGATGACTTTTTATAATTTAGTGTCCTAGCTTCAATATACTAGTGGTGAAAGTGACAAGCAGTCTTCCTTGAGATTAAGGCATAAAATGCCAGCTGGGGGGTTACATATTTCTCCATAAATTGAGTTTCCATTGGCTATTCCATTTTTGGCATCTTTTTATGCTATCAGAATGAAAGTCAATGAACAATAAAGGCAGAGCCAGAAGCCCACAAACAAATTTTAAACAGCACTGAGAAGTGAATAGCATTAGTTGACTTCATCTGAATATCCTATTCCTGTTATTTCAATGTAGCTCTAATATAATTTAAAATCTGAGCTCTTCATCTGAAAATAGATCTTTGGGGTGAATTTGGAATTAGCCCATTTAAAGACCTGGACTTCCACTGAACACCAATATGAATTTATTAGCTTTGTTCAGGGAGAAACCATAACATTTTATGTAACAGTATTTCTTTTTTCTGGGACAATGGTTCTTAACTGAATTAGTCAAAGCTACTAAGGCTGTTGAAAAATGAAATCGTAACATCAACATTCAACAGAAATGTCTAGTTCTGCCCAGAGAGAGGGAGATAGTGAATGTAAAAAAATTATGGCTGGATTATACCTGGTTTTTATCACCAGTCAATGTGGTTTCAGAGCAAAGCAGAAGATTCATAAGCTTCTTGTAAAATGGACTGTTACATTTCTATCAAAACTCCTCTGGGCAATCAACACAGAAGCAGGACAGGATTATAAAGGGGGCCATCCCTTCTCCCCAGTAACTAGAAGAGCTGCCTGGAGAGTGAAGAGGGAAGCAGACTGTCCAATAATGTTCTGCACATTGCATAGTGGACTTCCCTTTAAGTACAAAAGGGTGTTTACAAGAAAGATGGGGACAAACTCTTTAGCAGGACCTGCCATAATAAGAAGTAATGGTTGTAAGTTGCAAGAGGGTAGATTCAGACTAGCTATAAGGAAGACTTTTTTTTACAGTGAGGTGAAACATTAGCACAGGATGCCCAGATATCTGGCAGATGCCCCATCCCTGGAAGGGGAGATAGGATAGGGACACCAAGCTGATCTCCGATCTAGTTGAAGCTGATGACCTTTAAAGATCTCTTCAACCCAAACCACTCCACAGACACCTAATGAGATACAATATTTCTCTGAAATGTGTTGGTGCAGTGAGGCATCATATTGCCCTTTACTATTAAAGATTATTCAATCTAAGTTTGGGTATTTGGGAGACATCATATTATTGCTTTACTTTATGCATTGCTATCAGGAAAACATGGTCATATTTTAAAATATGTCTACATTTTGTATATGGCAAAATGTGAACTTTGTGAGTGACAGCACACTAACGTAGTGTGAACCTCATAACAAAATTGCCTGTAAGCATCCATGCAGAGATGAGTTCTTTCTTGAGACACTTAATTGGATGTGTTTCAGATGATTTCTTTGAGGATGTGCTTATGTTGAAACAATATCTCGTTTGGAAAGCCTCTTGTCATTGAGCCCGTAAGGAAACACAGCCTATTTCCAGATAACATAGGTGAGATTTCAAGGTGAGATACTATTAATTCAAGTTTATGTCAATCTTAAAAACTTTCTTTTCACACCACTCAGTTAGGAATGGCAGGAATTTATAATCCTTTTTATTCATGTCCTTCCTCTCTCCTGTCTCTTCTCATATATGAATAAATGGTTCATTCAGATTAAATTAAACATAATTCAAATAAAGCTTTAAAACTGAGTTAACATTTTGTCAACATACAGAAGGTTGATGATATTTTGACATTTAAATGATGCAGGACAAGGTAAGGCTCCCTAAATATATTCACGCAACGAGTCTCTTTAGGCTTGGTGGGGAGAAGGTGGTAAAATAAAGAGAAGGTGGAAGTTCAATAAGTGGGGTGAGGTAGGAAAACATCTGATGCTGTAGCCTGGTGTGAAGAGTAGCAGACAAGTTTCTCTTGTTTTGGGGGAAAATCTCACAGATTTATAAAAAAATCTTGAACAAGTATCAGGGACGTTGTGTGCCAAATCCTAGAAGTCCAGTGCCAGGGGACTCCTCAAGCAAAGAGCAGAGTGTCAGGAATCCTTGCTCTTTTTCCAGTGATTTCCATGATTCATGTACTCCTTTCTGTTGAGTGCCTTGGCTTAATCGGAGTAATCCAGCCCTGACAATGGTATTCAAAATATTACAGAGACTCAGACATTTGGAGGTAAATTCCTTCTTTCTTTACCCTTCTGCATGAAGATGACAGAGAGACAGGCTTCTGCGTGAGGGCTTGAGCTAGGTCATTATAGTAAAACCAGACGAACCCAGCCTCCTCGTCCAGCTTTGACAGCGATAAGGACTGCTCTATTTGATGCCCACAACCCTGTGTGTAACAGATTGTCCAGAATGCAGTTAACAGATAAGGTACTTTTTGAGACTTTGGCGTGTCCTTGTTCTTTTCCTTCAGAGTGATGGGGTCCCACCAAATCAGCAGAACATTTCAGAGCTTGAGGCCCACGCCATCCTAAAGTAAGTAGGAGCAATGGCTGATTTGAAGTGTCTTGGGAAAGGAGGAGGAGATTGCACAAAACCAAGCCATTTCAACAGAGAATTTCATCAAATGATTGATGTGGTGATTTGGAAACTGCTACTCATCAACAGAAATCTGTCCCTAGTGTGTTAAAAAATAATAATAGGACCAGAGAGAATGAAAAAAACAGACATAAAAACTGGTGTTCAAGTCACCTTTTATTTGCCTCTCACTGTACTGAAAGGCTTAGCTTTCATTTTAAGCAACCTGAAACTTTGATAAAACACGTATGAGTTACCCCAAACAATACAAATTTTATAACAGCCATATAATTTAATTAGTGTCATGAGATGACTATTCAGGCCCCATAAAGGATGGGAGAAATTCAGGTATAGCCCAAATTTTTCAGTACTGAACAGACAAATTTACACTCGTCATTACTCTTCATTTTTGTGTAGCCTCAACAAGAGGTAACTACAAAATGTATGAACATCAGAATGAAAATATATAAACATAAAATTGAAATAAAAATTAAATGTGCCAAAATTTAGGAGTCACACCATGTGACAAGTAAAAATTCATCTAATGGCCAACATTTCTTGTTGCTGCAAGGTGTTTATCTATATACTGTGTAACAAGCAAGCAGAAGGATCATATTTCTTGCCTATACTTGAAAATGTCACTTTTAAGTGTAGATATTCACCGGAACTGTATTGAATTTACAGATATGCAGCGCTCAGATGCTCCTTCTTTCTATCAGATAACTGTGTGCTGGGATATTTGGATGTTTTCATGGCTCACCAAACCAAAACAGCATATAGAAGTCACTAATGAGGCAAAACCATTATCTACAAAGTTTACACAAAGCAGATGTTTTTATTTTTGTAGTCACCAGGCAAATTTTGTTTGATCAGCACAGATGTGGTGAACCTGGCTCCTCTCAACCACTGTGGGGTTGCCCCAGCTTACAGCCTGTGCTTAATCTTGAACTCTGATAAAAATATGATTGTTTCCATGAAAGCAGGCTAAGCTTGTTCACCATTTGCACAAAGATGTGTATTTTTCATTGATTAAATGCAGAGAGAGTAACTTCATTTTTCTGAGAGGGTTTACCTTTAAGAACAATGGTCCTCACTCCCAGCCGCTTCTTCTCTACAACTGAACCAACTGGTCAGGAAACTATTTCCATTTTTTCCTTCCAGCAGAAGGATTCTATGGAGTTAAAGGAAGGCTCCTTGACTTTCTTAGAGAGAACAGCATCTTTGGTGAATTTTCTTCCTGCAAATTTCACACCAGCAGTCATCAAATTTAGCTATTGCTTGTGCTTTGCCTAGTTATTCAGAATCGTATTCACTAGACACACTGAAGAACATGAGGCTTTGTTTTTGTTCCACTCCTACTATCATTGAAGATAGATAATAATTAGCTGAATTAAGCTAGTGGGCATACCAGTATGGGTGGCTAGCTTTCATTCCATAATAAGAATTGAAGAGTGGCTCTACTAAAGAGTATAATATTGAAATTTAAATAGAGTTGTCCACTAATAGCTCCTCTAAGAAAATTCTGATTCCCTGGACATTTATATGTTTGCACTTCAGTATAAAGTATTCACCACATTAAAACTAACAGAATTATATAGGTGTTTTAGGCAATTAGATTTTGTTTGGCCATAAAAGTCTAAATATTTTCCAGCATGATGCAGACTGTGATTTTAAATAAAAACAAAGTATTGATATCTTAACACCTAGAACTTCCTGTTTTGTTGGTAATGCTAATCCCTGGGAGATATTACCAGCTGCCAGGATTATTTTCAGAAAGATGGACAGAAAACGTGAAAAGTGGCAGGGAACATGGACAGAAAATATCTTAGTGGTGTCTCTGCCATTAAATATAATGGTGACTCAGCCTTTGTGAAATGATAAATTTAAAACTAACTCTTTATAAAATTGATTTATCTGAATTATCTGATTCCTATCACAGATGAAGTAGATTGTGCTTATCACAAAATCTGTTGCCTGCCCAACAGTCACACAGCAGAAAATTATTGGAAAAATATCTCTGTATCCAAGCTTCTAAGTATGAAATAATGCTTTGCAATGGGAAAAAACTTTCAGATACAGAGTTATCCAGACATACTCCCTGTTACAATTACAAATATATCAAAGAAGTATTTTTAGAAGAAATTAAGAGAGGCCATTTGGAGCATCATCTGGGACTATAAGAATTCTCCCTGTGAGAAACCAAAACCAGATTTCTGTATTAGATGATTTTTAGCTATAAAGTACAATTACAGTCTAAATAGTCATGATTTGTGGGTTAAAGATTCCCCCTCAATATGAAGAACCTGCACAAAAGCTGCATAGTGTCAGGCTTCATTTGCTGAAAACATAAAATTTTTGTTATGCTTTGGCATGAATTGTGGTAAGATGGGGATTTTGTCAATATAAAGACATACAAAATTTTATTAAAAAACATAATAAAATGGCCCTCCTTGTAGGGCACCCAGGCTTGTGTTTTTCTTAGCAATTTTTAAAGATATGCAGAAGAAAGTTATTAGCAAGCACCTGTTTCTTGCTTGGGCATTCTGTCAACTGTTTGTCTTGAGCCATTGTACAACTAGAAGTAATAAGCACACTGAGACATATTGTTTATTTGAAACCTAATACATTCGTTAAGTAAGCTATGTCAAGGAAGAGAAGGGAGCTTATGTGATATTACCTCCTGCAAGAGAGATCAGAAACCTCAGGAAAGAAAACTTTGACATAACTTACCTGATACTTGGAAAACACTAAGTAAAAGACTATATTGTGCAACAATTATGTTTTTGTTTTGAGTAACCTTTTGGCACTTAGCAGTAACATTTTCCCCCTGTGTTCCCTTATGCTGCAATTGCTGGCTCTAGAGTGGTCATTTTCCATATAGTGAATTACACTACACTCCTCTTTTAGCTTTTCAATAGAAAGTGAAAATTTCTAATTGATTGAGGTACAAATCTGACCTCCTGCAAAAAGAAGTCCCTTTCTTACTTGATGTATAAGAATTAAATGGAAGTGCAAGTCCTAGCAGTGCAACATTGAACCTATTATTCCCCGATCCTGGGATACCATTTCTAGCTAGTGATCTGTAAACTGCTTTTCATTCCAGACCTGATATTTACCTGAACTGAAAAGCTATTACTCTTCACTTGTTTTCCATCACATTTTCACAAGATAACAAAATTTAAACAAGATAACAAAATTCAATATGATTATCATAACTTACACATGTACTTCAGATTCTATCATTACATTTATGTTTTTGTTTAAATATAATTAGATACAGCTTAATTAACTTGGAAATAAATTAATTTCCCTCTTTCCTTTAAAAGGATTGCTCTTCTGTCTTACAGTATCTGATGCCTTATTTATAAATTGTAGACAATTTATGCTTCTAAACTATCAAGTTTTCAGTTTTCAGAGGCTTAGCTTCATAGTTGTTACAGGCTATGACCTTAGACTGATTCATTTTTCTTGGTTGTTTCTTTCGTCTTTGCTGACTGTGATATTTTTGGGACTAGAAGCCATATCTTCATATCAAGCATTATGACAAGACATTCTGTGAAAGTGACTCTTAATTCAGACATGACTGATCATACATTTTAGTTCGCTTTTGGAACTCTCTTCAGTAGCATTAGTGGTTTTTATAGTCAGAACAGCTTTACTGTGAGGGTTGTGCTCTCAATTGTGATACATTGACAGCTGAATTCTGGGACATTTGTGCATCTGAATGGAAAAAGTACAATTCTAACAAGATTGTTATTACATGCTGTGTGGTGTAGTGGACATGTTGGAGGGAGGGGATATCTCCCAGAGGGACTGAGAGTGGCATGTGTGAACCTCATGAAGTTCAGCAGGTCCATGTACAAGGTCCTGCACCTGGGTCAGTTTTAAAAGGTTTAGGTTTACAGCTGGATTTGATCTTAAGGGTTTTTTCCAACCTAAGTGAGTCTGTGACTCTATGATTCTATTTGTCTCTTTTGTCTTAAAGTCCAAATTGTATTTGTACTGTTGTTTTGACAGAGTTTTTATATTTTTTCCCCTTTCATGTTCATATTTTTTTCTGATCAATTAGGAGAGTTACTTCTTCACCACTGCACTAACACCTAGTTGTAAAATTCTTTAGGTTTTGGCAGAGCTACTGTGGGGCTGAGTGTTCACAGTAAGATTCTGTATTCAGTTTCCAAGTCAATTACATACCATATATTATGTTTGCTGCTATGCTTGAAAAGCTTCAGGTCAATCTGTCAGTGTATTTTGGCAATGTATACGAGTCGATTATTTCACCAGACCCTTCATTAGTGTATGGTTTTCAAGCTTTCAAAGTGGTACCAATATTAAAAAAAATCCAAGTGTCAAAATACTGCTAGAGTCTGCAGTAGCCATTATCCATTTTCAGTAATAATATCACACTCTTACTTCAAAGTTGCCTTTTTTTTCCCAGACCTTTTGCTATTACCTTAGTTCATAATGAGAAAACTAGTAATGTTTAGTTTCTAATTTGTGTCTTAAATACACATAAATATGTATTTAGAGGCAGGAAACTGTCAGTTAGGTTTGAATTGGGGTTTTTGTTTAGAATTCAGAAGCTGGCAGAACATAATTTGTCTGACTCCTTGTTTAGTGCTAAAGCATAAAAAAGAATGAGTCAAAACAATTACAATGTTCCTTTTTGGTCTCTCTGCTATACAGAACAATTTTTGGTCATTGATGAGATCTCCCTTCCTCTTAAGAGAGTTGTTCACAGCTCAGGTAGTCTTTAAGAGGATGGGTCCTCATCCAGACCCTTGCATTTTTGTCATTTTATAATTTTCATCCCCCTTTTGCAGTTCTCTTACAAAAGAAAGCAGCAACAGAGTTGAAGCAGCAACATCCATCAACCAAACACTTGAACTAGGAGGAAAGTCAGTCATGAGCAGCACCACATGCTCTAGAAGGCTGTGATATGAAGAATCAGGAGCTACACCAGCACAGGAAGACAGCTGAGGTCACAATCTCCATCCTAACCATAGCTGACCTGTAAGCAGACCAAATTCACTCTCAAACTCAAGGTGTGAGCATCTGTTAAAATTCTTTCATGCTACTCCAGCCAGGCACCATGTGAGAAGCCAGGATACAATCAGCTACAGCTGAGGAGAAATAATTTCCTGAAGTGCCTTTCAGCTGACTCTAGCTGTGGGTGCTGCTCCTTCTGCTTCTCTCCCTTTCAGCGCAAATTCAGACTCATTAACTTCAAATAAGCCGTGTTTTGTGCTATACTGGAGCACAACAACTATTTTGCTGCTAATCACAGACCCTGAGCAGTGCACAGGACAGAGTTCTTACCTCGATCTCTGACCAGAACACTGTAACTTTAAGTTGAGTTGTTCATTTCTTCACAGACTGAAAGGAAGGAGGAGCATTCATGTCCCATCAGTCCAAGGTGTGCTAGCTTCAGTGCCTCTCTTTCAACACAGGAGAGATACGGAGCCATCTTTTCCACCTGGGATGGGGCAGGTGAGAAGCTGTGTTTGCCAGCTTCAGCCGATATCAATGATGACTTTAAGTCAGTGGCTAAAATGTTTTTTTCAACACTACTGTAAAGGATAAATGAATGAGGAGCACTTTTGCAATCAGGTGGAGAGATGGCTGACCTTGCTTCTCACATTGAAGATACAAGTGTTATCTAGTTCATCTGAAAAGGAGTAGAAATGCTCGCACCACCTCTAATTAACCCATTGGGAGATTTACGTTTACAAAACAAGAATTCTTGCATCATTTCCTTTACCTTGAAATGGCAGGAAAGGGAAGATCAATCTTGGGACATGCACACAGCCCTGTAATCTGTGTAACATGTTGTCAAATGCAACATTGCTCTACTTCTGAGTGTTCTTTAATGTTGGGGTGTTGAACATCACAGTTTTATTTAGACTGATGAGACCAGGCAGGCAGGCATACAAAAATGTTGATATACAACATATACAAAAATACGGATATACAATACACAAAATGTGAATATATAAAAGTGTTTGTATTGGAATATTTTGCAATATTTCAGTCAAAATAATATTTGAATCACAGTGTAGCATCAGAACATTTTCTCATTTCATCTTGTCTTATCTTAAGACACCACTAAGTTTTCTCTTAAATCTTGCCCTCCTGTGGTCAGATGAAGCTCCTAGTAACCAAACTAATATTTCTGCTCTTTTACCATTGCTCAAATTTGATATATATCTCTTTTACCTTTCTGTGTGCTGAGTTCCCAGGTCTGAAAAGGGCATGACCAGTGCCTGTAAGCTGAATTAAATAGACATTGCCCACACAATGCACTACAGTGAAAAAGCAAAAATTTGGAAAGAACATTTGTTTCAACTTCCACTCCCACAACTTGTCATGCAGACAGTATCTTGAAATTCTTACTATTTCTACCTCCTAGAACATAAGGGTATTAGGAAGCAAAGTTTACTACCAGAAATATTTAAGAACTTTATTTGCAACAGGACGAAACCAAGCCATAGAAACTTTTGCAGTCATATTTTTCCAGTGAGGAAATAACTACGATGCCAAACTCCAGCAACAGCTGGTGGAGTCTGCTGCACATGTTAATTAATAAAATCATGATGACTAAGCAAATAAAAGATTCATATATAACTTTGTGCTGCTACTCAAATGTAGGCTGGTTGTGTCTGCTGACAAGAGAATATACACGCTGGGCTGATTTAAGCAAGTTCCACATTGATTTACTGCAGTCCCACATTGTGGCTGCACCTACTGCAAGTGTGACAATCACAGCTTCAGAGATGGAACACAAATCGGGGTTCCCTGGGCTGCAAGAGGCCACAGAGCACACTGAGTAAAAGAGAAGTGCCTGACAGCACAGCAGAACTATTAGGAGTTACACTAGGTTTTTCTCAGCAGGACTGTCTCACACAGGAGAGTTTTCAAACCTGAAGCTTTTCATGAGCATTTTATCCTGAGCAGGTTCCAGATAAATGATCCTTATGGCTTTAGATTGCAAATAATAATAATAACAATAATAATAAAAAGTATTTTGTCAGGTTCATACACTCCATTCCTTTCTGTCAAATTATTAAAACTGAATATATAAAGTAATATATGTAAAGTGGGGAAAAATAAGAGACCTAATGGATTCATAATGTCTGCCTACTGGACCTTTCCTTGACTTTGCAGCTTGAACATGTAGAAAAAAATCTATGAAATACATCTGGAAAAAGCCATGGAGCCCTTAAAGTTTTTTAGCAATGCATTCTGCAGAAGGCATAGTCAATGTGTAATGCTCTTTTCCTTAATTATAGGGTTTGTTATATTAGTCATTTTCAAGTGAAAATAGCCATACACAGAGAATGAGAATTCATTCTGAAGCTCTTTTGTAGGCAAATTTTAAATCAGTCTTATAGCTGGCCAATCACTTTGCACTAACTGATAAATGTGCAATTTCTAGCTCAAATCATGTGCTAAAATACAACAAACTCAGCTCAATACTCCTTAATTAAGGATGTTAAATTACTAGCATGCTTTCCTCATCTCTGTGGTTGTTTGAATGGAGTGGAGGAATTACCTTACTGATGTGCCAAAATAGAGAATAACATACAGTGTGAATTCCTAAAATTGCATGAGTAGCATTTTCATATTTGTCTTTTGGCCATATTGTCAGAAATTTATTTTCAAGAACAGACTGTACCCTTTATTACTGGATTGTTAGATTTTTTTACATAACAAAATCTCTTCACTAATAAATAAATAGCTAATTCCCTACTAATGAGTTCTATGGATAATAGCTAGTTAGATGTGTTCCCCCCCCGCCACCCCCTCCCAACAGACTCAAATCAGGTATTAATATCCAGGAGATTATCTCTTCTAGATTTACACAAAACAGCAGGATTAACACATGGCCCTTGCAATAACGGAGCTGCATGATTTTAAAAAGGGATTATCATTAAGAAGAAGGAGATAACAAAATCCAAAGGGTATCCCAATTTGGATAAAGAGATATTAAAGGTGATAGTCAGAAATATTGTGAAAGGACTTCAGAATATCACTGTTCTAATTATTTTCTTGTACCTAGAGATAACTGAGGATTTCTGTGCTGCTGCAAAAGAGGAGAAAACAATCTTACACCTATTTTTTTGGAATTCAGCCATCAAATAGCATGACTAGAGCATGTCTCTGTGATGACAGTTTCAAATGGGTGCTCAGGTTACTGCAAGTCCCCTGTCTCAGCCTCCATACTGTGACTGCTGAGCCACTAATGACTCAGCTGAGCCTCTGGAGAGAATCTGCACCACATCTCTAGGATGAAGCACCACTTTATGATAAAACACTAATGTTACGTTAACACTAACACTTACGTTAAAGACAGTGCTTCAGGAACTTCTGCTCAAGCGTCTCAGATATCTGACCCTACAGGCTGAGGGAACATGTGGAGGCAATGTTTTCAGAGTTCTACCAAGCTGTGTTGTTCTTGCTATATGGTCAGAGCCATGAGTGAGATGGTTTTCTACCTTTGTGAAACTGTAATGTGGCACCGTTCATTGTGCATATGTGAATACAGTGTATATTTATTATAAAAAAAAAATCATTAAATTCTTATGATGACAATTTATATCTATTTATTTGTATTACTAACTTCTACTTCATGAAAAATTGATGATTGTTATTACTGAACTAGTCAGACACATACTTATAGGAATGATTACAGGGGACACAACTACTCCTTGATAAAATATTAATTGCAGCTGGCATATCACATAAAAATAAAATTGATAGAACTTAATAATATAGATTAAGCAGGAGATTAAATCCCTCTGCATGATAAGACATAATTTACTTAAAAAAAAAGAACCTGGTCAGAACCTAGTCCTCCAATTTTTAATAATTTTTCAAATAACACACAAGCAAAATTGAAAGAAAATCCTCCAATTTTAAGCAAAAACCCTAAAACAAGACAAATTGAAAGACCATTTTCACTAATAACCTGAAGCAAAAAGTATGCTTGTGCTTCCACAAGTACAAAACCTAAGTAAGTTCCAATGAAAAACATAAGACCATACCATGCACAAAAACACACCAACAATTCCACAAGGAAACAAACATGCAGACAAAAGCTGCACAGAGATGACAGTTCATACCAAACATTCCCTATTCAACCTAAAAAAACTACAAATCTTAAGTTTTATGTTAATGTTTGAGCTATCATAATAATTAATATCGTAAAACTCTTTTAGCAAAAACATAGTGTCTATCATATTAAAAAGAATCCTAAAATATCCTAACATATTTGTAAAATTAAATATTAAAAAACCAGCTTTGTGCCTTATAGTTAGCCGGTCCCTAAACAAATTTAAGAAAATATAAAAGCAAAAAATACTAAAAAATTTATTTAAAATTTAAAATACATTAAAAAGCTTTTTACCAAAAAAAACCTAAACAAAAACATAGTTTAATCAAATAATATATTAGCACTTGTTAGTTTTGCTTTACTTAGTTTTACAGTGCCTGTAAATCAATGAAAACCAAGTATTTAGGTTGCTTTAGCCAAGTCAGCAGACTCAAACACCATATGCTTAACCAATTCAAGGCTGAACAAACCATTTGCAACCTATTTAGTCAGTGTGCCAGTACCAATCAAGGAGTAACCAATTCCCAACCATGGCAATTATTAGCATAAATCTACCAACAAAACAAATCCCATAACAGATTAACATCATTAAGCCCCTAATCTTCTTAAAGCAGCTTCTAAACCTCAAAAATTAGAAATTCTTATTTCTTTAAAAATAGACATTAACTCATTTATTAAAAAAAGCCTAGCAGAATGGCAGAATGCTCTGTCAAAAATTAAAAGTAGTCCATGTAGTATCAGACAACTCACCTAGTGTTAAAAAAAAATTAAAAAACATAAAACAAAGCTTTACCCATCATTATTAAAAAAACTATAATAGCAATTTCAAACCCTAAAGCCCTACGAAACAAGTTACATCGTTTTTTTGTACCAGCATTAAAACAATTAGACCAATTAAAATGTTAACTAAGCAAAAAAGTCAATACTACTTCCATTGTAATTAGTAACATGATAAACAGATGTTAGTACTATCAAACATACAACCTTACAAAACAAAACCTCCATCAATTGTCTTTTACTAGCACATAAGCATGGTTGTAAAAAATTTAAGGAACTATGTTATATAAATTTGTCTAACCATTCAAAGTCCATCCACAAATGACTTCAAAAACTAAAACATTTAACAAATCAAATTAAAATAAATGATAAATCATAATTAAACAACTAATTTTAAAAATAAAAAATTGCACCTTAACTAAAAAAACTTTACAAAATAAGTTTATATGTATTAATTATTATTATAACCATACTAGTCATAGTTCTTANCCCTTCACATGAGACCGAAAATGGGGATAAAAGTTTTTTAAACGCCTCTCAAGAGCCCCGTCTCTGGGTCGGATAATCCGACAACAAAATGATGAACAACATTAACCATGGGCTCTGATGCCTATTACTTTAAGTCTGTGGATCTTCATAATTAGATTTTTCATGCATAAAATTAATTTTTGGCTTATTCTGTGGGCTTCCAGTACTGAAGTACTTACAGGTTTGTCAGATTTTACTTATATTTACAATAAAGGGGATCAGAACCTTTATGAATGCCTTCATTGATAAGGATGGGAAGTACAGAAAAACCAAGGCAATTGCTGAGCCTGCTTTTAGTTATGTTTAGAAATTATGCATGAGGTACTACTGAAATAAAAACATGGAAATCCATCCAGCCAAAGAAGTAATTTTTCCAAGATCAGGGTTTTGAATGACATCCAGTCAGCCCCAGAAACATGAAAACAAAACAATTAACCAGCTTCATTCATTCACTGTGCTCAAAAACTACCTATCTCATTCTCTGAAGCTGAGAATACTGACCTCAATATGGCTGTGGCAGGTGGCTGTATTGGGTGGTTAAGACATTTATTAGCAAAGGTTTTGCCTTTTCAATCTGAAAGAGACCTAAATGGAACCATTGTTGCTGCAAGCAACTTTCTGTAAAGTGCATCCTTCCCTTCACTGCAGCTGGCCTGCTCTTTCCTGTTTCCAGCCCAAAGGAACCTCCAACTATGGGCCATGACTTTTTCTTACAAACCATAAATACTGAAAGAATAGAGGGGCAAGATAGAGTGTGCTCATCAACATTAGCAAAAAATAGTAGTGAAGGTTTTTGAGTCCCGTTAATTGACATATGATCAGAAAAACAACTTCCCTCTCAAAGCATTATACCTCCACTGAGGTATAAGAGATCCTAAAGACCGAGGAAGAAGACAAACTTACAAGTTTCATAATATTGACTGGCCTACAGTTCAAGCACCTCTCTGAAGTCACCAAACCAAATGGTACTGGACAGACTACCCACCAGAACAGCTTCAGCAGAGCACAGAGCAGCAAAATGATGCTCTGCCCCCTGACATGTATCCCTAATATGGCAAGCATATCCATCGTCTTCAGCCTGTTCTGTGAAAGGAAATGACTAGAGGGCATGAAATCCAGCTGCTCCTTGAGACCTTTCCCATGCTTCACATGCCTTTGGCTGGCGACAATTTGTCACATCATCTTCTGTGGCAGCCACATTATTTATTAGTTTGTCTTCTTGCCCTCAAAAATCTCCTGTTTTTTAAAAGTAATTGGTAAGAAAAAAAGTCTGAACACATTTGATATTCTTCCAGACAAGGTTGCCAAATGGCTTTGATCAAAAAATTGATCTTTATTTATTATAGGCAAAGGAAAGACACCCACTTCGGTTGAAAGCCATATGTCATAACTAAAAATTTATTTTAGGATTCTCTGTGCTTATCTTTGTAGGGTTTGTTTTGAAACTACAAAGACTGTATTTGAAACAGTAGAAATTAACATTCTCACAAGAATCCTATTTCTCTGCAAGTATGTTCAACAGCCAATCCCCAGAAAACAGGATTACTTGATAAACAGATTTATATGGAATGGCAATTTGGTTTTTGAAGGATCCTAAGGGGATACCTGCTCATCTTTACAGTTATGCTGTGTCATGGTGCAAACCAATTCAAATTGTGTTGGATCAGTTCAATCATGGTGGAATGATCTAATATCTGCATAAATAAAGCGCAGCTTTTAAACACCAAGTAAAGGAGTTAGCACTTTACTGACCACCAAAATGCAGGAAACACACCCCCTCCTCCCCAAAATGTTTACTGAGTAGTCCTGTGTCTCTCATGGGGACAAATTTATAAGGAATCCTGAAAAATTAGGGTTGGAATTGTTGTGTTTCTCGTGACGGAGAAATCCTACCCTGAAAGCTTCAGCTGCGTGAAATCTTCCACAGGACTGCCAGGTAATAAGCATTAATCTGCTGTGCATTCAGAACAAAATACAATCATCTGAAAACCAGAATTGTCTGTCCCAGTGTGTAAGAAGCAGTACTTCCACAGTACAGTACAATGTAAAACTTATTCTTTGATCTTTTTCAGCTGTTTTACCTCAAACAATAAGCAAGATTTTGGCCAACAGAGATCTGATATGTATGAAACCACTGCTCAGAGTTGTTTAACCAAACCCATCCCTCAATGGCAGATACACTATCAAATGTATTGCCTTCTATGGTATGGCTTCAGGGCCTCAAGGAGGCTGATCTGATTTGCAGATAGGATAAAGGAGAACCATGAAAACTGATAACATCACAATAACAATGTTTTCAACTCTGCACTGAGGAATTTTCTTTGTGTGCATATGATTCTAATACGGATTGATAAAATTTCCTTTGATAAGATCATTGACATAGAAATGTGAGGGGCTTGAATGTTATTGTGAATATTTTACAAATACAATGATATCTATTAGCATACACAACTAGAGACCTAGGCCTGACATGGGTCATAATTACATTTTTAAAAAGTGATTTGGAGATAAGACACGATTATATCATCCTCTAACTGTAAAATGGATAAGCTAGAATGGCATTACTTCCTTGAGAGCCATTCTCTTTTGGAAGATACATCAAGATTTTCCTTGACTGCTGCACTGCATTTTTTTCCCTATTTCAACTTCAAGAAAGTCTCTCTTGTGGGGTCTTTTCATTCTCATTGGAATTCTCATTTCTAGCAGGGATTATGAAACCAGAAGCAAACTTACACTTTTCTGTAACATGCAAATATGGAAGAACAGTTACAAGAATAGTGAATGTCTTCTGTATTCTGTATTAACAATGCCTGTGGCAGCAGTTTGTGTACATCTTTATTTTACTGACATTTTACACCCCAAAAAATGAAATGATCCAATGCAAAAACATCACAGTTCTAACTTCATCAGAGCCTAAGAACTTCATCCAGCCATGAAACCTGATGGAATCTCATTTTATTTGAGCAAGGCACAAATCACACACAGAAAGATCTTGATTGATTGATTGAGACACATAAGTATACTTTGCATGTAAAATTGTTATTATAAGATGGCAAACATCTTGGCAAACCTCTGGCAATATCTTTCAGGCACAAGGCCAACTGTATAACCTTCAGCCCTCACTTGCATGAGGTGTTGTGTTCTAAATACTGGATCCCTAGAGAAGAATGGAAATTTCTTTTCTGAAATGTCAATCTAATTGTTAATAGAGTGATCCACACTGTTGGAGAGTATATTGGCCAGCTTCAAAGCCAGCAGAATTGTAAAGAGATGAAGAACTGGGCTTTCGAGGCACTTTTCTATGTTTTTGTATGTGAACATGTACAGAAGATATGGACCAGAATCCCAGAATCAGATTTAAAGAAAATCAGGGGCAAAGCAGCCAATGACATGAACCCACATTAATATAAGTTTTGGTAGTTACACATACAGAGAGGTACATTCCTAAGCTACAAAATTATGCATATCTAATAACCTTTTCTAGCTCAAGAAAAATAGTACTAAAAAGTTACTCTAAATTTGAGGTGCTTTCAAAGTTGTGGTTCTATATATGTAAATTAAATATTGATAGACCCTATCTCCCATGTGTAAAAAAACCCCCTTAGTTTAGTAATAACCATTTCTATCTGTATAATGCTCATCTACACTAGATATATTACAGTCTAGTGATGGTATCATGCATTGGGAAAGCAGGACTCTGAAGTCAATGATGAGGTAGGAAAACAGTTTTGCCTGATACCCACAGTTAATGATAAAATTTCCTGAATTACCTCCATCAAAGAGGTTTCTAAATTCTCTCACAGTTATCTAAACAGTGTTACAGCTTATCTGTGGCAGGCTTTTATAAAACAGTAAGCAAAGTGATGACTGTGCACACTTTCTTCAGTGTCTAATACTGCAGGTGGCAAGCAAGAAAGAGAAATACAGACATCAAAGACCACCCTGAGATGAGCCAGAAGGCAAGCTGGTGCACTGGGATCAGTGGAGCTGAGGTCTGGAGGAATCAGAGATGATGAAGAGCTTTTCCAGCTGCAAAGATTTAGCTGGAATAACTGAATTAAACCTTGCAAGGGTGAAGCCAGGCTATGCAGAGCAGACAATGGAGAATCTTACACCCAGAAATATTAGCTATTGGATTTTACCCCAACAAAAAAAACAATTACATACTACAGTAATTATAAAAAAGAAAATAAGCATTTAAGGCCACTTTATAGTACTGGGATACATGATGCTGAAAATAAATTTGAGTACTCAAGGCCCTGGCTCTTACAACACACCGTGTCATGGTGGACTAGATGCATGAGTCTGAAATACACTATTGATGAATTAAATCATTATTTTTGCCCATGACATTACATTTTCACATCTACCTACAAATAGGTATGCATGTATAAACTTATAGAAAAACATCTAAGAATTTTAATTATATGTATAATAAACACACTGCATTTTTAACTTACACTGTTTGTGTTAGAATGTGACACTTCAGTCATGGCTTTAGTGCACATACAACCAAAACCTCATGTCTCCCTAGCCAGCAACAGAGCAGCTTATTTCAACTTGTGCATGATTTATTGATACTGTCTCATCTTTCAAATATTTAGGAAGACTACCAATAAAAATGCTATATTTTCCAGATTGAAAGGCTATACTAGTATAGGAAAGTGAGATGTTAGAATGCATGTATGGACAATGAAGAAATTGCTCTAATACCTAAAGGTTCATTATCTTGCTGAAGGGTGCATGACAGAAATATTGTGACAGAGAGACATGATCTTGTTACCTTTTGAAATTAGCCTAAACATTCCATTCCTGAAGACAGTGACTAAAGATGAAGACAGATTAAAGCATTTTTCTAAGAAACTTCATTTTGTATTACACCAAAATGTGCAACTTCTGTTACAAGAAAATTCAATGCCCTTGTTGTTATACTGGTCCTTTCACTTGCTGACTGCATATTGTAAAGAGATCAAGAGACAGGAATTCATTTTTTATCATCAAATGTGTGTCTCCTATCAAATCTTGCTTTCTCACCTCAAGCAAGAAGGCTGACAGGGTCAGAGGATGATGTACATGGGTATAGTGTGAGCAGAGTCAATATTCCAGGAAGCAGAAGAGATAAAACTGCAATGGTCATAAATCTAAGAAAATAAATGCATCTAAGAATGAGCACATTGTATTTCTCGTGAATTATCACAGCAATTGCCACTAAATAACAACTCACAGGTAGAGAATAAATAATGACTAAATTCAGTTATTTAAAATCAAAATAAATTAAAAGTAATATTCTGACTCTACCAGTAGAACAGCAGTGCTTCAGATGAATACTGAGGAGTGTGAGGGCAGACTTTGATCCTAGGAAGTTATTACAGCGAATCAAGCAAAACATGTTTCTGATTAAAAATCTGAAAACCTAAACTATGTGAATTACATTAAATCTGTTTTCCTCATGTCCTCTAGTTTGTCTCACCTCTAGTCTGAAAATAAGCTAAAACTAAGATAAGTGAACATAAAGGCAGAAATGCTGGGGGTGAGAAGCAACAAACATCTAGCTTATACTGAAAAAAACAAAGAGAAAGGGAAAGGAAACCTGAGAGAAATAAGTAGGAGTCAAGAATTCTAATATAATTCTGAAATTTGGAAAATTAAAACATGCACACACAAAGGAATCATATTTTTTAAAAAACCCAGCCCAAAGTCATGGCATTCATAATGTTTCATTTAAACTTAGCAGTTTGGATTTATGCAGCTAAACCTTTTAAACATACCAGAGCAAAACAGAAAAAGCAAGTATCATCACTTTAATTACTCACATTATGCACACCTTGCTGCCTGCCTGAACAGAGTCGATTTTCAACAAACTGCAAGGGAAAGTTTAAAGAAAGTAGGGAGTTGTTGGAATTGTTAGTAAAAATATAAAATCTTTCATTTACTTTTAGGCAGATAGTGCATACTTTATAAACAACCCAAACAAACAAGAGATAAGAATGAGGTGATCTGAAAAAAATTGTCAAAAGTTGTTTCTAAAAATGGTCTCTTATACGTTTTCTACTATAAGAGGAAGCAAGGCACTTGAAGTCAATAGTCGAGTTTTCATTCCCCCACTGACAGCAAAGTACGACTGACAAAGTGGAGTGCAAGAAAATTTGCTCAGAATGGAGCCTGCTGCCTTTAAACACATAATTTTTGTGCTGCAGTGGCCATAGGTAATGCGTACAGCAGGGGAGAAGTGGAGGTTTTCTGAGAATGTCAAATCCTGTTGAAAGAAACAAACCAGGTTACAGCTGCCATGAACTGCCATCCAAGGACTTGGAAGTCCAACTCAGCAACTAGCAGGATATTACATTATGTGTTGATATAACACTGCTGGAGGACAGAGATTAATCATCCTCCTGTAATGAATTTGTACACTGGATGCATGCTATACCTCCTAAGGGAGTGCTAAATACGAGAGACTTTTCTGATCTTTTTCCTTCCTACTAGTTGGTAAGTTTTAAAAGCTTATTTTGCTCAAATTTCTACATCCTAGTTTCATGAATTTTTTTTTTTTTTTAGCAGGATCACAGCCTTCCCAAATAAAATCACAGAAACTCTCTTCCCACCCCACCATTGTCTCTCTGCTGAATATTCTCTGTACAGTTCGTTTTCTGTAGCTTTCTTGCTTTCTCATGAGACAAGAATCTGACAAAAAAAGGTAGCTATTTCATCATGAGTCTATGTTTAAGGAACATTATTAGTGAACAGAAGAGCAAAACAGGAAGAATGCTATCTACCTCACATTAATTTGAGCCTTTTTTCAAATATCTAAGTAAATAACCCACCTAATGGAGTCATAATGAATACCAACACTTAGTAGTTTCATATTAGTTTCGATTACTACAAACCATACTTGCTGACCAGCAATTATGAGGTGCCTAAAGAGAGGATGTGGAAATTTAAAAGCATGAACAGATTTCAGAAAATGGTCTCTGCTTAATAATGTAACAAACTGATGAATTCATTCAATACATTTTGCAGAGAATTACAGGTTCTAAAAACTGCCTCTGGTGAGTGCTGCCTAGGATAACATAGCTAGCAATACATTTTTTTTAGGATAAGTTCTTCCAGATGGGAATGCATTATCTGAGGCACTAAACTGAAACTCACATACTTGCACACCAACATGAGATGAATTTAAATACAGCATTGAAGTTTTTGTCTCTGTATCAAAGAATATAATTTCAGTTCTTCCCTGGGGAAATAGCGAAAAAGATATCTGAGCTGAATTTCTCTCTCCTTACATATATCAATCCACCAGATTGCTTAAAGAAAGAAAACAGAGAGGAGAGTGAGCTGCTAGGGTTATCATTGTCCATTCAGACTTCTCCTACTTAGTTTTCTTACTTAAATGACACATTAGCCATAGCGAATTGCTAAGGTTCCTCTCCTAGATCATACACTCTTGATTTCTTCCCCTCACGGAATGGTTACTTCAACCCTATGTACTTAATGTTCTGCAGGTTCCTAAGAAGCAGGCTGGTAACATTGCCAGATTTTTTTATGTTTTACTTCAGACGTCCACAAATGACTTTGTTTCTGTGATGGTTTTTGCTGGGCTAGAGTTAATCCTCTTCACCATGGATGGTGGGGGTGCTATTGCTGTCTGCAAGTTTCTTCCTGAGCTTACTTAGAGCAGTAGCAGTGCACCTGCATGAGTGCAAGCACTAAAGGCATATTCTTAGAATGCAATGGAGCCTAACATAGAGAGATCTTCGTAATGCACTGTGAAAAACAGAGCGTCAGTCTTAAATCAATCCTGTTCAGGCCAGCTTGGGATCTTAGCATCACTGCTCAGGGATAGCACATTATGAGGCCACCAAGTTATTTCATACAAATGTTGGGCTTGTGTTGGCAGTGATTCTGAGTTTTCTGTTCATTAAATCTATATTTAAAATCTGCAAAAGTTTGGGTTTGCATTTACAATTGATGTTGTAACATGTTTTACTTCTTCATCATGTGTAGAAGTGAGGCTCAACCAGGTGTAGAGACTAGTTATCAGTGTGTTTGAGCAGAATTAGGAGAAGTCTAAAAAATCAATCAGTAAAGTCAAGTCAGTAGTATGATAGGTATTTCACACATTGAAAATGTGGCCTGAAAAACTGTAGATCAGAAATATGTGACTGCAATTAAATATTGCAGAAAAGAACATGCAGTGTCATAAACTGAAGGCTTGCTGCTCTTGTCTCTGCATTCATAATATCATTACTATAGCAGTTTGAAACTGAAACTTTGCCAAGAGTTATCTCCAATGTAATACAATCTGCCAATTGACTTAAGTTAGATTTTAAGAAAAGATCAGGGAAAATTAGATCTTTTGTCTTGAGGATCAGGCTTTGCTCCACAAGCTTTCATGTCAGATCTCCAGGGGTAATAAGAACTCTCTATAGGGATGTGAATTTAAATTTTTTAAATTTATTTTTTGTCTAAGCCTCTAAAACCAACAACTAGAAAAATAGGTACCATCAGATAAAAATGGTAAAAATAGACATCTTTCTTTCACAAAAGAAGCATGACCACAATGAATGTGATAGCATTCATTTGACCAGATATTCCATGGAAAATTTCCATCATAATCTACATGGCCATTAGCTGCAGACTCATGTACCACACTCAGAAATGCCTGCACACTTTTAAAAAATCTACCTACATCAAACCCACAGGTAATGAACAATAGTAAAAAAAGGACTTCTGGCTAAGGAACTGGATGAGGATTACATTGTACAGATTTACATTCCTTTCCTTACCATAGATTCAGCTGTGTCAAAACTCACTTAATGTGCATGGACCCAGCAGAGTAGAGAAAGTGAGTCAAAGGACCACAGATCCAGCAGCCAAGATGTGTCTGGCACTGAGGGACTCAGGACAGGAGCGGAGCTTTGCTAGGCTATGCTCCAACCAGCTATGTATATTTTCCACTGGAGTGGATGCTCAAAGAAGCTCTGTTGGATCTGCATCTAACCTCACACATGCAGTGAATCTGAGGCCATATCTTCAATGACACAGATATGTGCCTACCATACCACCAGACTGAACAGAAATTTGTTCTCATAACAGAATTGTGGAACATTAAGACATGAGACGTCACATGAGACTAACTTTAAGATACTAAGATATAGGCTTTGTCTTTTCTTACCTAAACATCTGTCTCTTGGCTTTAAAAAAAGGTTCTTAAAAAGCTTCTTTCATTTGTCAGTGTTCCCTACTTATGTATACAGATTTTAATGAAAAGTAATGACATCTGGAGTTTCTACAGTTCTTGGTCTCTATTATTAAAACAAATTGAAGGACTTTTTTATAACTGAAGTAATCAAGAACTGACATTAATTCATGTGATGCTTTCTCTACTAAGAAATGCCAGGGGTCTGTATAGCTACAATCACTATGATTTTAAAATGTAGCAATAGAATTCTACTTTTTAAAATAACTCTTTTCAGTATTGCAACAACATAACAGTTATAATGTAAAACAACATAGCATTACAATACTGATAATAAAATTTCGTCCTTTACTTTTAATGTCATATATAGGAGGAATAACAAACTGCATGACACAGAAAAAAAAATTAAAAAATGCAAATCTAGGCAATCCCAAATTATTACTAATGGCACCTCTAATTTTATCCACTGACATAAATATATTATCATAAAAAGTTGCCATGTTAAACAAGGCAGGATGATGCTGTGACATTATGCTAACACAGTCCAACACACTTATGCTGACACACACCTGCTTAAAGATGACATTTACCAGACAAATGCAAATCTTCCCTCCACCATCATGCTCCAAAACAACCCTCTCTCCTCACTCCTCTAAAAATGCCTACCAACCCGTATGACCTGGGAAAATGAAAAGCTGTCCTCAAATACCTGCTCAGATAACATTGCCCTCAATGCAAAAGTGTATCCAAAAAAGAGTAATGGTCTTCAAGAGCAAGAAAGAAACTTTATGTCCCAGCACTGTGAGGCATAAAATACACAGGCAGCTCAAAGAGCTAGTAACATCATTTAGGCAGACTCCCTACTCTTTCTCAGGACAGAAACATGGCAGGAATACCCCCTCTGAATCCCTATGCTAGTGACAGCAGCAGGAGGTTGTTTATTAAACCTGTCTGAGTGATAGGGAGCATGTAGATTGCATATTAGGAA
>VXBB01018285.1:4090-42461 GCA_013399915.1 Illadopsis cleaveri | reverse complement strand
GCTGCTTAGGGACATAGTTTAGTGATGGATTTGGAAGTACTGGGATGAAAGCTGTACTCAATGATCTTAAGGGTGTTTTCCAACTAATGATTCAATTATTCTATGATGATTGCAGGCAGCAGTGTTTCCTAGCACAACCCAACATAATGTGTTATTATTTACAAGGCCTTTGAAGAACAAAGGTGAGTTTGTGTGATGCAGCATCTGGTCCTAAAATTTTGAATCAGTTGGAAAAAAGTACTTAGGATGTCAGAAAATACTTCTGTGAGGCCTGGACTTCATATCACTCATATCACTTGAACATCTCAGAAGTAAAGATTCAAGGCCAGGTAGAACAGTAATTTCCCTCATTGTGCAAGAATCTTCAAAATAACAACAGCAGCAACAACAATAACAATAATAACAGCAACAACAACTATGGTTTACTAATTAAATACCTTGTACTTTCTGTTTATGAAAAATATAGGCACCCTAATTTTGAAAACATTGCCTCAGTACTCAGATTAAAACATGTGGAGAACCTGAAACTATTATTCACACAGGCTTCTCTGTTTTCATTTAAGTATAGACAAAGCAAGTTACCATATGAATCTTTGAAATATGAAAGACAAAGTGAAATTGAACTTAAATCCCCTGCCACTATATCTAGAGGTAATTATGATGACTACAGTGTTAAATGTTGTAACAAGGCCATATTAATAAAATTTTCACAAAGGCCAGAGAACTAAGAAGCAGACTGGGTGTTCAACAACTTCTTCCAATATAAGCAATAACTAAAAGACTGAATATTATAATTAACTATTGTCTAGATTAAGCAAATTTAAATGTTATGCAAATAAAACTGATTACATATATTAAAAACATGGAATGGAATTTTCAACTATTGAAATAAATATCACCAAAGATCTATTTAAAAAAAACCAAACTTCATTAGTTTTACTAATAGTGAAGAATGTATGTACAGTACTAGTAAAATCCTAACACATTACTGACCTAAAGGAGAGAAATTTCAAATGTTTTTATTTCAGATCTTCAGATTAGAGTAATTTTCTAAAGATTTCCCCTACCAAAGTGTTCAGTGAATTGTTTCTATAGTTTTTAATAAAAAGGAAATTCCTTTGGTAACAGAAAAAATATAATGATTTTGAGGTTACACTTGTTACATGAATGAGGAAGATCAGAGAAAGACAGTCTCAGATATTGCTTGCTATTTCACCTCTGTCTGATCTGTACATTCCAGTCCAGTTCCAGTGTCTTTTCAGATGACTTAAGGATTACAAATACACTATTTGATGCTTTTCTTCAAGTATCTATTACCTGAAGCACTCTGGGAACTCCCAGAATGTCCCTGAAACACCATGCTAAGCTTTTGTTTAGGAAAAGCCTTTCTCCTTAAGAACTGAGACATGACTTTCTATTCAAGGAAGTGCATAGTGTTGTGAATGAGCCTCTGAGAAATCAGAAGCCATGGTCTGAAGCAGTGTGCTTTCCAGTGCTGCTGTCTTTCTTCACACTGTGGAAATTTCTCTGTAGTAGCTGTGTGTGTTTTTTCAATAGAGCCCATGGAACCTGCAGTAACTGAAGCAACCCTTGACACTAGAGTTATTCATTGCCTAGGAGCATTGAAAAACACAGGGTTTTGGCACTGACAACCATGCCTCCATCTACTAAATAATGTCAAATGCATCTGATGTCAGTAAAGCAAGAAACTTACCATAAAAGGAAAGGAAATAAATATAAAGTAAATAATATTTTTGCTTGACAGAAAAGACAGAGTGGTGTCTATTCCTTTCATTTTCCCCATATTTGACTTTTTTTTCCCTTTAATTTCCTTCTTTCCACCTAAGAAATACAAGCAACTCTTCCAATGTACAAAGAGAATAAACAAATTTCCCAAGACTTGTGACAAAGTCTTGCAAATTATCTTTTATCCTGCAAAATTTTATTTGTGGCTTATAGGGGGACCTCAGAACTGAAGGAGAATAAGACATTTTATCTTGGCAGGGAGAAAATATACCCACGGAGGTTACTGATACTAAAACAGGCAGTAGCAGTTTAAATTAATTTAACCATGTCTCCAATTTTGTTTTCTTCCTACAAAAAAAATAAAGAAATTACTATCATATCCTTTAATGATAATTTACAAAGATATTTAAGCTAAGTTTTCAAGAGATAAGCAATGGAGAAGTGATAACCAATCTTTGGCTCCTTTTGGCTCTCATCTTTGCTCTCCAATAGAGAAAAGATGCTCTTTGTAATGAGTTTTTCCCCTCCTACCAGCCCTCAGTGGTATCCAGGGAAAAAAATAAATTAAAGCTTGTTCCCGTGAATTACTGAGCATTTCCAACCCGGCTGGGGCAAAAGAGATTTATGCTATGAAACCATGGCTCTTTGCAGCTGGTCTTTACTGTATATATTTTCTGACACACTAAGATATGTCTCTCAAGGTTTCTTTCTCTATTATATAGCCTATAAAGGTCAGAAGAGCAAAACTCAAACATAATGGCATGGAGAAATGTCTCTATAGCTGAATGACTACTTGCTGACTATGACAGCATAACTTTAATAACACAAAATAAAATTACTCAGGCCATATAGGCTAAATACTATGTTTCAACATGAAGCAAAGAAATAAGCTTCAAATTAGATTCTGTTTACTCTATGAGTACTCCAGTTTTATTTTGGATTAGAGAAAGCCGTCAGCCTTTGTTTGTCTCCTTCATTTTAACTCTAGAAGGAAAATGTTTGGCTCTGATGTAATTCCAATTGCAAAATCTTCTCTATTAAACCAAGTGTCAAATCCTGATATGGATTATATAATTGTGCTAGGAGAGTAATGGCACTAGGAGAGTAATTAAATGGCACTAGGCACTAGGAGAGTAATTAAAATATTAAATTACTCAGGCCTTAGTACATAGTAATTATGCACTACCTCAAAATCCATTTTGATAAGGACTTTTGTCTTTCTATGAAGTTTGAGAGACTACTTTTTCTTTTTTAACAGCATAAAGCTAGAATAATGTTGCCAGTATCAGAAGAGACAACACAAATTGATGATATGTGCCAGGAGAGGGCCTTGGCACTGGCTCCCCCCTTGCTGTCTTAGTGTCAGTCATAGAACCACAGAATGGCCTGGATTGGAAGGGGCCTGAAAGATTCAGTTCTAACACTGCTGCTGTGGGCAGGGACACCTTACACTAGACCAGATTGCTCAGTGATCCATCCAGCCTGGCACTGAACACTTCCACAGTGTTCAGTGGGGCAGCCACAGCTTCTCTGGGCAACCTGTGCCAGGGCCTCACCACCCTCACAGAAAGGAACTACCTCTTAATAGCTGATCCAAATCTACTCTCTGTCAATTTGAAGCCTTTCCCCTTGTTCTGCCACTACATGCTGTTGTAAGAAAATGCTGTTGTAAAAAAACCCCTCTCTTTCTTGTGAGCTCCCTTCAGGAACTGGAAGGCCACAATTAGGTCACCTCAAAGCCTTCTCTTCTCCAGGCTGAACAATCCCAATTCTCTCAGCCTTTCCTCATAGCAGACGTGCTCCATTCCTCTGATCACCTTGGTGTCCCTCCTCTGGACTCTCCAGCAGCTCCATGTCCCTCCTGTGCTGGGACCCCAGGGCTGGAGGCAGCTCTGCAGGTGGGGTCTCACCAGAGCAGGGCAGAGGGGCAGAATCCCCTCCCTGCCCTGCTGCCCACGGGGCTTTGGATGCAGCCCAGGACACCCTTGGTTTTCTGGGCTGGGAGTGCCCATGGCTGGCTCATGTCCAGCTCTCAGCCCCAGCACCCCCAAGTCCTTCTGGGCAGGGCTGCTCTGGGTCTGTCCATGCCCAGCCTGGGCTGGCACTGGGGGCTGCCCCAGCCCAGGTGCAGCACCAGCACTTGGCCTTATTAAACCTCATGGGATTCCCATGGGCTTGTCCAGATCCCTCTGGATGACATCCCATCCCTCAGGAGTGTCAACTGCACCACTCAGCTTGGTGTCCCCTGTAAATGTGCATACTTGGTGAAATTGTACATCAGTATATTGGATTGGTAACATGCACTTTCTTCATATGTGAGTGATGATACAAGGTCTGAGGATATCAGAGTTAAACCTCAGCTTTATCTTAGGCTATGTCACAGGCACAGATTTCTTGTTTAAAGAACCTGACATCTGTTAGCTGAAATGTACTACCAGATGAATAAATGATATGTGGAAGATATTGGAGATCTTTTAGCTAATCTCAGATGTGCTAATTAAAAAAGAAGAGGTGCATAAAATATTTCGAAAGTATTTGATATCCTAGGCACAAAACAGTGTTAATAGGGTTGCAATCCTTCTGGTGTCCAGGTGGGACACACAGCACAGCTCTCCATGCAACATAAAAGTCTGAAGTGGCGCTGTGTTGGGGGTGGGAGGGGAGGGAGCAGAGAGGAAAATGTTATTAAAATCTTCTATTTTTTCTCCTAGAAACAATTTTCAATGTCAACACTAAAACAGGGTGTGGGGTGTTAAACTCAGGAAGATGTTTTAATGGCAGACAAAAGACCTTTTCTTCTTGCTTGCTCCTGCTCCCAGCTGACATGCACCCCTGATTTAATGGTACTGTACATTGAATTGTTACATTCTTCACAAATAACACATTTAACTACGGTTCTGGTGGGAAACTAGCATAAAGACACAATCACTTTTAGAAGAAATCTTTAACCCCTACGGTAAAAGAAGTATTAAATGGAGAAAAAGATATATTTTATGCCCTAAAAATATATGCACCCTTTTAAATACGTAGGTTAGGAATTGTATCATAAAACCAACCCAAATTATACACCTACCCTGCTTTTGCTGAATGTCATTAAGAACAATGTACTCAGGCTCCCAAAGATGAAATAGCAATAACAGACTGAACTGAGGGTGTCACATGTGGACACTGAAAGCCCTCCAGACACAATGAGATAGTTTTACACAACTTTGAATTTACTTCCTCAGTTGAGTAGTAGAGTTCTGGTTTGGTTTGATTTTTTTAGTATGTTTTTTGGTTGGCTAGTTAATTGGTGGTGTTTCATTTCATTTTTTTATTATATGCTTACATGTTTAATAACAGAAGCCCAATTTTGAACAAGCAAATAGAGAAAAAAACACACACTAAAAAATTAGCCACATTATCCATACCTTAAATAACCACTCATCTTGCTGTGAGACCAATGGCAGGAATAGAGTTTTCCTATACCATTTATAATTGTACAGTAACTTAACCAATTTTTTTTTTTGAGTACTGCACAGATAGCACTGCTTCTTTCTGCTTGTACATGGATGTTTGGGTTTATTTCAGCAGAAAGTCAGATTCACAAAAATCAGAACCAGAAAGCACACTGGATTATAGTTTTAGACTGGTCTACCACACGTTATGCATGTACATACAGCATGGCAAAAAAATTATCTTTGTGTGTGAGAGGTTAGTTATTGCCATCACCTAGAAAGAATAAAGGAAGTTCCTATTTTGTAGAAAGGCATGAACATTTAAAGTGCCATAGCAAACATAAAATTAAATTTTTAGGGGGAAATACTGTTAACAGGGGAACAAAATTGTTATCTTTCAGAAAACTCAGTCTACAGCTTTATAAAATAATTTAATTGGAAGAGCACAAAGATAATGATTTAAGTATTTTTCATGTTTAATTTCTATTATCTTGTATAAAAATAAATTTGTCTCTCTAAGGAAAGAATTGGTTTTCCACATATTGGAAAATATATATAATATAATATATGTATCATTTTATGACATACACATATATTCAGTGCTGCTATGAATACACATTCCCCAAATACACGTTATCCACAAGTTATTTTCAGCTGACAACCTTCAAAATTTCTCTGATTCTTATACCTCTGCAAGGGTTCTAAGTAACTTTATCAAAGGCAAACTGATTTGCAGATTCAAAAAATATTTTGTGGCACAGTTATTTTGCCTTTGTCTTCAGAATTATGCAGACTGAGACAGGTTTTCAAAATCTTTCCACAGGCCGGTTTTCCCCAAGATTAGCCTCCCACTGTCTTGCAATCTTTAAGCAATGAGTATCACTCTGCACAATCTCTTTAAGCAACATAAATCACAAAAGCAATGCACTAATATATCCTGGAAGAGCAAAGATTAGTCTGTTGCATGGTATGATCTAGTCTGTTCATGCTTAGAAAAAAAAAAAGTTTAAATAAATAAATTCATTCCCCAAAATATTTACCTTTCTATGGAAGAAACAACAAAATTTTACATCTTTATCTATTTAAAGCTCAGAGGTTTTGCCCATTAAAATCCTGAAATAATGACCATGTTTAGTATAAAAGAAGATTTTTTTTTTTTTCTGCTGGTGTTGCCATGGTCAGTAGACCATGAATTAACTACAAAATAAAGACATTCACATTCATTGACAGATCAGAGTCAAAAAAAAGTGGACGATGGAGGTAGGGACGTGGCTGTATATATTTTGTTCTGCAGCTGGATTTCTCAGTTAAAGTTAATATTAAAAGAAATCTTCTTGTGAGAGTAGCAAAAATTGAAAATGCAACAAATGGAAAGCCCTGACTGTAGCACTTATATTGTCCCACTGAAATTTTGATAAGCGGTTTTGGTTCCCGCTAGAAACCTTTCTTATGGTTCAAACATTTTGAGCAACCAGGGCCTGAAGGTACACTTCTCTAGTATTGATTCAACTATACTAATTGTGCCTATGGCAATGTTGCCTACATCAGTTTGGGGTCTCACTTTTCTTTCATTTGGGATTCTTGAAAATGCCTCCTGGTGTTGCTGTTTGACATACCTTTACTGAAACTGAGTTCTTTTTTCTTCTCAAATGGACTACTGCTGAGCAAACAGCTTTTTCTCCCTTGCTTGCTTTCATATGTATTGGAAAGAAGTCATGCAAGATGATATTTAGTTTTATCTTCTGCTGAGTGACAATATCAGATTTATAATTAATTCTATTTTTTTTCAACAGGGAAAGAAATAATCTGAAGTCTTCTTTTCCTTATAGGGCAAAACCAATTAGCTTTCATACAAAATTACAATCGGATAAGGAAATTTTTTCCCTTCAACAGTGATGAACTCAAAGCAGGCATGCACTGGGTGGTGCAACTTGAGTTCTCATGTATTTTGTTGAAAATTTTGAGAATGTCTTCCTCTCTCATCAGTATAGCTGGGGAAACTGAACAAAAGGGTAATTCTCCACAACTACAAGTTTCTTTAAGAGTAAAAAGGCACGAATCACATCTCACACATATTTGGAAAGACATCTACACATTCTGTCTACCAGGGAGTCTCCTCTGAACTTCTTCTTTTTATATCTGATCTCTGTTTCAAATTCTATTTCTACTCTTTGTCCATCCATTCAATCTCTCTACTAATTATTTAATTAATAAGAATTTGGAGGTCTGTGCATTGCTGGAGGTCTGAACAGTTATTGAAGTATTTCAAAGCACAACATTCAGCAGAGGGACAGGTTTCTCAAAATAAAAGATTAATGGCAAGAAAAGAGGAAAATGCCTGTGAGTTTAAACAGAAACTAAGAAATACACAAACATTGGAGCAGATGAGATATATCATATACAGGTTAGGAGTGTTAAACTTATTTAGTAATAATAGATTCTTCCAGGAAGATGAGGTGGCAAGGTGTAATAATGGCTAGGAAGTTGGTTCCTAAGTGTCAGCATCATCTCAGATCCATTTTAAGAAGCTGTACAAGCAAGGATAATTCTTCAACATGATGCTGTATTAGTATTATTACAGTATGTCAGGCTAATAGCTGGTTGACCACATAATGGAGTTACACTTTTCACAGGTTTTCTATAGGATACTGACCCTATATATATGTAAAAAAAATGTTGCATGCTGCTGCATGAGTGAGAGAGAGGACTTCAAATGCAGCGTTCAAAAAGTAGTCCAAGCAAGAAGCCTAAGCAAAAGGAAATCAAAGGCCCAAGCAAAAAGAAGTTGGAGTTGAAGCCATTGAAGTCCAAGCAAGAAGAGGTTGAAGTCATTTATTTTTCTCTCAGTTCAGTCTTATATACTGTTGCAGCTCCAAGCAGCTACTGCTCTAAGCAGTTACATCCTTAAGCAAGAATTTCTCACTAGTTACAGAATCAGCCTATTGTTGGCATTACTTGGCAGTCTTACAAAACTGCATAGTTTCAAAAACCTTGATATCTGCATACCTGCTGCACTTTTCCAGTTCTTCTGCTATCTGTGGTGGCTTATCCCAAGGCCTTTATCCCACCAAGGCCAGGATATTATTAAGCTCCATCATGCTCTCTGTTCTGTCCCCCATTTGCTCTCTTATAGTATGACCTCAAAGATATCCTGGAGATCTCCTGAAGAGTATCCATGAATTTAAGACCCACATTGTGTTTACTTTGATTTATTGCATAATTTATGTCATCTGTGGAGTAGCATTCTATCCAAAGTCCATATAAAACCATCATAATCTTGCCCTTGAAGGGCAAAAGTATTTGAATATATTTGAACAGACTTCACAAAAGTGCTCAAGTGTTTTAGTAAAATTCAAATCAAGCTATGAACAATTTTCAAATTGCATACCATTGGTAACCAGTTTTAATTTTATAACTCATCCATCCCTGGCAGATGCTTCTCATTTAGCTCCAAACATTTTATATGACATTTTCTAGATGATATGCCAAACAAAGAATCAGGGCCTACAAAACATACTCATAAAAACATATTTCCCCCTGAGACTGAAAGCAGCAAATTGCATTCCACATAAAGTGAAAATACCTCCAAGGTCAAAAGCAACTTCTTGCACTCATATGCTTCAGGCAGACTGAAATTAAGAAACCTTGAGGCTAAGCAGAAAACGGAATGACACAATGTCTGTTACAGGGACCACAGAAATTAGAAAATACTTCAGAATTTGCTTTACCTCAGCAATTGCAAGAGCAATGTGCCTGGGAATGCTTGAAGGCAAAATCAATAAGCTTTGGCATTAGTTGTAAGCAAGCACTGATTTAATATAGAAGAATATATTTCATTATAAATTAAAGTAGGGAATTCTTGCTCTTATGTAAAGGATCCTTCATGAAGAGGCCTTAATTGTCAAGGTATTCTTTGAAGGAGGAACGGTCCATTATTACCCCTGAACATATGGGAAAATAAACCATGTGGTGACAAATCTTGGCGGACATTTTCAGAAGCTAAGATTAATCATGGATTCTTACAGAGATCAGCAGAAGTCCTGCATCTCCTGCTCAGTACGCTTTTAATTGCTCTGCCTTTACTACAGGCTGAAAATTATCACACTGGTCTGGCAATTTTGAAAATACATTTGTTTACATTTGGTCTCAGTGGAGAAAAATGGTTCAACTGCTTCCATGGTCTTTGGCAGGCTGGACATGGTTCCTGATTCCATTGATCTCTTGCCTCAGGTTCTCACCCAAGACATCTAGGAGAAGACAGCAGTGAGGCTGTGTCACAGCCCTATGCCCTAGCTCTGATTTGAGGCTGAATTTCACTATGAGTCCCCAAAATGCTGTATTTATTCAGACTGGATACCAACCCAAAGGATTTATAGAAAAAAAAATAAAGGAAGGTCATAGTCAAAAGTCAGTGTAATACGATTATCTCAGTCATGGACGTGATACCTTTCTTCCACCCCAGAAAGAAGTAAATGCTTTTTAGCAGGTCAGGAAACACTGATGAAACTGACAGTGGCCATTATGGTGACATACTCAGCTTTTGAAAGTTGTCTTGATTACAACAGATTTTCATGTGTAAGAGAAATAACCAGTAACACAATTGACTGCCATTCACTATTTCCCACATTCTCCTCCAAACCAGGTGCATTTTCTGTGGATTGCAGAAGTATACTCATCACATGCTACTCGTCATCCGTATGGGCATGTTCTTCCTTGCTTAGGATAGGAAGTACAAGGATGTATGAAACCAGAACAGTCCAATTTCTTCAGACAGCCTATTGCAAACAGTTGGCCTTGAAGATATTTTAAAAAGCCCAAAACCAAACAAGCACAAAATCTTTCAAAGTCAGGTACTAGCTTCCCTGTTACTACATTTGGCCCTTGTAACAGAAATTACGTAAGTCCAGTGGTGATTTCTGTGCCTCCTAAGCATTATGCTATCACAACGCCATGAAATATGTGGAACACTTCTGTAGAAGAGAATATTAGGCTTGTTACATGAAGACGCTAAGCATTACCATTGCTTCTATTAGATCCTAGGATGTTTTTGAACATTTTAAATTTCATTATCATAAACAGAACTATAGTGATGAGATCAATGTCCTCACAGCTTCATGAAATAGTGAGATCAAGACCTTCTCTAGTCATTGAAACTATCATGATATCAATTTTCAAAACTGAGCAGATAAAGATCCAAACTAGTAACACTAAGGACATAATTTAATATTAACTTTATCCACCAATTCTTTTTCAAAATTTTGCTCCTTCAAATGTGGTTGTTAGAAGAGGGTTCTTGTAATCAGTGGAAATCTTTGAGCTCTTCAAAACATCTTTAATCTGCTTGCCAGATTGCCAAAAGTCACTTAATTCTTACTCTCCCTGTTTCAAAACAAGCCTCAGATCCTTTGTCTGACAATTTCTTCCTGCTTCTCGAATTCCAACCTGCCGCTGCTCAACTTTGTTTTTATTTCTCCTCTTTTTATAATTCCTTTCATCACATGCTTATTCCAAATTTACTTTCTCTGTAAAAACTTTATCTCCAGTGACATTTTCATACACATTTGCTTTAAAATCTGTGGGTTTCTGAACTCCCAGAAATGCATTAGATAGGTAACACTTGCATGAACACTAGACAGGTAACACTTATGAATGTGTTCTGTGTAACTGTCATTCTTGGAGGGTAACTCAAGCTGTTACAGAAAATTATGCAGGAGGTTNGTTTGGTTGGGTTTTTTTTAAATTTCTGAACCAGACACAGATGTTATCAATCCTCCACAAACATAACTGATTTTTTTTAAATTTATTTCATGGTTTTCTATCTCAGCAGATTTAATTAATTTTTTCAAGAACAGTGTCAGTTTAGTGGTAGAAATCTAGAAATCTTAGGATGTTCCTATCAGATCTTGTCTCAGGGACTCTAAAACACATATTACTTCTCTGAGATTTTATTGAGAGAAAATGAAGTTACCTATACAACTTCTCATTTAACATGTAAATCTATTCTGTTCTAATAAGTATGAGATCCCTTTCAAGATAAGTGTATGTATAGCATCAACTAGTGAAAAAAGGCAGATCAGTCTCTTTTTTAAGAAGAATAAAAAACTTCAACTGTTTATAATTGGGTAACTAACTGGATAGATTTTCAAAATTCCTAAGTATTCTTTTTTCACAAGGAAGAAGGTGATAAGGAACAGGGTATTTTATTTCCATCTTCTAAAAACCTTGTAATTTTTATGTTTGAATTTGAAAAGCTCACTTATAAAACATTCTCAGTTAAATACGAAATATTTAGAAATATTTCAGGGAAATATTTCAGAGAAATATGAGCAAGCCCTTCAATCACAGTCAGGGAAGGCAGAGAGGTCTAAGGTAAAGAGAATCAAAAGATGCCTCTCATTTTACAAGTAAAATCAGCTAAAAAATGTTAGGAATCTTTATCCCAGCTGTACTTCAGCCAATACTAGATTAATTTGTCTAGCTGGGTAGCTGGTACAGTGTGAAGATAACCAGGTCAGCTCAGAAGAAGCAGTTATGCATACAGAGGTCTTGAGGTCATGCTAGTTCAGCACTTTGGCTTCAATAAGTTAGTTAAATGCAGGAGAGCTTTCGTCTAATGGAACTATTAATCTTCTGACATCACTTTGTTTGGAGTAAAACTGTCTCTACAAGCAGTCAAATGTAGCTGGATGAATACAGTCCTCTGTGAACCTCTACAGTGAATAAAGACCTTCAGTCTCTGGCCTCTAGACCTAGACCCTTAGGTGTGGGGTGAAGCAAATGACAATGAACTGTCAGTTAAACATGAATTCATGTGTCTTTGGTTTATTGTTGCATGAAAAATAGAAAATAAAAACTTCAATGGCCTTTCAGAAATTCAGTAGAAACCATGAGAGAAGATTGAGAATTATATCAAAGAATAAAAATAAGAATGGGCATACATGCATGCACAGACACTCTGAGAATTGTAAAAAGATTTCTATTTCTTTCTAATAGCTTCTGATGTGAATATTCTCAAAAAGTTTGATACAGTCCAGACTTATTCTGTATGTAATATTTGAATGACATTATTAGGCAGCTAAACAGACTTTCTTTTTTCTCTTTTATACCTTTGAGCTATACTTTTCAAAGCTGTGTTTTGTAAAAATCAGTCTAGACAAACACTTACATAGTTATGATTTTTCAGAGGAAGTTATCACTGCATAAAAGACGTTGACAACTACAAAATAAGCCCTTTTTAATGGTGCAGAAAGCAGTACAATATGGTAGAGTAAAGCCTTCCCGTATCTGGGGAGAATCCCAACACATGAAAAGCAATGTGTTTCATTTTTTTGTTTTTCGTGTTGCTTAAGGCCATCCCCCTAAAGGATTGTCTACTGAAGAAACAGTACTGCTGCTGTCTTCCTCCCATGAAGACTCTGCTGAGAAAGAGCAACTCCAAAGTAAATTGAGCTCTCAGAAAAGCCCTGCCACCAGAGGCTGCTGAAGGCAGCTCTGGTCAGCCAGTGCTATATTTCATTACCAAGGTAAATGCCAAGTGCGCCCAGCCCCACAGCATATTCAGCATTGCTAGGAATTTCTGTCATGGCAGCCATGCCACTATTTCATGGGCTAGCAGTAGAACTGGGGCTGGTCATTCTGCTGATATAATGCCTTTAACAGTCAGCTCATTTTCTTTCATCCCTGAAACATCCTAAAATATGTATGTCAAATGGCACCTAGAGATGTAGACATACAGTGTTTTGGGTTTCTTTAAAGTCAGTTAACACTTTACTTATATATTCTTAGTTGGAACTTAATCCAACTCTGTGTTTCAGTATATAAGCATAGAAAATGTAGAAGATTTTACATTATAAAATTCTAAGCCTCTCCTTCCAGAGGCATCTGCTCTGCATTTCCTCTTTCGTAGATAACACACAATCCATGTGAACCCCTGCATGCATGAAGTGCATTTAATCCTTTTGTTTAACCACCCAGCTATTTCTGTATACCATACAGATTATTTTATAGCCCTCAAGCCATGAAGCACAAATTACTGAGTGACTTGCTGTGATGTTAGACTGCTCACTGACTGTAACTGTGTCAGATGGACAGCACCATTGCCTCTGAATCCCTTCAGGGGGTTCTCCCAACAAAGGCAAATGGTTTTGAAGTTTTGCTTTTACCTGCTTGCTGCCAAGAAATCTTGTAATAAAATCCATGTTGTTAACCCATGTTAGAACTGGAGCCTGCAAGCTGTGAGCCAACAGTGCTTATAAACTGGATAAACTCTGCTTAGTAAACTGAATATGTGCAAGTATATGTACACCTGCAATAGATTAAGTATTTTAAGGCAATTACTCTATCAGCTTCTCTAAATTTTTATCCAACTGGGACAGCTTAAACTTATTTCTCCTTCAAAATAGTTTTAATTAGTGTGCACAGATTCAAAACTTGAGCTTTTAAGCAGACAACTCACCTAACTTCTAACTTTCAAATAGAGCAGTCTAGGTGCCCAGATTTTTTTTTTTTTTTTTCTGAGTATTTGTGACTCCTACCACGTTGCTGAGAAAGTATTGAGGCCAGTTGATATCAAAACATGCAGGTTGGTGTTTTCAAAGGAAATTCTGTCACAACCCCAAGGGAGTCATGCAGCTGGTTCTCCATGCAGCTTTTTAACAAGGTTTTCCATGATGTTTTCCACAATCATGTTTCTACTTTTGTTTATAAACACCTGATTGTAATTTATTATTATTTTGGAAATACATTTTCCTTTAATACATTTTTAAAAATATAAACAACTCATAATGTTCTGTAGATATATACCATCCAACCTAAAATCTTGCCTGACTGAAAAAACTTCCAAAATAAGCCATGATCTAAAATATAACTCACATGGTTTGTCTGCTTTGCAGCAATGAACTGTGATTTAGAATTGCATGCATGAAAATGCAAAAATGAATGAATGTAAACTGCACCATTAAAAAATGCAAAACAAACCAAAACCTGGAAAATATTATTTGAATTCCTTGTTACAGTTGTTCTCCCATCAGCAGTTTTCCTCTCCCAATTCCAGACCTGTGATCTATTGTCATTTTTCATGGTACATGTCTAATTCACCCAAACTGCAGTCCCCAGACAAAGCTAGTCAAGAAATTTCGAAGCTAACAGTTTTTCATTGCAAAATAGAGGAATACTGAACCCAGAAGGCTTCACTTTATTTACAACAAACTTCCACAAGATGACTGCCTGCTTTGAGCCATCTCAATTATCAGGCTTGCAAAAAAGGCTGACCATGCAAATGAGCTCCCAGCTGGGTTCTTCAGGGAGCCCAGACTCCCAAAATCAAGAGTTCCAAGAGCCTCCAACTCTGTCTGAAGTGTTGATTTCAGATGACTGCTTTGGCAGAAGGAGGAAAGGAGCCTGCAGTCCCGAAAGCTGACATTTGAGATGTTCTCTCAGGGCTTTCCACACCTCACCACACACTCTGGTGGCAATTTTACCCTTATAGAATACCTGGAAGACACATCCAGTCAAAGGTCTAGGATTGCTTTTTTGGTGTTGTTCAGTGTCATGTTCTTAAAAACCAAGCCAGAATAGTTCCTTCTGTGGAAAAATTCAAAGTGTCTTTTCTTTTTTTTCCTGAGTCAATACTCAAGCTTTCTTATGGCAATAAACCTCCCTTGAGAGGGAAGTTCAAAGTATGGAAATTCCATTCTCCAGAGATAGTCTGACATTCAGGAAATAAGACGTTACCCCATGACAAGCACAGACAAACTTCCTCATATGAGCTGCAGCAAAAGTACTCCAGGCCACAACAGTCCCCATCCCTTAAAAAAGGTATGAATATCTCTCCAAATAATCTTTCTCCTTTAGTTCTCTCCTAGGCAGACACACCACAGAGTCAACTTAACCATTTAAGAGACGTATGAGTAACATTAATAATCTCAAGGCAAATGTCTTTCTTCTGTACAGCAAAGCTTCATGCAAATGTATTAAATCCATGGATCTGGCAGAGGAGATATTTCTGGTCTGTGGCCAAATGTCTGTATGTTCAGATTCAGAACCTGGATGTACAAAGAGATCAGATAACACGTAATTCTTCAATCTGTTAATATGAATGCCACATCTATAAAACAATTGTGGGGCTCTTAATTATGTTGCAGGATCCATTACATCCCATTAAAATGGTCCTTTGGTACCCATAAGCTATAAAACTTGCTCCTGATGTTCAGAATTAGGAAAACAAAAGTTTCCCTTTAATTTCCTTGAAAACAAAGACCCATGAACACACATACAAACACAGATATGTAGGTAGGTAGGCAGGTAGGTAGGTGGGTAAGTAGGTAAGTAGGTAGGTACATAGGTGGGTAGGTAAGTAGGTAGGTAGGTGGGTAGGTAGGTGGGTAGATAGATAGATAGATAGATAGATAGATAGATAGATAGATAGATAGATAGATGGATAGATAGATAGGCTAATTTTAGAAAAACTGTCCTTCCTAGCTGGTTCACATTTTTCTGCACTATGAATACTAGTTACAAAAGAGTTGGCACTGACTAAATCAATGCTTGTTCACAGGAAATAAGCAGTAAAAAGTGATGTTTAAAAACACGGCACTGAAAATTTTAGAGACAAAAATGCAACTCAGCCCACTCTCATTTTAATATTTCTAACATTTTAATTAAAATAATAGCAAAATTCCTTTTCTCTTGTTTTGAAAAAAATACACAAATATTTATGTGTAAATATCAGAACGTTTTTCTTTCAAAAAAGTGAAGAGGAAATATAGACTGTTTTCCAGTCAGACCTGAGTAAAAATTTTCATCTGGTAGCTCGCTAATCCAAATCTCAGTGTTCATTAAGAAGTTAATCTTGCCTGTGAACAAACAGGAAGTTATTTAAAATTTAAAACAATATTAAGAATGTTTTTGCAAGTATATGATACTGATTCCATTCATATCTATTTCATACACAACAAATAGAATGGTCCCAGTACTTACGCATAGGTAAGCACTGCTCTGAGTAAGATGGAAACATGGTAATTCATCAGCACCTCTGACAGGTAATCTAATCATGTATGGCAGCTACTGTTTGCACAAATAACTATGATGACTGGGCCAGATTCCTTTCTCAGCAGTCCCAGTGGATGCCTAATGTGCTCCAAATATAATTTTTAGGTAGATAAATTGCAAATTACATACCACCATGCCTTAAAGAAATTGAAGGGACAGCATGGAAGCAAACTGTACTCCTACTGCTGCCTTTTCCTGGCTTTCTGGCATCCGGGAACCTTCTTATTCCCTAATCTTCCATGAATGTTTTCTTTTTGCTGTTTACAAGACACAATCTATTAAGTCATTTAAAAGCTTCACCTAGGTCTTGCGCTATTTTCCTTCCCAAACTTCAAAGGGAGTTTCATTGTAAGATCGACTGTTTTGCTGAGAGACTAACTTAAGCAAAAGACTGATTAACTACCACAGTAAACGTCATCAAGTACCTCCTCTGTTCTTGAATGATAGGTTAAGAAAAAAGGGAAAAATTCCTCCAGTATGAATTTCCTGAATGTGTTAAACGTCCTGCCATAAGATATTTCCAAAATAGAGCAAACTCGAATCAGTTCTCCTTACACTCTAAAAAATTGGTGAGGTCATTCGTGAATAAAAAGAGTGTCCCTGTATTAATAATTAATTATTAATTTATATTTGACAAACTTGTACAGTTTTCCCTGGAGCCCACATATGCGTCTCCACAGATTAACTATGCACTCTGTGGACATCCACCTCTTCATGTTTTAAATCTTGTGCATGACAAAGTCATCTGGTTTTGGCAGGTTCTTGTACAAAACGTGAGTAAAAGGAAGTCCCCAAATCATAATGCACCTCTGTTTGCCACCATTCCACTTATGATGTAATGGCTTTGTATTAAAATATCTTTAGGTACCCTTTTCCATCCTCTTCCAAAGGAGAATCCTTACTCTATTATTACCACTTCTCATGCAGAAGCAATTCCATATCTTTGGGTCTTCCATAAAATCTTTGTGTAGTTCTTCTAATTTAGTATTTGTGACTCCTTAGAAGAGGGAACAAATACTGTAGAGAATTTTCAAGGCGTAAATGTACAGCTTTATAACCTCATAGCTTTATAACCCACTTTTTCCTAATAATTCCCTACACACAGTTTGTCCTCCTCTGTTTATCATTTGGAATTGTAATTGCCATTTGATTACCTGTATGCCTTCAAAGTCAGCCTTTGTATTTACTTCACTGATTCATTTACTGTCATCAGTAAACTTTGTCCCCTTCCCATTCACCCCCTCTCCTTGGTTATTTACGGACAAAGTTGGCCCAACACCTATACTGCAAGGCCCTATGGCCAACCTTCCCTCTCTGAGGATACTGAAGACTTACTTCAACTCTCTGCTTTCCATCTCCTAAGCCAGTTATTTAAAAATACGATGGCCCTCCTCCTTATGCCATGACAGCTGAATTGCTCTAAGACCCTTTGAGAAGGGATCTTGTCAAACAACTTCTGGAAATCCAAACAGAGCATATCAGATGCAGGTCCCCTGTGTACATGCTTACAATCTTCTTCAAAGAACTACAATAGATTTTCCAAAGCAAAATCTGCTTAACTCTTGCTTACTGTCTAGTATTTATTCATATGAATAATATTTTTTTACAGAAGAATGGCTAGCAATATTTTTTTGTACAAGTAGTCTGTCATTCCATGATGTCTCCTGGAACTTCCCTTAAAAACTAATATTGCATTAATCATCTTCCAATTCTGTGACACTAATGCAGCTTTAATCATGAAACTACATATTACAGATTACTAGCTTTGCTATTTGGGTTTTGAGATCCCTTAAACTCCCAAAAAATTCCCATGATTTTTACTATTCATTTTACTGACTTATTGTATGCTGGTTCTCATAACAATCCAATTTGAAAACATTTGATGCTGCAGTACATCTGCAAAAGAAAGGGTTCTGGTACAGAAACTAAGGTCTTTCAAGATATCCTGCTTTTTAAAAAGAAAAAAGATTGGGGTTTTTAATTGCTTTTTGTGGGTTTCTTCACATTTGTCCCCTGAAACAATTTTTTTTTGTTGGTTTGGGTTGGCTTTTTGTTTGGTTTTGGTTTTGGTTTTGGTTTTGGTTTTGGTTTTGGTTTTGGTTTTGGTTTTGGTTTTGGTTTTGGTTTTGGTTTTGGTTTTAGTTTTGTGAAGGAGGCAGACACTACTGTGAGTACTTCATTGACTGACTACAGCTTCATGATAAACTTCCCTTGTATCTTAGTGTTTTCCAAGCTATGGTAGTAACAAAAGCTTTTTGCCACTGGAAATGTATAATGTATAAAATCACAGGGGAAACAACACAATAAAACAACAAAAAAAACCCCAACCAAACAAAAAATCATCAAGACACATGACATTTGATAAAAGTGTCACTCTGGATTACATTTGAAAGGCCTCACTTTCTCAACAGATGTAGCTGTTGAGATGTAAGATTGCACACTGCACTTTCCTGGCATATCATTTGCCTGTAATAAGTTTTATGTGGGCAAGGTCAAACTGCATTGGCCTCCCAGTATCACTGCTCAAGAAATGCAGAAAGGTTTCTAAATACCAAGGAGCTACCTTTCAAAATTTTGACCTAAAACATCTTTCACCATTATTTGTCAGATCAGAGACATAACCAGGGACTAGGTATTTAATTTGTTTCCATCCTAAAAAACTTCTTGAATAAAACTTTGCCAGCTTACCAGTCCTATGGCTTCTTCTGTGGCCAGTTCATAAACAAGAAGCCAGGCCAGCCACTTAAACCATCCAGCCTCCTCTCAATTGTATTACCAGCAGCATGCACTTTCAAAAACCCTCAACAACATTTTGGATGAGCAGAGAAATAGAAGGTCTCCTTCACCAACTTTCCTTATATGACTTTACACTTCAGCTGCTTTGCAACACATGGTTTGAATCCCAAAGCTATGGCAGCAATTTTCAAAAGACAATAAAAGAACAAAATAATCCCCATCTCCAACATTGTATCATCTCCAATGTCAAGCACTCAGACAAAACACGAAACTGTTGCAGCTGTAACACATCAACTTCAATCAGTACAGGACGCTCACCAAAACGGTCAAAATTTCTTTCCTCTTCTGACAGCCCTGTGTGCTTCTGAATGTATACAGCTCCCTGTCTGTCAAATGCCTCAGTGTTCACTGTTTCTGTGAAGATTATAGTTATTTGTAGTCCTTACATGCAGAATGTTGGTCTCTGCTCAGCGTTCAAATAAGTCTCAGAAACCTTGGCTTGTCTCTACTGATGTTACTGTGCAGGTTTTCAAGAGCCATGATATCAACCTGGATGACTCTGTCTGTGAATCTGCTGAAAGTGATAACACTTTGCTCTTATCAGTTGTATCCCTAGCTTGTAGACATGATGAAGAAATTCTTGGCTGATTTATTTCTCATTGTTTGCCATCAGTACATCTGTAGGGCCAACACTGCCACTGAGAGCAGAATTCAGATGCTCTCGCTCCTGCCACAAGCAGCCTTATCCTCCAAATCATTCCAGCTTGCTTGATCAGCCTAGGGAACAAATATCAAGGTAAAGAGTTTAGAACCTGTACCTAAATTTGCTGAGAGGGAGAGAGAAAGAAAGGATAGGAAGTTATTTCTAAGCAGAGATCCATTATATCATGTTTTACCCAGAAGCTGATATTTCCATTTCATCTGCCCACTACCAGAAATGAGAGTGATAGGCTTCCTTTTTTGATAGGACACTGCAAAATCTTTAGTTGCTCACTATTGTGCCATTCGCTCATTTATTATATACTGACAGTTTAAAGCAGTACAAGGGGCTGCCAAGCACAATACGTAACTGATGCATGAAGCAGTTCTTCTTCTCATTCAGAACTGTAACCAAAGATGGCAAAGTAATCCTTATTAGCAGTGAGGCCCTGATATTGCAAACCTTCCATGCACAGAAGTTGTCACAGATGGGGCTAATTTCCGTGGGCAACTTTCAGCACACGTCAGGTAAACACCATCAGGAAAATGATACAGTTCATATCACAGCTCTAGTAGGTAGAAATGGTACATGGTAACTACATGGTAGAAATCTCTAGTAAGTACAGAAACAAAAATTCTCACATACCAGTTTGTAGTTGCAAATAATTTTTTTTCAGCTGCATACTTTTATAGACCCACCATATCCTTACAGAACATTAATCTTTTTCTTGTCAGAGAAAATTAAGGATTATGATAGATAATTAGAACTAATTTGATCTTCATCCAAAGAACATTAAAATACCACCTCTACCAAGATTGTAGACTGTCCTTATCTTGCATAAACTGTGACATGTGTGTCTACTGTTACATTTCTCAGAAAACTTTTTAATGTCAGCAGGGCAACAAGTGAAAACACAAAGAAAGGAGACTTTTTTAATACTATTACAGAAAAATTCCTTTATATCTGCTATGTACAATGGATATCTATTAAGATTGAAAGATACAACATTATGAAAAAGTCCCTCTAAAACAAACAAAAAAAGAAATTATTATAAATTAACAATGAATGATGTGAAATCATCAACAACTAGTCTTAGACAAAACAGGTGTCTCCTAAACAACAAAATAAATATCACAACTTAATATCACATAAGGAGAAAAAAAATCAAACAATCTTTCTCACAGCTTAGAAATTTACTAGGATTACATGACTGAAGGGAAGAAGTAGTCATATAAAATAAAGTCATCATTACTTTTCAAGATGATGTATTTCCATGACTTGCAAAGCTTTACTGTTGCAAAGAGCACATATCTTTTTGAATAGTCCCATTACATTTAACAAACTGTTCATAGCAATATTTTCAAGAGAAGGCCCTATAATTATTTCAAAATAAGAGTATTTCACTCACAGGAAGCTATATGGGAAATTGCCTTTAAAATGCCTCAAAATCCCCAAATATTTTATTTGCAGTGAATTTCCAATTCACTATGGTCATCACAGTAGCCCCAAGATTTCTACTCAATTAGTGAATGCTCCATCAATCATTCATTGATATTTGACATTTAATAAATGTTTTATTGTGTTTAAAGCACATGCTTCTATGATGTTTAAGTATTTAACATGAATAGACTTGCCAAAAATTAATTTCTTTCAAACTGTTAATAACCAAGTCCATCATCAAACAAATCACCAGTAATAAAATAAGAGAATTGGCCAACTTCCTAGCACATCTTCACCGTACTACATGACCCCAAGAAGATCATGTGCATCTGTAAAGCAACTGTGTGGTTGAAAGAAATCCATTTACGCATTCTGCTGTCATTTTCAGAAACAAATACACTAGAGACAGTTTAACTACAGGGGTCTCTCACTTTTAATGGTGACAGCTCTCTGGCCCTCACTGAAGCAGCCTCTGCAGAGGTACAGAAGAAATTTCTAAAAGTTCAACTACTGCTATCTACCAATAAATGTCTGAGGCACCATGCAAAACACAAAAGGATTGTCAGTGACAGGTCTGAGACAGAAAATAAAGCTTGAAATATAAGAGGGGATAAAAAAATAATCCTGCACAGGTATGTCACCCCTGGTCAGATAAAAATACCAGCAGAATGGATGATAAAGCAAGATTTGAAAGGCTGCTGTTTCTGTGAGAAACCAAATTCATTTATTTTTACTGGAAACCTTACACTTCAGTTTGTTGCAACTTACAGTATTAAAAGCCCACTATGGCTACAAGCTCAGCAGTAAGAGTGAGAAAAAGTTCAGACAAGTAGTAGGTCTAACAAATTCTCTGGCTCCAGGTTTTGCACACATTTCACCTACTGTGTATCAAAGAGATGACATGTTTCATTCAAGTGGCTTTTCAAAAGATGGCAAAATTTAATTTGTCCTAAAGGTGCCATAAAGAATGTATAGACATAAATAACATCAGCAATTAAATGGTTTGATATTTATTACATGCTAGTTGCAGCCTTTTAATGAAATATGTGAAAATTTAAAATGTTAGGTCTGTGACCTTTGATATATCTGAGACAATATTGTATAAATATCCAGAGTTCCACATCCTGAATAGGAATATTTCCCAACTTATAGACTGACATATTTCATATTCTCAATCTCTGTACAGATAAGGTTAATGTTTTAAGAACCAAATGAGAGTTAAGTAAAACAAAAATTATGATGAGAGGCTTTTCTTACTTAGCAACAGTTTTAATTCCAACCAAAATAATTTTAGATCTTAGTTCTTAGAAGAGATACCAAACTTTATGCACTTGAAAAGCAAGACAAACCCAATCAAAAGGTATAGATGGAACATTGCTCTGCTTGCAGCAAGTTTGGTGGTAATTTAAGTGTGACTAAAGCGTTCTCTCTACTCTGAAGTGAGACTAAGAGCAGAAGAGAGGATTTTTAGCATACGCTGCATTATGATAATTCTTAATCTACCTAAAGGCCATTGCAGCAAATGTCATTAAAAGTCATACTGAAGTTCCTGTAAGAGCATGGGATGTGAACTTCCTGCAGGGTCAATACATGGGGAAAGAAGGGAAATGACAGAATAATGAAAATTCTTGGGCAGTTAATCTCCTTTGATATGGAGCAGTAATGGCTCTTGGCTCACTGCTGACTCATACACACACAGGGGAGCCCACAGACTAAACTTCTCCATCCTCCTGTCCTCTCAACTACCTCAAAGGTACACTAAGCCTGACAATGTTGCTTAAATAGAAGGGGAGGAGATGTTGACTCCCCTTAAGGCAGGGAGACGCCAGCAAATTGGAGAGCTGGGCAATTAACTATATGGAGTTACGCAAGGGAAAGTGCTGGATTCTGCACCTGGGATGGGGCAACCCTGGATGTATGAACAGACCAGGGAATGAGATGCTGGAGAGCAGTGCCCTGGAAAGGGACCTGGGGATCTTGGTCAATGGCAAGTTAAACATGTGCCCTAGCAGTCAGGAAGGCCAACCATGATGCCTGGGGGACATTATGCCTGGCATCACCAGCCAGGAAAGGGAGGGGAGTGTGATGCTCTGTTTTGCACTGGAGCAGCCTCACTTGAGTCTGGAAGGCAGTTTTGGATGCCTCAATATGGGAAAAATCTACAGCTATTAGAGAGAGTCCAAAAAGAGGGCTACAATCCCTGATCAGCTTACCACTGTCAATTGTTTCTGTGCCCAGTGAATCACGGTTATAACTACCCACCGGCAGAGCTAGGAGCTGCTGCCAGGGTGTATCCTTCCAAATAGTTTTGTTTCCAATAAATTTCACCTTTTCTGAATTCATCTTCTGAATGAACTTGGATTTGATTCTGGTGAAGACCATTTAAAGAATTTTTTGCCTGTAATATTAAATAGAGAACAATCTCTCACTTAATGTAATTCTCAAACATTTGGGTATCTGTAGAGTCCAAATTAAACAAACCAAGTTTTTCTTGCACATGTGTTAATTTAGTCTTGTCTGAAATTAACTACTTTTCGTCAGTGTATTTATATTTGTACACTACTAATATAACAACCATGACAGAATTTAATAAAACACCTGTGTGTGTGTTGACAGTTACAGGATTATGACAAAAGCAACACACATGATCCATGGACACAGTAGATTGCCATCCAAAATATGTAATATTATCCACAGCCAGAGGCTCTTAGCTAAAAGAAAAGTAAAGCAAGAGGTTTATAATGTGGAGACACTCTGAAGTCTGCAGGCAAAGCATATACGATAAATATCCTAGTGAGAATTGCAGTATGTGTGAAGATCACTGTGGGTACATTATTTAAAAAATGAAAAATACCAACAATTCTTTATTATACTGGGTGTCTGTAACCGGGCAAAAATAGTATTTTCCATGGGAAAAAATCCCTTTTTTTGAATATAGACAGAACAGAATGAAAAGAAAGAGACTAGATTAGAATAGACCAGAATTTAAAGTGACCTACAACAATATTATATTACCATCTGAAGGATTCAGGACTCATAAAAAGTTCAGGTATATTATTAAGGACATTGTTCAAATGCCTCTTAGACATTGACAGACAATGGACATTGACCATCTTTCTAGGAAGCTTGTACCAGTGCTTCACCCTCTTATGAGTAAAGAAATATCAATATCAACTCTGAACCTTCCTTAGTTCAGCTTTGAATTGTTCCTTTGTGTCCTGTCACTGGATCCCTGGGAGAAGAGATCTGCATCTCTACAGTAACATTGGTTTTTATCTTGTTTAACTCAGTTCTCAACATGCCAGTACAAACAAGCAGCCTGGAAATGGAGGGTGGGTGGGGGATATGCCTTCAAAACTCATCGCAGTTTGGTTTCCTTTACAGAAAAATCTCAAGTATCTCAGAAGCAGGTTTCTCTCGTGTCCTACCAAGTTTGGGGTTTTTTTTCTTTTTTGGTCTGTATTAATTGTTCTAAATGTAGTAATGTAATTTTACAAGGTGTCTGAACACAGTGATCCTTGCCTACGTTTATTTAGCTTTGTAATTTTTCTTTGCAGCCTCAGTACAGTGTCCCGCAGATCATATCCTACTGGAAAATTCTTGATCACACGTTGTTTGATAGAGATAAAACTAGCATGAAAAAACCCCTGGAACAGGATTCTTACAGTTAGGGATATCTTCTTGGCTGAAATCTAAACCTCCGGACAGCTATGATTTTGCCTTCAGTCGTGGTAACTTCCAAATCTATGCTATAGATGAAAAAGCAAAAGCCTCCACACAATGTCATCTGCATATGTGCACTAAATAGATGATCTAAGGAAGTGAAGTGCCTCAGTCCAAGCTGCCTCAGTCCAAGGTGCCTCAGTCCAAGCTGCCAAGGAGAGGATACGAAACAGTCTTGAACCTGCAACCAAGGTGGTGAGCTTGACAAGCCTCACTGAAGCTTCATTTTAGCCTCTGCAACCTAATTGCATTTGCACAGAACTGAAGCATGGGGAATTGTAAGACAGGTTCAAAACACAGCCTGCATGTGCGTATGAGTTTAGGAGCTGAGGTAACCATGCCTTCCTGTTAGAAATCTGACCTTAGAAGCCATTCATTTTTCTGTTCTCAAACAAATTCATAGATATCTCCTTACTTTCTACACTTTCCACCACATGGATTAGAAATAAATCTGTCAAGATTTCTCTGAGCAATAAATAGGTCTTAGCGTAAAATTATTTGATTTGTTGATTGATGTTATTCTTTATTTGTGAAAGCCACACAACATGGAAGTACCTGGATCCTTGCACAGTAAGTATTCATCTGAGTACCTAAAACAGCTCTCTGCTGTGGTCTTGTTTGCAAAATTTCAGTCTACCGAGGAAAACCAGTGCGAATTTGATGGCTTGTAATGCAAAGCGAACCATGAATACTTACTCTTCTATGTGGCTAAAGAATACAGAGACTACATCTGAAAACTATTAACTGATGATGTTTATTGGCCAGTAGCTGTTACAGTCACAGTAGCTGTGACTGGTATGTAAAGAATTTTATCTCTAAGAATAGTGCAACAGTAAATGAGTATTACTATACATGAAGAATTCAAGAAATTTCTTTTTACTATTCAATCAACCAATTACCAGTTCATGACAATTGCTTCATAGTGACATCATTTTGATAAGTTTCATCCAAATCAGAAACTAATTTCAGAAATAGGAATTTTTGATGTTTCAATTAAGTTAAGAATCTGTTCTTCAGGTAGTTTGCAAAATACATGTCTTTGTTAGCCAAAGGCGTCTTTCAGCAGAAGAGGGAAATAAAATCACATTGACAAGATACAAATCTGGATTTCCTTTATCAGGTTTTCTTTTATCATTTATAGACAACCTTAAGGAAATATGAAAACATTTAGTATACAATTCTTCTTGTTAAATGCTCATTTGGAAGGCATACTGAAAACATGGTTTATAGAGGAGGAAAGAAAATGAAGTCAGGTTTACAGGTGGCATCAATGAGAACAACCTGGTAACACTGCTGTCAAGGAGACATACATTTATAAGTATTTTTTATTCAGGTTGTCTCTGCAAACCCTTTTGAAAACTTTCAGGCTTTTGTAGCCTGACTGCTATAAAGTCAGGCTTTCAGCAGGCCCAGAAAAAGCAGGCAAAAAATATTTTTCAGTCCTTGATGATGACCAGTTATTGCAAAATTACTTGAAACTGCTTGAAAGGGGCTGAAGCTTCCAGTTCAAATTCTGTGCTTCCAGAGCTTAGGGACTCCTGATGCAAACTGATGTCTGTGAACACATCTATGACTTTTGCTGAACACTGCTGTAATGCATGTGATATTTTTGGTTACTATGAATTAAGACAGTTATGTTTAACATCATGCATTGCAGCTGAAGTAAACACAAAAAGTCACTGCTGAGTAGCCATGGCAATTTCTTTTTCATAGTAAATATATAAAATAAAGAAGGTCAAGACAAAAGCTTATCTGGAGACAGTATCTTGAAAACTGTAGAAAAATAATTCAAATTTCTACCTTCTTTGACCATTTGAAAAGCAGTCTCCTGCTGGTTAAAGGCTCAGCTGGGGAAGACTGCTCAGTTTCTCTGTCCTGCTCCCAACTCAGATAATAGTTTTGGTAATTTTTGTCGCTGTGGGAAGAGCTGTGGTCTGTAAAAAGTACCAGAGTGCCTTTTCCTTACACATAAAGGGCTGTCCACAGTTAACTTATTATGTTAAACAAGCATTTAGTTTGGCTTCTCCAGCATTCTTTGTGGATTAAAGTGTGTGTTTGACCAGCAAGCTTTCAGACTTCCAAGTGCCTTAACCCCTTTTTCTACTTATTCCACAATTATTGTTAGCAATTCACTAATAATTAGATTAGCAAGAGAAGAACTGAGATTTGAAACAGAAGTGGAGGAGAAATAGATTCTCAAGCTTCACAAGTTCCGGTTTAATACACATTAAAAAGGGTTTGGTATCATGGTATCATGGAATGATTTGGGTTGGAAGAGAGTTTAAAGATTATCCAGTTTCAGTGCCCCTGCTGTGGGAAGGGACACTTCCCACTATCCCAGGTTGCTCAAAGCCCCATCTGGTCTGGCCTTGAAGACCTCCAGGAATGGGCCATCCACAGTTTCTCTGGGCAACCTGCACCAAGGCCTCAAGACCCTTGGAAGAATTTCCTCCTAACATCTAATGTAAACCTGCCCTCTTTCAGATTGAAGCCATTCCCCTTTGTCCTGTCACTACATGCCCTTGTAAATAGTCTCTCCATCTTTTGTGTAGAATCCCCTCAGGTACTGGAAGGCCACAATAAGTTCACAACAAAGACTTCTCTGTTCCATGCCGAACAATCCCAATTCTCTCAGCCTACATCCCTCCTTACAGCAAAATATACATAAATATGCTGGTCTCTATATGAAATTATCACACAAGGCCAGAAGTTCAAGTATTTATAGATTCATATAGATATTCAGAAAAGACATTATAGACAGCAGTGCTTTTTGAGTCAAAAATGTACCTTTTTGGCACAACATGGAAGCCAGGAGGGCCAGCCCTTTCCTGGGGGCATCAACAATGGCCTTGCCAGCTGGGCAAGAGAGGGGATTGTCCTGCTCTGCTCTGCTCTGGGCTGGGGCAACCTCACCTCTAGTGCTGGGGACAGTTTTGGGTGCCACAAAATGATAAAAACATTAAGCTGTCAGAGACTGTCCAAAGAAGGGACACAGATGGTGAAGCCATATCAGGAGTGGCTGAGGGCCCCTGGTCTGTTCAGCCTGGAGGATACTGAGGGGAGACCTCACTGGAGTCTGCCACTTCCTCATTGGAAGGGGAAGATGAGGGGCAGACACTGATCTCTTCTGTGTGGTACCCAGTGACAGGACCCAAGGGTGTGGCCTGAAGTTGTGTCAGGGGAGTTTTAGGTTGGGTATCAGGTAAAGGTTCTTGCCCCAGAGGGTGTCTGGGCACTGGAACAGGCTCCCCAGGGCAGCGGTCACAGCACCAGCCTGACAGAGTGCATGAAGCGTTTGGACAATGCTCTCAGGCACATAGTGGGACTCTTGGGGTGTCTTGTGCAGGGCCAGAAATTGAACTCAGTGATCCTGATGGATCAGCACATTTTATGATTCTAGGATTGAGATAGCCATAAAATATTTCCAACACAAACTGATATAAAGTTAGATTTTAAGTTTTCCCCATCACCTGCAAGTAAACTTTTTGCATTTATTTCATTAGACTTTAAAAATCCAAGCTTGTAGCTTGGACTATGCTAGAAATTGCGGTTTCCATTACATGAAACAGATAGCAACTTAGAAATGCAAGACTTAAAATAATAATTAACTCTGAAAGATTTTACACAGATGTTTGTGCATTCCATCTTCTTTTTAAAAGAAATAAAAAATAAACGTGAAATACTTAGTGTAGATTTTTGTCAATAGTTAAGCAAACAACTTCTCTCCTGTTCATCCTAGATGTGAATGCTTGTCAATCAATTCAAAGAAATAGCAAAGGTTTTCATTTTCTCATAAAATATGCTTTTTTTATTTAAAAAAAATAGAAAAAATCAATTATAGTTTGAAAGACACTTTAAAAATGTAAGCCCAAGACTATGGATTACAAGATTGTAACTCCTAACTTTTTTTTCCTCATCTATCAGAAGAAATCAAATTAAACCAGTTTGCCTCTAGGGTTTAAAACATCATTACAATTCATCTTAAAAATAAAGTTAAAATTAACAGAAAGAAGGCAAAATTAAAAAAAAAAAAAAAACAAAGCCCAACCCTCAACCAAAAACCTTTTCCCCTGCCACCATATGGGTTAATTCAAGAAAAATGGATAAAAGTGTATCTGCTAGATACGTTTAAAATGAACTTTGGGTATCCAGAGCATAGATGTCACCGAATTAATGAAACACAAGACCGTGTATACATTCTGCAGATACATTTTCAAAGTAATAAATGTTTATTTTCCAAACAAGACACAAAGAATACAAAACATAAGAACTGTGATGTGAAACTTCGTCATAATTGTGTTAATAACTGTACTTGCTCTGAAAATATCTGGCTCCAATGAAGCTTTTTATTTATTTATCTATTGCAGTCTGGCTCACTGCAACCCTGACTCTGGTCCAGCTGGGGGAGCATGGCGAAAATAGAGGGGTGGGAATGCTGAAGTTGCCCAAAAAATAGAGCACTTTAATAATGAAAATAACAAACACAGAAACTGCACAACCTGAGGGGCAAGATCCAAAGACGAAGGGGCGTGGCAAATGTAACAATATTTAGGGGTATTCTGAGGGCAGGGCTCCAATTGCAAACACGTGCTAGGAACATGACCTTCTATGTGACAGGTCCCGGACCAACTGAGAACAAGAACCAGAACCATGGCCTATTATAGGATAATTCCATGAACATGCCACCTCCCATGGCTACACTCTTCTCACCATAACCTGACCAGGTATTTCCCTTTCAGTATCCTGCTTCCCATGGTGTCAGGCTGAAGCCTCCTGCATAAGCCACTGAGGCTGAAGCACTACTCATCCCAGCCAGTTTGGTTCCCACATTTATCTGCAGAGAAATTAAAGTATAGTGCAGAGGTCAATAAGGTCATCTGATCTATCCAAGCCCTCCAGAAATGCTTTAGTGAGTTTACTTGCATTCACTGGCCTTGGTCATAAACCGTGCTAAGAGCTTTCAATTCCTCCAGTGTATGAGAGGCACCATACAGTATTAAGCCTGCTATCTCCCATTCCCTTGGAATGTGCATTAAGCTTATTAGGAATGTTTTAGATCACAAATTAAGTCCTTTAGGAGGCAAAGGTTGTCATGTCCCAGCTATGACAATGATGCTGACAATATTGGACAGTGCTGTAAAGCAGAACAAAGAGAGAGGGCTGATTGTTTCTCCAGCTGTCAGGAAAGATCCCCATCTTGCTAGATTTTACCTGGACTGGCTTCAATTTTTGTAGCACTGAATCACTGTGTACCCAATTTAAACATCCTGCATGCTTTAAACGGACCTGTGAAAAAAACCACACACGTACCCTCTGCCTTGGTGAAGAGTGTAAACAGAAAGGAGTCTGACTCTAGGAGGAATTTCCACTTGCCCTTCTGCCCATGCAGCCTAGAAGAATTTTTGTCAGCTACAGGAAAACCAGCAGGGATGACAAAAGTAGGAGTTTATATTTGCGGGAGGGAAATTGCCCTCTTGCAAATATCTCCACAGATTCTTTCTGCCTGAGATTTGCAGGGTTATAAAGTAGCTGAGTCAGCCCAGCTAAATCTGAAATTACAAACTCTGGAGAGAGGCATGTTGTAGAAAACATAACACCAGGGGCAATCACTGGAACTGCAGTACACTTTCTATGCTTCCTCTTCATTTTGCAGCAAAGCCATATACAGAAGCAACACAAAAAGCTTGAGTTTAACCCCACTGGAAAAACGTAGAGATCTACAAAGCTTTGCAGTCATCAGTGCAAGTGCTTCTTTTGTTAGCACCTCCTCACTCTCTGATTATCCTGAAAGGTGCTATGCCATTAAAGACTGTGACCAGTCTTCACCGTTATTTGCCTGCTTCACACCTCTTTCCAGCACATGACCTTACTTTCTTTTCAAGTCTCTTTGTAACAACTGTTCCTTTCACTATGCAGGACAGGTACCATCTCTGTGGAATTTCTTGCCTTAGAATTGTTTGGATGCCACAAGCTTATGTGTGTCAAAAAAACCAAAAAACAAACAACAAACAAACAAACAAAACCCAACAACAAAACCAAAACAAAACAACAAAACCTAGCATTTTCTATGAAAGAATAATCCATACAGTCTATTAACACTATGGGACCACATTAGGAAATTGCTGAGTTGAATTGCTGAAGAGCAAAAAAATAATCTGGGTAAGCTTTTTTACACTTATACTCTTCCACATTCATAAGTGACTGGCTACTCTCTGAAACAGGACAAATTGCAGAATGGGCCCTCAGTTTGACTGGGGCTAGTTGCTTTTCTTTCTGCCTGTGACTTTTTGAATTGTTGCTTACTGTTACTAATGAAAGCAGAATTAAGGTAAGTGAAAACGGCAAACTGTGTCCAGAAATGATCACTGTTAAATTTGTCTTCCCTGGCCAACAGTTTAGGTATAATACTATCATTCCATTTGCTGAGACATTAAGTGTGTCATAACTATAAGGCTTGCTTTAGTGATGCATATGCCCAAAAACTACAAGGGATCCCAATGTGATACTCACATCTAGGTGTCATTATACTACAAACAAAAAATATGACTGTAAATTTGATGTTGTTGTTCACTAAGGTGAATGTGTAACTTTTCTCTTATGAATCCCCCTAGAAACTGAAAATAAAACTTCAAGAAACACAGATCACAGCTTCAGCCAGTTTCCCTCCTGAGAATGTGGGCAGGTTCAAAAGGCCCTCTTTGAAATGTCTGCCATCCTTTTAGATTCTCTACTTGTTCGCTGTACTTCTAACACCATTGTGGTTTGTTTCACAAAGTGAATGCTTGGAAGAGATCTGCAAATCAATGAAACATCTAGGAGTATAAAAAACTTCTGCATTTTAAAAAATTCTAACCTGCCTTTTTTAAAATTAATATACAACTTTTATTGGCATTTTCAACTTTACAAAAGAAAACTGGAAACTTTTCTCTCTGATTAGTTTTTTTCAAATAATTTTTTTTCTAATCCATATTGCCTATAGCAATATACTACCTGAAAGATCTAAAAGAGGCATAACAGAGACCAAGTTGTTAGCTAGAAGTGTAGATCTCAGTGGACTGAGAGGCTGGGTTTTGATGGGACTAGCATGATGCATGGAGATGTCCCTACAGATCAGGTACTTATGTTCAGTAAATACCTAATGTATTGGTCTTTGCAACTGTTTGGCAACATTGCAAGAGCAGAAATTCTTAGTAAATAGAGAAAAGGACTGCACACTTCAAAAAATATGTCAGTAGTGCTCATGCTAATAGCAAAAGGAAAAAACTGCTGCTTCATATTTACCAAACTTTGTTAAGTGGATCAACATGATTCTGTCACAATTTTCCACTGAACTTCATACTCACATTTAAGTAGTCTTAAAGGAGGAAGAGAGGATACACCCCATGACTGCAGGGAATTGTGATTTTCAACAGAAGCAGCATTTATTAATTTCATTCATTTTTTCCCAGGTAGTTATGCGTGACAAATAAAGCAACAGCAGTGTGTGGATCTCTTTCATGGCAACTAGTTTATTGCTGTTAACTACATTGAAATGTTGGAATGGTACTTCTAAATTTATTACCAAAATGATTAAGGACATATGTAAAACTAATGAGAAGTGATGCTGTTCTGGACACTTCAGAACATAAACCTAAAATTCTTTATTAGAATCACAAAATCTATTAGGTTAGAAATGACCCCTGAGGTCATCAAGTCCAACCTATGATTGAATACCACCATGTCAACTAGACCAGTCTTCCAACTACACTCAGTCTTCCCTTAACCATCCCTGGGGACAGTGACTTCATCCACTCCCTGGGCAGCCCATTCCAATGTCTAATTGCCCTTTCCAGGAAGAAATTTGTCCTAAATGCCTGACCTAAATCTCACCTGGTCCAGTTTGAGATGATGTCCTCTCATCCTCTCTCTAGATCCCTGGCAGAAGAGATCAACCCTCACCAGGCTACAATATTCTTCCAGCTATGATGAACAATAAGGTCACCCTGACCTTCCATTTCTCCCTCAGCTGCATCTCAACAGACTTGTGCTCCAGACCCTTCCCCAGTTCGGTTTCTTTCGCTGAACTCTCTCCAGAATCAACATCCTTCCAGAATTTAAGGGCCCAGAATTCAACACAGGATTCAAGGTGTGGCCACACTGGCATTCAGTACAGGGAAAGAATCCTTTCCTTGGTTCTGTTACCCTGCTATTGCTGACAGAGGCCAGGACACCCTTCACTTCTTGACCACCTGGGCACAGTTGGCTTGTGCTCAGACACTGTTGACCAGCACCCACATGTCCTTTTCCATCAGGCAGCTTTCTAGCCTCTCTGTCCCAGCCTGTAATGCTGCAGGGGTTGTTGTGGCCTGGGGTTATTTTTATCCTAACATTTCTCTCCTCTGTATTATCACTGATGACCTGCACAACCAGCAGTGGGTAGTAATCAGTGGGCTGGATTAGTCCAGAGAGTCTTATAGTAGTATCCCTTACTCCAGGGAGGTAGCAGACTTCCCTCTGGGTTGGGTCTGGTCAGCAGAGAGGGCCCTCAGTTCCGTCAGAAGGGAATTACCCATTACAACCTTATTTTCCTGTTACCTGTAGTAATGATCCATCTGGTCACCTGTGCTGGTCTGGGAGACCCCTCAGACCTTTTTCTCCACTGTCACCTGCCTGACCTTCAAATTCCAGGGTCCTCGAGTCTTCCAGAAAAGGTGTATCCAGAATTATTCACCTTCAACCTAAACAGTTAAATAAGCAGAATAGAATAAAACCAAGTAATCAGCCAACCAATATTTTTGCTTCAGCAGGCTTTGGGTTTTCTGCAGGCTGCCAGAAGCGAGGAAGGTGCTGGTGCAGGAAGGAAGCCTTTCCCATACAATTACTGAAACCTGGACTCTGTATGACCCAATGTTGTTTCAGAATATCTAGTTACTGTTATATTTCTAATCTTAGGAGAGCAGGGTTCTCTGACTGGTAGCTGGCTCAGCATGACAACCATTCTGACTTGAGCGCATAAAAGCTATTGTAATATAAATATCCAATAGCTTTGATTTGATAGCTATGCTGCCTGTGTATAAAATGACCAATGTTCCCTCTTTACGCTCCTAGAAAAAAAAATAAATTGTTAATGCATAATAACCAAGGGCCTGCTTAATGAAACAGAACTGATTATTCAGTGAAAATTTACTTTTCTTATTAACACCCCAAAGAAATACAAGCTCTACTTTATAATATAGCCATGATCTCAGACATAATATTTTAAACCATTATATATAGTACAGTTCAACACCTTCCAAGAAGCAATAATACTCTTTTGTGTAACAGTAGCAGCAACCGTTGTGACAAAAATGTTTAGATGTTTCTGTTTCAGATTTGGAAAGGCTTGTATTCCTAAAAGCCTCTATTTTCTTCTGGTTATATTGTTTCTTCTAATAAAATGTTTTTCCCTGTAAGTCTCACCCACTTTATAAGTTTCTTTGATATTCACTAACACATTATTCGTCTTGCAGATTTTAATCCACATTTTTAATTCGAAATGTCAGGTCAACCACAACTTGATAAAAAAGACAAAAGAAGGCAAAGAAAGGTAGCAAGAATGGGTCCCCATCTAAATGTTATTTGGAGTCTTAAAGACAATATATATACATTTGTATGTATCACATATGTGTATTAAAAAACCGTGACTTAACTCCTGAAATCCTTGATCCTGTGGGCAAAAAGAGTGGGAAAAAAAAAGTCCTTATAGTCAGCAGGACCAAATAATTGAATCCAGTGAACTATGAGAGGTCTTACTGCTTTCCACTGCTTACTGATGTATTTCTTTTATTATAAATGACCAGAATCTATGAAAAACCTTTACTGCATGATATAGTGATTGTTCATAAAAAGGAGAATATTCTTTATTTTCTAATCTGCAGACGGCAAAACTGACATTAAAATCAACGTCTGTATTCAGTTGTTTAATCCATTGACTTACATTTAGAAATATATTAATATAGCAATAGCAGAAAGGAGAAATAATGGTGTTTATTTTGCTACACATGAATAATTTCTGCATGTGCATGAGAGTCTGATATGCTTTTGATTTTTCATTAATCACTAGGGATTTTAGAGTTTTACATCACACCATTGTTTTCAATCTAAGCAGAAACACTGAAAGAAATTATCTGCCTTTAAAGTGTGAAGTATTTGCAATTCTGCTTGTGATTGTATTGAGCAAAAATGTAAGGATTTTTTCCCTGAATAAATTGAGGTGTGTGATCAGTAGGTAAGTGAGAGAAAATCAGTCAAAGGAGGAAAAGAACAGGAAGGAAAATTCCTAAAGTTCCCAGAGTCCCTCCTCAGTCTACATCAAGTATAAATTTTTTAAAATAAGGAAAGTTTATAAATGTGCCTAAAAATATCAAATTGAGCATGATTTGGTCAATATTAATTTGAGTGAAAACCTCATTTCTCTGTATCGGAGTTATTTATGCCTTTAAAACAACATTCTGAAGAAACAAGCAATGTTACTTTTAGCAAATACTTGTTTTTGTTGCTAAACTGATAACAATAGTTTGTGATGTAATTAGGTTATTTTTCTTGCAGGGATAGAAATACTGGTTTTGTACTCTATAGGCTTGAAAATCAATGATGGGACTTCAAGTGTGTGAATTATTTACTGATTTTAATTCAAATTTTCTTGTAACTCATGTCCCTGTATTTTTGAATCACTTACAAATTTACTTAATAAAAGAAATCACAGTTTTGAAAAATGAATATGTATGCATATATGGTTTGGGTACCTGCATAAATTACTTTGTATGGTAAGCAAAGTTTTATGTAGAAAATGATGTCTTTTCATTGCTATGATGACAGATATTTAAGTATGTGTATTAAGCATTATTCTTCTGTTTAACATACATTCTAGAGTTGTTTTTTTTTGTTTTTTTTTTTACTTTAGCTACTGTTTTCCACTATCAAAAGTAGTAATTGACCCTGATTATCAAGTTGCATTGGCTTGGAAGTATTAAAAGCATTATGTTTAGCCATATTCTTTAACTCTTGTTTAAATTTACTTACCATCTGCAAGACAGATGTGCAAGCAGAATACATTCCTGAATGAAAGCTGAAGTATTATTCTTTTATCTTTTGTTTTGCTTTATTAGCTTATAGCAATAAACCCAGTTCATTACCTGAAGCTAACCTTTACAGTTCATTATTATTAAAATAAAGACCACAAATAATGAGTAAAATTTATCTAGAATTTTAGACAGAAAAGGATGTGTTTGCTTGGCTACTGTTGTGTTGGATTATGTCCTCAGGTATGTTGTTGAAAGTTAAATAATACATTGAAAGATGGAGTGTACTAAATAATGCAGGTTTGCAGGGTATGAGTTTTGTCATATTAAGCAAGAGATCATTCTTTGAACAGAAAGTTGTAACTGAAATAAAAACAAAGACTTTTTTATTTTAGTCAATAAAAACAATTCATTAAATTTCCAAATTAGCTATCATACCTATATGCTAGATAAATATTCAGACAACTCTTAAAAATGCATTATGTATGCATTATGTATTATATATCAACACATCAACAAACACAGGAATAGATAATGATTTATTTTGTGCTATACTTGAATCACAAAATACTTATGGGAGAATTTACCTTCTTTGTAATTTGATCAAGTAACATTATATTGCTTAAACATCATTTCTTCAAGACCTTTGAACTGCTCTGCACTTTTTTTACTAATTCAGTGCCATATCCCTGCGTTGGCTTGTTATTCAGATAAAATACAATATTTAGAAAATTAACTGCAGCAATAATGTTTGTATTTCTATTTCTGAATAAACAAAAGCATTCAAAATTGTACCTAACTGATTTTTTTACCCATTTAGAAATATAGGAAATATAATATAGGAATATTGGAAATATAGTAGTGGTAGATGGCTGAATAATTCTTTCTTTGAACATAACACCTGAGAACTCATCAGAGTGAACTCTCCATATCTGAGAGGCCAGGGGCAGGGCCATGTTTAGTCATACTGTTAACCCTTTAGGACACAGCTCTATTTGGATGTTTACTAGCTGTCAATGGATTAGAGAGTTCTTGGACAAAGCTGAGCGACTAGATGTGCCAGGACTCATTCCAGTGTATCTTGATGTGAGCAGTGTTTTTTACAGCCTGATTTTGTAATCAGGCAATGATCTCTGTTTTTCACTCTTTAGTAGCCCTTCAGTGTCATGCATCTGCTCAGCATCTGCAGCTCTTTGGAGATGATTCTGCAGCATTTTTAGTTACCAGGGTCACCTACTGAGCCATGCAGTCCGTGTTGCCCTGTCCCATTTAATTACCAATAACAATATAATCTTTAATTCAATATAACTGAAATATTGATTAACTTTCTGCAAAATTTTTGATTAACCTTTAAGGTGTCTCACTGATACTCACAACCAGGCTTCACATTCTGGGTATAAGCTTCGGATGACACTTATGTCTCTTCCAAATTTTATTTTCTGTTTATATTTTATGTTTTCCTGCTTTTTTTTTTTTTTTTTAGGGTAACACCTGAATTTCTGTAATTTTTGCAATATTTTCCCACCCATCTGGCAAAAATAACATTAAATACTACAATCCCATGCACTTTGTTTTATTTCTAGGAGGCAAACTTATTTAAACATGGTTACCCAAATCAAGTGCCATAACTTGCAGTCCAATACATAAAAATTTTCCTATTAGCAATTCAGAAAGCACACTTCTCTAGACTGCATGGTGTTGTTTGATAAGATAGCAGGAAAGAAGCTATTTTCTGATTTAAAGATAGTTTATCTTCTTTGACAGTTTTTTTCTCCGTTAAAAAAAAATGTCTTGGAAAATATTGTCTTCTCAAATTCAGCACAGATTGTGGTAGGCAGATAAGTATTTAAATATTATTGATCTCATAACTTTTTCTATGTTCATCAGGGTCAATGAGCAGAAATTAATTCACAGAGTAACACACACATCAGTTAAGCCTTAAATTTAAAATGTTAAGCCTTAAAGTTAAGCCTTAAATGTAAAATGTTGCTTGTATGTCACTGACAAACTATAGATAAATTTTGCCTATGCTGATGATGAATCTTGAAAGTGTCAAAATACTTTTACCAAAGAATGGATTTCCAAAAATCAATATAATCTACTTGTCATGGGCATGATGACTATTTCAAGAAATGTCCTGGTACACAAATGAGATTGTTCATGCAAATGTCGTTTTCAGTCTTCTTCCCCTTCCCCACCACTGGGCACAGTCAAATTAATTCTTAATTAATTAAATTAAGAATAACCTATAACTCAGATATGGAGCATTTCTTAGAGCACTAAAAGCATCTAGTGACTATTAATACAATTAAGAAATAGACCTAAATAAGTAAATTTTTTTTCTGATAAATGTTACTTAATTTTTTATATTTTAACTATCCCAGATCAGATTAAAGCAGCAAATAACAGCTGCATATTTTTTTAATATTAAAAACCAGCTACCATTATTTTTTAGTTTTTTCAAATCATGAAGACTGGTAGTTTGCATTGATGTATTTGCA
>VXBB01018280.1:232072-250650 GCA_013399915.1 Illadopsis cleaveri | reverse complement strand
AAAAAAAAAAAAGATTCTTTAAGCAAAAAGGATTAAAGGCTTGAAAGTAGGTCTGCCCGAGCCACTCGGCTCTTCCTGCTCCCTGCCAGCGGCAGGCAGGGCCAGGGACAAGAGGAGCATCCCCAGGTGGTGGAATCCATCCTCGCGTGGTGTTTTTGGGTGCAGAGCTCAGCTGGGCAGCAGCGAATCCCCCAGGGAACGGGGCTGTGGCTGGGCAGAGCCGCCGGATAACTTGGCGAGCCACTGCTCAGAGCCAGTTCTGCTTCGGCGGCAGATATTCCCAGGCTTATTATTCCCTCTGGTTTTCAGATGGAGATGCTGGCTCAAAGACGTGGAGGGGGTTTGGCGGTGGGGCTGAGCCCGGGCCAGGCTGCGGGACCCCCCCCGGCCGGCCTCGGGATGCTGGGGCGGAGGAGGCGCTGGTGTGAAGGAGGCGGCTATTTATAGCTTCCCTCGGCTTTTGTTCCTTTTCCAGTAGAGCTCCTCTCGAAATAGAACCAGTGCCGACTGCGCGGCCGAGCCCGGGGCCCAGCCTGNGACTGCGCGGCCGCTCCCGGGGCCCAGCCTGGATGCGGGGGGCACCTCCCGGCCCGGGACGGGGGAATACCCCAAGCTACGAGGTGTTTTTGCCTTGGGCATTCCCCCCACCCTGCATCCCTCGAGATGGGGCTGCTGTGGGATGGGGAGTGGAAGCTGCCCCACTGCCCCCCCCGTGTGCTGGTGATGCCTGTCCCGACCATGAAGGGGATGAATGGCTCTGAGGGGAGCATCTCTGTAGGGTGACAGCACTGGGTGCCCCATGGGAGAGCAGGTGACGTTCCCTGGGGAACGCCCTGACAGGGTCTGTCCCCATTTTCCAGCTCAGTCGTTGTCTCTGCTTTTCCCTCCCAGCATCCAACAGCACCCCCTTGCTCCTCCACCCCCCCACCTCCCCACTCCATCTCTTGATCAATATAGCTGGGAAAAACAAAACAAAACAAAGTAAATATTTAATACGATCCAGGGAGCCACAGCGGGCGCTCTCCCCGTCTGTCTCCTCCAGCAGCCGCTCGCAGCAGCTCCCCGGCCCTAATGAGCCTGAGTGCAACAGGGATCGATGGCAAAGGCAACCTCTGCAGAGGGGTCAGGTCTGCCACATCCCCTGCACTGCTCCGGAGCTCAGGCTTGGCCCCCTGCACTCCTCAGCCCTGCCCGCCCTCCTCATCCTCTTCCTCGTGCCCCGTTTTCCCTCTCCCGTGTCCCCTTTGTCATTTCCAGTTCCTGGGAGGGATGAAGGTTCTGCCACTCCATCACAGCCACACAGGACATGAGCTGTGGGGGCTTCCTTGAGGTGTGGAGTGGGCTGTGTGTAGGGCTGGATCCAACATGGGATGAGTGTGTCTTCCCCCACACTTGTGGAGCGGATCCCTTATGGATGGAGGTAGGAGCCTTTGGGAGACCCCAAATACCTTTAGAGCTGGCCCTGGCTTTCTAACCAGAGCCAAGACAGTGTCTGTGTTTGTGGTGTGAGCAGGTGTGCCTCCTCCTCCTTCTCCTCTCACCCCCTCAGCTGCATCCCCTGGTGTCCTCCAGATACCCAGGTGCTGACAGAGTTTGGAAAGTGCCAGTGCCAGGTAACTGGCAGGCTGGTCCTGGCAGTGCCAGTGCAGGAGCTGCCTCACTGCACTCTAGCTCCACCTGTTTTCTGAGTTTGGATGGTCCCTGGTCCCAGCACTAATGGAGCTGCAAGATTTCCTGTCACCCTGACCCAGCTACCCTGCACTGGGTGGTCCTCCTTGTGCCCACCAGCCTGTGCCATAGGTGTAGGAGAGGGACCAAGCTTTGCCCTCAGCCAGGCATTCCATCAGCTGGACCTGTGCATCCCCATGCAGCCTCATCCTGCCCTGGTGTCCCAGCAGGATGCAGAGGTGGCACACAGGAGGCAGAACCCAGGAGGGGCACCAGGCTATGCTCCTCTGCCACCACAATATTTTGCAAATTGTTTTTCCATGGAAAAGCCAATTGTCCTTGGTGGTTCCTGGGATGAACCCACGGCTGAATTCCATCTCTAGGATGTGATGAGGGGGATGCCCACCCTGCCTGATGCCCCTCGTCCAGCAGCACTGCCAGACCTCCAGCACTGCAAAGCCTCAGCCAGGCTGTGCCTGGGGATGGAAACTGCATTTACAGCTGGAAAACAACCCAGCGTTCCCCGAGCACGGGGCTGGGAATGTGCATCTCCTGCCTCCCAGGTGATGCTGCTGAGCATCTTCCTGCAGCTCAGGGTCTCCCAGCAGGCAGAGGGCTGCAGAGGTGCCAGGGCAGGACTCCCCCTGGGAAGTGCAGCGGTGGGAGCACCAGTTGGGACAGCGGTGCAGGTCCTGCGTCACAGATGCAGCTTGTGGCAAAGTGCCGAGGAAGTTTTGCAGCAGCATTAGAAAATGTTGACATGTTTTTTGAAACAATTTCAGATCTGATATCTGCGCCAGATTGAGTTTGTAACCAGCTTTATTGTTTAAGCCTGCTGGGATTTCATCAAAGGCGTCTGCTGTTTACCCAGAACCATTTCATTGGAGAAAACAGCAAACAGACCTGCATTTCTATCTGATTTCACTTTTTCCTTTTCCTCCTGAATTTAAGTGCTTGTGAAAAGCATGGCTGATAAGGCAGAGCGGTGTGGATAAATCCCGAGGACTGGCGCGGTGGATGCTCTACCAGCTGCTCCAGCTTTATTAATAGACTGAAGGCAGTTGCTGGACCAGCTGCTGGGTGCCAGCCTGGAGCGAGGCACCCGCCTCAGGGGCAGCTGGATGTCCCCAGATGGTTTTGGGATCTCCATCCCGGCAGGCTGAGCCGAGTCATGACTCCTCAGGATGCCGAAGGCTGGGAAGAGGATCCACGCAGAGCTTTTTTAGTGCTTTCAGTGTGAATTTAGATTTACACTGTGAGGGAGCCAATGCCTGTCCCTCCCCAGGGAGTGACCCCAGCAGGCAATGTGCTCTGTCACTCCGTGACAAGCCGGGCCAAGGCAATGCAGCCACGGGAAGCAGAGAAGGATGAAGGAGAAACCAAACCAGAAAGGGGCTTGGTGTAAACTGCATCAATCCTTCTCTCACATCCCTGGGGAATCCAGTGGCTGCCAGCCTAGCTCTGTCTTTTGCCCATTGCTGACCTTGGAAACACTGGAGAGGAGGATTTGGGGCTTCAGACAGAGCCCAAGAGGCTTGTACAAGGAGCTGACCTGGGGGCTGAGCCCCCTCTGCCTCTGACTGCTTTGCTCCAGGCATCTTCCCACGGTTGCATCCTAGTCACCCATCACCAGCATTGTTTTCTCCAGGGCTTGTCATCTCCCTCAGTTGGGGATGGCCTTGGTGGCTGTTCCCACTTTTCCTGGCTTTTGGGACCGAGACACAACAGGCTGGGGTTGGTGGAGTACATCCCACTGCCTTTCCCAGAGTCACTTTGACATCTGCCAGCTGTCCCAGGTGCTGGCACTCCCTGGGCAGGTTGTGCCAGTGGCACCTCGCCGGCACTCCGAGGGCTGGTCTTGCCCATCGATCACACCTGCACAGTGACAATGTAATTTTTATCTCCAGTTGTTTATTTCTCAGACAGAACTACTTGTAAATTCCGAGAAGAAAATATATCCCCGTGCGTGACAGATCCAGCACATGGCAATTAATCTGGCCCTCTTAAGACCTGAATACAAAAGTGTCCCAATGTCACTCCTAGATGGGGTGTCAAGCCCTGGGGCAGCACTTTGGGGATATGCAGGGACCTGGTGGCAGAACGTGCCCAGCTCCAAGGTGATGCTTCCCAAATACTTATTGCACTTCCTACCAGCTCGGGTGGTCCCTGACTGATATTCCAGTTCTCCAGACTCAGGCTCCAGCTCCTCTTTTTGGGAGGTTTATGCAAATAGGGCTCTATTTTTTTATTTTTTTATTTTTTTTTAATTCCTCACCGCTGCTGCTCTGCTGTGCCCCAGATAGCAGAAGTGCTGAGGACAGGTGTTTGCATCAAGTCCTGCGGCACCCGCGTCCCACCCGCCGGGCCGAGGGGAGGAGGGAGGTGCCGAGGGGATAGCCCGGGGGGGAAAGGGGCAGGGAGCAGCCAGCAGAGGCCAAGGATGGAGAGGGGAAGCTCCTTAAATGGCTGCACTGCGCTAATGAGGATGGGCACTGATGGCAGTGCAGGTCTGTTCCGAGCCCAAGCATGGAACAGAGGGGCAGGACAGGGATTGGGGTGTCAGTTTGGGCTCTGCAGCATCCCACAGCCCCGTTGGCAACACCCTCTGTGTCATAAAGCCTCTTATTTACAACGTCCTACTCGGGAGCATCTGGGAAGCGGAGCGCGTCATTTCCAGAGAGAGCAAAAAAATGCTGCATATTTCAGTGTCTTTTGAATTTTTTAGGTTTCCCTGAACTGTGCTAATGGGTTGGTGGTGGCGGGGGGGAGGTGAGGGCCCAGCCCAGCTCCCGGCCTGCCTTGCTGCTCCTCCGTGCGGCCATCACTGCATTGCTGCTCTTAAAATATTCAGTGCTGTTGGCCACAATTTCACAGCGGGTCAAAGCGCGCCGAGCCAGCAAGAAGGAGGGAAAGTGTGACAACGAGATTAACCCCGGCCCGGCAGGCCCTGGCCGTGCTCGGCAGGCTGAGCACGATGTGCTGCAGCCACCTCGTCCCAGGGGACCAGCAGCGAGTCCAGAGGGGCCACGACACCCAAAATCCCTGTGGCTGCCCAATCTTGCTGAGTCGGTGGCACCACCAAAATGGTGAAGGGACATTGAGAGCATCCAGAGTCCTGCTGGGAGGACTGAGCATCTCCTCCTTCTCCGAGCTGCGGCAAAGCAGGAGCCTGGTGATGCAGTGCCATGAGGAGCTGAGGACATCCCCAGCTCTTGGGGACTTTGCTGAGAGCCCTCAGGGCTTTTCACCCCGAGATGTTGTGGTTCCCAGGCCTTGCACAAGCATCAGTTGGTGCTAACAGTGGAGCAGCAGATTTACAATGCAAAAGAGCAGCTGCTTGAGCCCTGTTTGCTGACAGGGATTTAGTAATCCTGTCGTCAGCCCGGAGTTTGCTCTCGGAGTCGAGTTGCTGGCTTTGGCTGCCAGGCTTTTCTAAGAAAACTTCTGAGGCTGGGGGAAAGAAGTGAAGCAAAGCACATGGTCTGTGCCCGCTGTGCAAAGGGGATGGTGGGTGGTGTCTGTGATTGTGTGTGGAGCCTGGGGTGGATGAGGGACACTGCCATGGGGAGAAGGTGTGTGCCAGGCTCAGTCCTGGAAGCCACATGTTGTTCAGAAGCTGGAGACCCCAGGAACTGCCTGTTGCATGGGCTGCATGCCCTTGGGCTGGGATACCTTGCTGGGCCAGGTTGGCTGAGGCTTGGTCTTGTGTCTCCTGCACTTTCTTTGGATTCTTGGTCGTGTGCCACGACTTCAGAGCTCACCACCAGCAGCACGGATGACTGTGCAGGCAAGCGTGGTGTCACCTGCAGGAAGTGCTGCAGCTGATGGATGCTCTCCTGGGGTTTGAAGGGCACTGTGGCTGATTTATCAGGGTGTCTCCAGGGGTCAGGGTCATGCCACTGGTCTCCATGAACAAGAGATGGCTGCTGGGTTGGGTGTTCTGGCAAGGAGCTGGCAGCACTGTGACCATCCTGCTGTCCCAGGCAGCCACCTCCAACCCAAAGGCAGCCAGCCCTGTGGTGACACCTCTGTCACTGTCTCATCCCCAGACACACCCACTCATTCCCAAAATCACGCTTCCCAAGGGGGCAGGGGTGTGTTTGTGTCTCTGCCAAGCCTGGGGCTGGACCAGCAGTGCCCTCCTTGAGGCAGCCCCGTGGTTGCCCTCCCGCGCCCTGTGCCGGCGGCAGGCCAAGCTCTTCTCCCTAATTCTCCTTCATCCCTGTTAATGTACCACCAGATGTTCTCATTATCCATTTAAACATATAATCCTCCCCCGAATCCCTGCTAAGCTCCTGGCCTCCCCGATACCTCATGGCAGTGCCTTCCACAGGTTAATTATGCATTTTTAATTAATCACCAAGCAGAGAATGACCCATGAATGAGGGATATGAAGATCCTTCAACTGGGAATAGTTGGCAAATTGTCCCCAGGCGGGGCCATGCTGGTGTCATGGTCTCCTTGAATAACAAGAGTAGCTCTAAAAACTCCTGGTTTGTGGATCTGACATGACTGGAGGTTGTGACAGAGCTGTGCCTGCGTGAATGGGGCCCCTCCTGTGCCTCATGTCCCCCTCCAAATCCCCACTAGAGCTGTCAGTGTCCCACCTGGAAGTGATGGAGCAAGCGCAGGGAGGAGGAGTGAAGCAGGGAGGGGAAAAAAAAAAAATCACATGTTGTTTTAAAAAGGCATTTTTGAGTGAATGCTGAATAGGGTTTGGGAAAATTGCCTTAAAGGCCTGTTCTCTGCAGGGATGGAGCTTTTCATGGAGCAGGAGTATTCTGAAACTTAATTGCACATTTGCACGGGCTAGTGTTTTTATTTCTCTCAGGTCTCCGAGGTGGTCTTTGAAGATTGCTGTCTCTCTGTAATGGTTTTCTTTATCTCAAAATAAATTCCGCACACCTGCGAGGTGGAGCTGCTTGAAAGAAATTATGTAGGAATTGGCTCTCGATTTAATAAATCTGCAAATGGAACTGAGATGCAGAGAGGTGAGGCGGTTGGTGGGGCTGGCTGCACCTCCTCCCTGCTCCCCACCTCTCCTCTCCCTTCCCTTCTCCACTAGCCTGCTGTCAGCCTCCCCGTGGGCCAGGAAGAGTGTGGGGCTGAGCAATGTGAGTCCAGATCCTGCCTTTTCCCCCTGTCAGCCACTGCTGGCACATCTGAGGGGGCTCCAGCTGAACGTCTGGCAGTGCAGACCCCTCTAATGCCCACCTGGCTGCGTCCTCCAACCCTGGCACAAACACATCTGCACTTCCAAAAGCTGCCATTAAGATCTAAACACTCCCTTGACGGAGATGAAACTACAAGCTGAATGCCCACGGGGTATTCCCAAGGAATGTCCTAAGGACCCTCCTTCATGGAACTCCGATGCCATTATCTTTCCTGGCCTCAGTTTGGAGCTGTGGTTTGCCCCGGCGGCTCCTCCTGCAGCCTCCCATCGCACGCTGCCACCATTTCTCCTTCTCCACAGGAATCAGTTCCGCAGCTCCCCAGCTCACCAGGGGACGTTTAGCCAGCGCTCCATTCTGGAAGCAGCGCGAAAACACCGGAGAAAAGCCTGCAGCAGGGTTGTGTAGGCAGGGAGGCAGACACAAATCCCCGGGCAGCCGGGGCAGAGTGTGCCGGGCAGCCCCGGCTGTCGGGAGGAGAGGGATGGGCGGCCGCGGGAGTACACAGACAGGTTAATGGCAGCCGTGGACGCTGCACAATTGGATTTCACCTCCCCGCTTCTTAAGGAATCAGCGGCTCTCCCTTGCTCAGAAATCCGGCCGTCCCCCTCTCCCCGTGAGCCTCGGGATGAAGTGCCACCCGTGGAAAGCTCACCAAGGGCCGTTTCAAACCCTCCCCTCGCCGGGCTCCCCACACACGAGGTTGCCCGCCGAGGCCGTGCCACCACCACCTCCTGTGCGAACCCCGTCTGCTCAGGCTTCAGGTGAACAAGGCGCCGGGAGGTTTTATTGCATTGCTGGATTTTGTTCCACTCTGTTATTGGCCACGATTGAATTTGCTGCCGTGGAGGCAGGAGCTGGCGCAGCCGGAGCTCCCGCGCCGCTCCGGTGGGACCATGACCTTGTCTGGGTGCCTCACTTAGCCCTGGGCTGGGTAATTCGGTGCTGATGTGGGAGCTGGGCGTTCCTCTGCCTCCCACTGAGCATCCCAGCGTGGTCCCGCTCCCTTGCCTCAGCCAAATCCTCTCTCTCTGCTCCACTTTTAAGCGTTGACCTTGGAAATGCTTTCAGGGAAAGCTTCTGCCTTCCCAGCTCTCTCTCCTCTCTTTCCTACACGATTATGTCCCTCTGTCCTCATCTCCCTCGCAGCTGCCGAGGTTTCAATGCCGTGGGCGTCACCACAGTGCCTGAACCCCTGTGCAAAGCATTCCCAAGTTTTAGTCACACTCGCTGGTTCATGGTGTCAGCTGGGAAGCAGCATCTCGTCTTCCTCCTGCCCTGCTCTTGCACTTACATAAAAAGCACCTAAGTTTCCTGAAAATGTCATTTCTTGGCTCGTTTTCTCTCAGGACAGAAAGCCATGTGGCAGCAGAGCTGGCAACATCCCACCTTTAGTGCAGGTGGCCTTGGATCAGTGCAATCCTGTGTGGTGGCACCAGGGCCACACCAGACCCCAGCCCTTAACAGCGACACGGAGCCGTTCCCAATGTGTTGGGAAATGCAGCCGTGAGGGGTCAGTGGGCAGAGCCACCCAGGAAGGCTGTGGAAGCCTCGTTCTCTCTATGTTGACAGCCACAGCTCCTCTTCCCCACCAGCTGCACCATCGCCTCTGCCCCGTGATTGAATTAGGGGGCTGCAGCCCGCCCCCCTCCCAGCCGGGCCCCGGCGCGCCGGGCTCAGATGCTGAACTCGAGAGCCATAATTTAATAAGTCTCAGGCAGACAGTGCTCCGATAGCCGTCGGGATCTCTCGCCTCTTCCCTGCCCAGCCATGCACTGATTTATGCTCCCAGGTGATGGCTGGGATTTTGCCTGGGATTTGTGGCCTTCTGGGATGATCTTTTCCCAAAGCTGGATGCTTGTGGGGTGGGCTGGGAGCAGGAGCAGTGCCATGCAGGCTGGGGTGAGTGTGGTGTTCACACTTTGCCAGGTTGACCCTTTATTTGAGGGGGAAGGAGAGATGGGGGGGCAGAGGGACCCCGTTCCTTACAGCAGCAGCTGCTCTCGGGCTGCCTGGGCACAACGAGTTAAAAGTTGCAATTAGTAAAATGCTGACGGTGGAAAGGTGGGGTGGAAGCAAGCGGCACTAAATGAATCCTGAAAGGTTATTCCAATAAACAGCAGCACAGTTTCCAGCTGCGCTCACTTTCCTGGGAGCTGGGGGACAAGGATGGGAGCCAGGAAGAGAGATACCAGGTGGGATGAGGGGTATTGCTGGAGCATGCTCAGGTGCCAGCAATGCCTGCTGGAGTGGAAAATATGGCAGGGGAATTAAAGCAGGAAAAGGGACAGGCCTCCACATCCCAGAGATGCTCATGCAGGGTTGTGGTGGGTGAGTCCTGCCCATTCTGTGCCCCTAGTGGCTTTTCCACCTGGTCCAAACCCTGTCACAGGCATGGAGCCCTGTGCCCCATGTGCACGGGGAGGGGTTTGGGGAGTGGCGTGAGCCACGCTGCCGTGGCAGGGAATCCTTGAAGTGTGGAGAGTGGTCCTTCAGCTGCAGGGGGGGCTGCAGGGGGAGCAGAGCTGGGAGCTGGGGAGGAGGATCCCGGGAAAGGCGTTGTTGTTCTTCCAGCTGAGCAGACAGGAGCCCGGGCAGGCGCAGGCAGCCAGTGGTGGCCTCTCCCTGCCAGACGTAGCTGTTCCAGCTCTCTCTGCTGGTGCAACACCACCGGAGCTATTATTAGACTCCAATTTTCTGTGGGTAGCTCTGAACTCCCCAGTGCCTCCAGCAGCTCGACAGATGCCAGGGCAGAGCAGGATCTGCTGGCACTGGTGGGGACAAGTGTCCCTGGCGAGTTCGGAGGGGTGGCAGTGAGGGGTGGCAGAGCCCCCCAGCACAGGGACATGGAGAGCTGAGCACCACAGCCTGGTCTGGAGCCACACAGCAAAAGGCAATTAGTTGTCTAATGAGAGATTTGGCTGATGAGGAGGGCACAGAGCCCCTGGAAACACTCTTTGTGTCAGTGTAGGTGAGAGAGGTGCTGCCCCAACAGAGACGTGGTCTACAGGGCTCTGCACCTCAAAGCACATCTGGATTTCACAGTATCACTCTAAAATGGAGCCACAGCATCCCCATCACTGCCATCCTTGGCAGGAGGCACGTGGGAGCACAAAAGGGTTATGGCACAACCCATCCCATGCCAGAGGAGACTGGGACTGGGGAGACATGGCATCTCCTTGCTCCCACCCTCTTCCAGCCTGGTTTCCAACCAGGAGTGTTTAAATGCCTTTTATGTTGTGACTCAAATGATGAAAGGCCTGAAAATGGGACTAACAAAGACGAGTTGTACTTCAGAATAAAAAACCCATGAAAGCAGCAGATGCTGTCATAGGAATAAATTGTATCAACAGCGATCAGATGGGAAGTGAAAAGTCAGAATGGAGTTGCTCTGTCTTTCTCGTTTCCAGTGAAAATTTCTGGGTCCATGAATTTAGCCAGAATCAGGTAGGATGAAAGACTTTGTCTGACAAGGCATTTCAAAGGATCTGGGAGCCTCCAGAGATGTGGCCACTTGGACAGGGAAATGGGGCCCCTCAGTTTTAATGAGCATTTCAGTTGCCTTCCTTTATCCTCCTGCCAAGATCTTATTTTTGTTTTCTTTTCTTTTCCCTTAAAACTGCCGATTTCCGCTCTCTGCAATTTGTTTTAACTTTGCAAAACGTGCATTCGAGCAGCACAGCGTGAGGAGGAGGAGGGTAGAACATCCCCATCACCCCATCCAGCCCTGTTGCCTCTCACCATAAACCCCTCCTTGCTGTGGCCAGCCCGGATGTTTTGGCTTCTGCCAGTCGGCACCGCCAACCTTCATCATCTTCCCGGCCCTGCAATGATTTCCCATCTCCCCATTTCCCCTTTCCACAGCAACAGGATCCCACACAGGCTGTAATTAATAGAAATTAGACTGTCAAGACCTTGCAGCCCCCATCCCGTAATTACTTGGCCTTGGCTGTGTTGGAGGCACAGGGATCGGCGGCGGGCTCGAGAGCTGCCGGTGATGGGAACACATCCCGTTATCAAGCTATTTTTATTAAGCTTTTAATGCAGGCACTTGCTGGGGGGATGTGCAGCATCTCCACAAAGTCCACTCCCAGAGGGATGTTCAGGGGGATATTTTGGGATGGAATACCGGCACTGGAGCTAGACAAAGCAGGATATTAGCAAAGTGCCGTGTCCTGAGCACGTTCATTGCTTGTGCATTAATTCCCAGCACCCAGCTGCTCCAAACATTGAGATTTCAGGGGTTGGCAAAGCATTGCTGCTCAGTCCTCAGGTCCCCCACATCCCCACACACCCCAAGAGCCGTGTGGGAGAGTGACAATGCCCAACATCCAACTGGGCACATGGCATTTCCTAGCGGCTCATTAAGCCTCCAAATGGCCCCGGATGCCGGGCAGAGGAGCGGGCAGAGCTCAGCTATTCACACTGCTTTGCTTTCATCACTGCCTTTTTCATGAGCTGGTAAAAAGTTCAGTGCAAAGCACAGGAGAGGTCTCTCAAAGGCAGCCGTGCTCATGACCCAGCGTGCTGGCTCACGTCCCCAGTGGGGATGTGGTTTTGCTGGAAACTGCGGTGCTCACTCTGCTGGTGACCCGCAGGGATGTTCACTTGGAGGGCTCCTGGCAAGGCCCTGAGAGGAGACCAAGGGCACAGGGAAAGGTGCTGCTGCCCTTTTTGGGTGTGGGAGAGAGACCTGAGGCTATGGGCTGGGCTCCAAATGACGCCAACACTTTTTTTTTGGTTGGGGGGAAGAAAATGTGACAGAGCCGGCAGCTTTGATGCCTGCCCGTCCGTCTCCTTCCCCCCTGCTGCAGGCAGAATGATGTGCTGCTGAATGAGGAAGAAGGTACACGACAGGCTCCAATTTGCCCTCTTCTCCACCAAACACAAGGACATCCAGTAAATCTCAAATGCAGAAAGGCTGAAAAGGGATGATGAAAGGGAGCCCATGTGGCACGGTACAGAACTCGCTTGTGGATTTCGGTGGCACAGGACACTGCTGGGGTCGGGATTACAAGTTTATAGGACTAATGCTCTTCCTGTTAGCCATGCTTGCATGAAACCACCTTTGCCTTCCTGTGTCGGGTCGCTGTCCCCTCCCAGCTCCAGCCAGGTAAAGATCCACCCAGCGCATCCCCACTTTTCTATAGCCTCCAGTTTTTCCATCTCCAGTGGATGTGGGCTGGATGGGGTAGCCGAGCGTGCACTGAGAGCCTGGGCAGCTGTCACTTTGCTCTTCCATCTCATGTTTGCTCTGTTTTGGCTGTATTTCTGATCCTAAAGAAACCCTCCGTAGCTCCTGGCCAGCTACTGGCAGGGAAACGGGCTGGTGAATCTGCTTTCTCTACACATGAGCTTGTTCAGCGTTTGATACCGATCTGGCTGGTGCTCAGCTGGGGTGGGTTTTATCATTTCATCTGCAATTGTTTTGCTGTAAAGCACCTCGAAGGGTTCACTCCCCGGCTGTTTTACAAAGGACATCGTTCTTATTACTGCTGTGAATGAACTGCTTTGCATTTCTGTGAATGGGAAGGAAAACTTGTCACCTCGGGACAAAAAGGGAGTGAAAGTATCTGATGATCCCCTGAGACGCCTGAGACAATCCACTAAGCTCAAGTCATCCTCCTGTACTTCTGTTTCCTCGGGGGCAATTGGAATTATTAGTCCCTTCTTAAGGACCTCGAGATCTCCCTGTCCTTTGCCAAATTCTATCCCAGCTTCACTGCAGGCTGCTGGCAAGTCCTGCCAGAGCCCTGTCCTGTGCTGGGGACCAGCAGAGGATGCCTGGTGCCTGCTGGGGTCAGGACAGCAGTGCCTGAAACCACTATTCATGCCTGGAATCCTGCTCAGGGTCTTCCCTGGTCCATGCCATTCTCTCCTGGAGAAGCAGAATCATCCTGGTGTCCATTGACACCTCCAGCCACAGTGGGACCCAAGGATTTGACTCATCCATGCATAGAGAGATGTGCCTTTCCCTCCAGCATTCCTGCACTCCAAAACGATCCCAGTGGCTTTTGAGATGCACATTGAGGTGAGACACAGGGGCACAACAAACCCTGCAGCAGCAGGGAAAGGAGACCCAGGAAAAGAGGATGGTGTGTCTCCTTTGATGTCCAGGGACAGGACATGTGGGAATGGTTGCACCAAGGGAGGTTTAGACTGGACATTAGGAAGTATTTCTTCACTGGGAGGGTGGTCAGACCCTGGAACAGGTTTCCTGGAGAGGTGGCTGATGCCCCAAGCCTGTCAGTCTTTAGAGGCATTTGGACAGTGCCTTTAATAACAAACTTTAGCTTTCGGGCAAGTGGAGGAGATGATCATTGTAGGTCCCTTCAAAGAGAAATATCCTATTCTGTCCCATCCCATCCCATCCCATCCCATCCCATCCCATCCCAATGATCTGTCTCCAGCTGCTGCAAGCAGCAGCCCAGCCTCTGATTTAAACAGTCTTCTCCCAGAGCTGCACTGAGGTACTGGGGTTGTTCCCTGTGCCTGCAGCTACAGGACCAGCAGCATCCCACTGCAGTTTTCCACCAAGGCCATCCCTGCCGTGGTGCCGTGGAAGGTGTGCTCAGAACTGGGGTTAAGCAGAGGAGATTATGCTGGGAAAACACACTCTACACTCCCTCTGCTTCTGTGTGTGATAGTCCTGAAAGAAGCATTTAAATTAAACAAGTTCCTATAGCTGAGTTTCAATCCCACAGCCACTTCCACCATTGACCTCCTTTTTTCCCCCCTTTTTCTCTAGCTTGAGAGCAGGAGGAGGAGATGCAGACAGAGAGGAGTGCTAATTAAACAGGGAGCTCCACATTAGGGTACAAATCCTCTGGACTAGCACAAACCCTGCCAATTTCTGTATGTATTTATTATTTTTTCAGTACAATTGTAATTTCCAGTGGTGCCTCCAGCACCAGGAGAGAGTTCAGGGGCTGCTCTTGGAGAGGATTAGCACGCTGGAAGCATTATTGCTTTCCTTCGCTGTGAATTCAGGAGTGATTCCCTGACGGCTGCACTCTATATAGAAGTGAATCGGTGCTAATTTGTTTTTGAGGATCACACATCCACCAACATGTGAAAGACAATCCTGCTTCTCGATGTATATTTTGAGCCAGTGCTACAGCAAACAACAGAAAATAAGCAAGCAAAGGAAGCCAGACCTCCCTCGCCCGGAAAGCCAGGGCTGGAAAAGAGCGAACTTTCATTATTTTTTGCCCCTGTGAGTTGGTCCTGCATCCTTCCAGAAGTATTTTGGGTTTTGGCCCTGCTGCCCATGGCAATAGAGAGCAGGGGCTTGGGCAGCTCTCACATGGAAAGCCTCAGGGACGCTCTGTTGGACGGGATGTCAGAGAGACTGAGCATAAAAGGCTCCTTATTTTTTCCTGTTAAACCATCCTCGAGTTTAACTGCGAGAGAGGAATAAATGAGCTAATTGAATCTGTAACTATGGAGGGACTGGGCACCTGGCAGGGGAGCAGCAGCCCCGCCACCCATCGCTCCTCTCTCTTTATTTGTGTGATTCAGAGGGACGTGGTCCGTGGGGAGATATCAGAGCCGGCTGAAATGGAAGACAAAGCTATTGTTTCAAACAGAGTTATTGATTTTTACATTATTACACTATGAAATTTATGGTCTGGTTTCAAACTGCAATAGGAGTTAATGACCACCATCTAGAAACTTCCAGGTGACCTTGGCCTTGACTTTGGTGGAGGAAGGTGAACAGCTCCAGTTACCAGGTCAGCAAATGTAAATTGAAGTTGTGACACTCTAAAGGACTTGATTTTGGGGTTCTGCTGGCCCCAGGTCTTCACCCTGAGCTTGAGCTCACAGCAAACTCCAAGCTGGTTGACAGCCATGATGGAGTGGGGAAACTGGACCTTCTCAGCTCCAAACAAAAGTTGTTCCTGCTGTTAAGCCACGTTTTGCCCCCAGCCAGAAACACCATGATGTCCCCAGAGCTCCTGAGCACAGTTCTCCATCCTCAGCTGACCTCCCAGCACAGCTTGGCTGCCCAAGGGTTTGCTCCTTTCAGTCACAGCTGGAGAAATGCAAACCAAGGGGCTCTGGGATGGATAAGGAGCACCCAAGGAGAGGAGGCAACACAGCCCAGAGCAGGAGAAACCCTGTGAGAGGGGAGAGCAAAGGGCAATGCCCAGAGCAGGCAGCTGCCTGCAAAGGCCACGGCCCCTTCCTGATTCCAGCTCTCCCATCTCAGTCACAGGAGGAGGATTTGCTTTCAGAGTGACCAAGAGGACATTTGTACCAGTTAACACATGAGATACTGGTGACACAGAAGGGTTTGCAAAGGCACTCCCCAATCTACAGCCTTTTCCTGGCTTTTCTTTAAAAGCTACTTCCTCATGCATCTTTTGGCACCGCTCCCTTCCCTAAGCTTTTCCTTAGCACTATTCCTTCCAAATTTCCTTGTACACTTCTTCCTGTGGGAACAGTGTTTCCACTTGCCAGCCAAGGAAGGCAATTTCCAGCTGCTGGAGAAGGTTTTTTTTTTTTCTTGTAGTGCCATCTCCCTGGAACATCCCTGATGCTGCACCCCGAGCTAAAGTCGTGTGAAGCCAGTAGCCTCCAAGCTCATCTTCTGCCTCGGAGGTCATAATTGCCATTAAATCACAGCTTGCCTAACCAAATTATGCAAAACCGAAATTATCTCCAATGATTTTTATGTTGCTGAAATGTTCCAGAACTGCCGGGGTGATGACTGGGGGATTGGGAGCAGCTGTCACTCCATCAGAAACCATAACTCCAAACAGCTGGGATCTGTCAGTTATTTATGACACCGGTCACAAAAAAAANNNNTTTTGGAACCCGGACAAAAAAAAAAAAAAAAAAAAGAAGGAAAAAAAAAAAGGAAGGTGGATGGGTGGCTGCCACTCTCTGGCTGAAAGGCAGCTCGTGCAGAAAGCAAAGCCTCGTGCTGTGTCCCAGTGCTGGAAGCTGCAGCTGATGTTTTGGGAGCAATCCTAGCGAGGATGCTCCTGCTGCAGGACCACAGGGCAGCACCTGAGGGGCTTTGCACAGAGGCTGAAAGGGAGATGCTGCTCACTGGGGAATTTAGGCTTTGTGACAGTCAGCATGGGTGTGTTTATTTTATCCTCTGTGTTGCAAAAAAAAAAAAAAAAAAAAAAAAGAAAAAAAGGAAAAAACCCTCCCACCCAAACCAAAACCAAATGACCCCCAGAGGAAACACTNCCCTGCAGCTGCTAAGCACTGGTCTGACACTGCTTTGTTGAACCGTCCCAGATCCTGAGTTTGACTCTTGGCTCGTGCCCAGTTGCTTTTGCTCCTCTGTCCTTGCCTTACGTCGTCCTTCACTTGGCTGATGAAATTGTGAGCATTTGAGGCTGCTTTTTTCTCCCTAAACAACAGTTTCTCTCTATGTGAACATCCAATTCTTAGGTCCTTCCCAAGTTTCAAAGTGTACTTTCCCCTGGGGGGTTGTAGTCGTGTCTTTGTGCACCAGCTTGTAAGGGGTGGATTTTGAAAAATCCTTTGATAGGTCCAGGGTGGGAACAGGGCAGGAAAATCTCTGTCTAGAGCTCAGTGAGGTGCTGGTGTTAGAGCAGGTGTGAGTTTGGCCTCAAAAGAGGGTGAGTGATGAGGAAGCTTCTCCCTTTTTAATAATCCCTCCTGTGAGCAGATGCTTTGTCCCCACTTGTAGCGCACTCTGCTTAAGTATTATTATTTATATTATGTAGTAGCTATACATAGTGTTTTATGGCAGTAAAAACACATAAATCAGCAACCAGAAGACGAGGGCTTTGCTCTAAAGAGCTTATAAATCTAACAGCTTGAGCAGCCCCGGTAATGGACACAGTAAGCAGGCAGTCAAGTTGCATGTAGACATGAGCTAAGATGGGTCTCCCAAAGCAGATGGTGGGTTTAGGAGAGATTTGGAAGAGAAGCAACTTGCTCCATCCTCGAGAGCGGATTCTCCTGCTGGAGAATTAGACAGGCTCTGACCCACATAAGCTTGTCCGGGTGGAGAGGTGAAAACATCCATCTGAGAGGAGCAGCTCACCAAGAGGGAACAGGCAGGGGGTGCTGGGGTGTGTGGCAGGGCTGCCTTTTGGGGTTGTCCTGCAGGTGCATCCCCCCCAGGGACAAACCTATCCTTGTCCTAGATGATGTCTTGGCCTCGAGTCTGAGCCTCCTAATGAAAGTAAGTGGCATCATGTTCTAAAGAAACCAAGTCCCTGCCTGGCTCAGAGGTACAGTAAAGTGTTATAAACATTAAAAAGCAAGAAAACTGCCAGGGCAGGTACAGCTGGCTCTCTGGAGCAAGTGGCACTGCAGAGTCAAGAGTCCCTGCCGTGGTGGCAGAGAAGTGCTCCAACCCTTCAAACCATCCGTCTTTGATCCTGGGTCTCAAACCAGGGTTTTTTTGTTGGTTTGGTTTTTTTTTTTCCTTCAAATTTCTTCCTGTGCTGGCACCGGCCTGGGAGGAACCTGGTCTGGGCTGGAGAGAGATGTGCAGTGTCTGGCCGACCACGCTGGCTCCGGGTGTCTGCATTCTTCTGGCTGCTTTCAGCTCCTGCACAAATTGAGGCTTCACGCTAAATGCATTACACTGTATAACAATTAATCCCGTGCTACATATAGAAAGTCCTTACTCATCAATAATGCATGTGGGAGGAGTGATTTTCACTCTCAGTAATAAGGCTAAGACAATGGAAACAAGCAGGTAATGGAGAACATTTATAACGATGTTAATCTAATAATGAGTCTAGTGCTGTTAAAAGTAAGACTGCAAACTGGACGCATCCAAAGATAAATTATTTCAAGCATTCATTAACTGATGCCTAATTAATGCCCAATTAGAGGGATGTTACATGGGAAATGGTTTGGACAGTCAGACGAATTCATTCCAATCACTGAAACCTCAGTCAGGAGCAGGAGGCAGCAGAAGGGCTTGGCGAGCAGAGGCCGGGGTGACACAGCACGTCAGTGGGAGAAAGGCAGGAGATAAACACCCCTTTGCTGGTTTTATCCGTGTCAGCAGGGATTTGGTTTTACTCACTTCACCAGCAGGTTTCTGGAGGATTTTTCCGTGCTGCTTTTGAAGCTCTCCCTCCCCGGTGAGCTCCAACACTCGGGCTGGTGACCTTCTGTGTGCCTCACAACCTTTACAAGATGAAGTTGAAAGGGCTGAGTCAGGAATAACAAGTTAGACAGAGTCAAACTCTCAGGAGAGCTGGGCTGGGGCCTCTCAGGAGGCTCTCAAGGTGTTTTCCAGTCTGGGAAGCCCAGTGAGACTCAAGTGCTCCTGGCTGTCACGACCCAGTGGAATTTGGCTGCTGGATATCCCAGGGCTGGTGTTACCAGCCTCAGGAGCTTCATGGCTCCATGGCCACAGCCTCTTTGCTTTTTGGGGGTCTCATTCCCAGATCTAAACTGGGACCAGTCCCAGAGCATGCCAGGAGCAGCTTCTCACAGCACTAAACAGTCAGCAGGTTTTTACAGGCTTGGAGGGAAGGTCTGCTTGATGAGACCACAGGCCTTGTGTGCATCCACTGGGGAGTCCAGACTTTCGTAGAATCACAGATTGCTTTGGGTTAGAGGGGACTTCAAAGAATATCTAGTACCATCTCCCCTGCCATGCCCAGGGACACCTTCCACTGGATCAGGGTGCTCCAAACCCCATCCAACCTGGCCTTGGACACTTCAGGGATGGGGCAGCCGCAGTTTTTCTGGGCAGCATGTGCCAGGGCCTCACCACCCTCACAG
>VXBB01018280.1:139337-232044 GCA_013399915.1 Illadopsis cleaveri | reverse complement strand
ATCTAGGGTGCTCCAAGCCCCATCCAGCCTGGCCTTGGACACTTCAGGGATGAGGCAGCCACAGTTTTTCTGGGCAGCCTGTGCCAGGGCCTCACCACTCTCGCAAGGAAGAATTCCTTCATTATGCCTAATGTAAACCTACTCCCTATCCAAGTCCTGCTCCCTTGTTCACCCATTTTATTCTAAGTGTCCATCCTTCTGTTTCCCCATTCTCCTTACTCCCAAGTTGCAATAGGGGAAAAGACATCCCTGTCTTTTCTTCCCACCATCCTATTCTCGGGAAGCTGAGAACCACTGACAACCCCAGCCTATCCTCACTAGCATCCCTGGCTGCAGGAATCCCATCTCTCTCTCCATAGGAGCTCCAGCCATTAACTCACAGCCGCCTGTTAATTAAAGAGATGGACTCAGTTCCCTCTGACCTTTACCTCCGGAGTTATCCCTGCAGGCAGCGAGCTGTTAAACACTGCGTTCCCTTTCGGCAGGAGCCTCCACCTTGGCCGTGCTCCAGGGAGGCCTGGGCTGCCTTGGTCCATCACCACGCTTTGCTAACAGCCTCCTGTCATCACCATCCCTATACGTGAAATCCTGTATGCTCCCAGATCCCTGCCCGGCTCCACCTCCTGTCAGTAATCCCGTTAGCCTGGCAACTGTCGTGTCACGGAAGAGCGCATAAAACTGTTGTTTGGAAGCAATATGTAATCTTCCAACCTGCTGCTTGTAGCTGGGAGATGGTTTATTGATTCAGGCCCTTGTGATTTGGTATTTGCAATAACAGACTCTGCATGTGGGAGATCGTCACAGCACTTGTGCCTGGCAGGGTTTTGCTAATAAACATCAGACCTACGGAAGGCGCCCGTGCTCCGGTGTCACCGAGGTAAGACGGGGGACATGGAGCCGTCCCACCTCGGTGAAGCACATCCTCGAGTTAAAAAATATATCTGCAAGCATTGCTTTACCTCTCCCATTGTAGGGTAATCACAATATCCTCAGGGTACCGCTGTTTCCCGGGCTGTGAGTGGCAGCCAGGGCTCCCGTTTTGGCAGGGTAGTCAGCACGATGCTCCCACCAGCACAGCCCCTCGCTCAGGCACGACAGCAAAACCAGAATGCTACGGCAGTGACTTGGAGAGTGTTCCCTTTCCTACACAGCCGTAGGAGTTGTCGCGAATTCAGCGTTCCCGACTCACCAGCCCTTTTTGGCAGTGGCGCAGGGATGAGACATCCCTCCTGGTGGCCCGTGCTTCATTTCTGAAGGGCAGCTCCTGGAAGTCATCCCCCTCATTCCCATTCCCAGGCAAGGCTTGATCCGATGCTTTGGGCAGCGATGCTATGTTTTTTTTTTCTTCCCTATTAACCACCCAGTCAGCGATGACTGGCTCTTACTGGTGATTTATGGAGAGTCTGAATAACCCAGTTTATCTAAAATATGTGGCAACTTTGCCTTGAAAAGGATGGGTCTAGATGGACGAGTCCACCTGCTGTTAACTAAACGGCAATAGATCTCCATACCAGGGAAAAGGCAACAGCAACCACGCAGTTATATTTCAAACACAATTAATAAGAAAACAGTGAGGTTTTTGTGCCTCCAACTCGTATTAGGCACTGAAAAGAGGGACTGTAAAAGCCCAAGGGGTCCCAGCTCTTGGACTAGCTGGTGATAACGACGTGGAGTAATTAGAGATGAACTCCACTTCCACTCTCGTTTTTCAGATTATTACAAGCTGAGTAGGACTCGTGGGCAGGATGGCACCGGCAGCTGTGCGCTGCTCCGCTGCTACTCCTTTTCCCCGTGAAGTCCAGAGGCAGAATTCATTAGACATGAGCAAATTTTGCATGTAAGAGGAAAAAGCCAAATCTAGGAGGAAAATCTGAATGAGAAATGACAAGTCTGGTGCAATGAGTCTGAAAAGCCACTCGGCGCAGAAGGAATAGCCTGAAAGCAAGCCTGGTGCGAGGAGTGGGAGCGAGACGGGAGCGGGGCGGTGAAACCGGAGCTCTGGGAGCTGAGCAGAGGGAGGGAGGGGATGTGATTCTGCCTCACTCTCTGCTTCTCTGCTGCGAGAAAGCCCCAGTCACAGGCACGTACTGTAGCATTAGAGGATGCAATATGCTTTGCCACAGGACATTCATTTAAAAATATGTCTGAGCATCCCACTTCCAAACGGAGTTTTCGGCTCAGCCTTTTCCACCAACTGCTGACAACATATTTCCCTGTAAATCACCCGGGTTTCGGGGTGGATGGTGGTGTCTAACGACTGTAGTGAAAGGAGACGGTGGGGATGGTCTGTGCCTTTGGGGGGAGTGGGATGCACTGCACACGTGTAATTTTAGGTGATTCGCTGGGAATTGCCGAATCTCTGCAGCTTTTCCTCTCCGATAAGTGCAGGCGATTTAACAGATGCGTTTCAGGAGGAGTGGGGGGCACCTGCGAGGGTTTGAATTTCCTCTGTTTGCTCTCACACCGCGGCGTTCCCTTGCCTGCAGGCAAGGGGCTCTGCTGCCTGCGCTGCCAGCGTGAATTCTCACCGAGAAAGTTTCTCCTGCCTGTTCCGGGCTGGGAACACAACCAGGCGCCTGTTGCAGGCAGAGAGAGGAGGCAGGGAGTACTCCATACATCACGTTTTAACTGCCGTGGGTGATGAGCCTACTCATCACAGCCGCGTGGGTAATTCATGAGCAGAGAGGAGGGCTGAGCTAATTGGGGGCGTTTTTCACCCGGAATACTCTCCACAGCAGCGATGGGTGGGCGGGAGGTGCCCGGTTCCCGCTGACGCCGCTCTCCCCTCTCTCCGCACAGGGGGGTTTGCGGAGCTGCTGCTGGTGCTGCTGGGGCTGAAGGTGCCCGGTGCCCTGGGCTGCCCCACCGACTGCGTGTGCTACCCCTCCCCGATGACCGTCAGCTGCCAGGCTCACAACTTCGTCACCATCCCCGAGGGCATCCCCGAGGACAGCGAGAGGATCTTCCTCCAAAACAACCAGATCACCTTGCTGCTGCGGGGCCACTTCAGCCCTTCCATGGTCACCCTCTGGATCTACTCCAACAACATCACCTTCATTGACCCCAACACCTTCGACGGGTTCGTCAACCTGGAAGAGCTGGACCTGGGGGACAATCGCTACTTAAGGGCTTTGGCTGCAGACACTTTCCAAGGGCTGGTGAAACTCCATGCCTTGTATCTGTACAAGTGCGGGCTGAGCTCCCTCCCCAGTGGGATTTTCGGTGGCCTCCACAACCTGCAATACCTTTACCTGCAAGACAACCACATTGAGTTCCTTCAGGATGATATTTTTGTTGACTTGGTTAACCTCAGCCATCTTTTTCTCCATGGAAACAAGCTCTGGAGCCTCCATCAGAACACGTTCAGGGGACTAATAAACCTGGATCGGCTGCTCATCCATCAAAATCAGCTGCAGTGGATTCATAGGCGGGCTTTTCATGACCTCCGAAGATTGACCACCCTTTTCCTGTTCAATAACAGCCTCTCGGAGCTGCAGGGGGACTGCCTGGCCCACCTGGGAGCCCTGGAGTTTCTCAGGCTGAATGGGAACCCATGGAGCTGCGACTGCAAAGCCCGTTCCCTCTGGGAATGGCTGCACAGGTTCAGAGGCTCCAGCTCCAGCGTCATCTGCGAGTCCCCCGAGCAGATGCATGGCAAGGACCTCAAGGTGCTAAGAGCAGAAGACTTTAGGAACTGTTCAGGGTCTGAGTCGCTCCATCAGATGAAAACACACACCTTCTCCACAGCAGACAGAGGAATCTCCAAATCCCACCACCCTCACCAGTCCTCCAAGGAGAAGGGGAAGGACCGAGGGGCTGAGAACAATTTGCACCAGCCCGCCGGCCCCCCCGGCTCCCGGCCGGGCTACCGCAAACCCGGCAAGAACTGCACCAGCCACAAAAGCCGTAACCGAACCTCCAAACCGGTGTCCTTGGGGCCGCGCAAAAACGGGCAGGAGGTGCCAGACTATGTGCCTGATTATCAGCACAAATACAGCTTCGGGGCCATGCCCACGCTGTCCCCCAAGCGCAAGGGTAAGTGCACCCGGCGGACGCCCATCCGCCCGCCCAGCGGGGTCCAGCAGGCCGCCGGCTGCCCGGGGCTCAGGGCGTCGCTCCTGGTTTTTATGGTGGTGTTGGCGGCCGTCATCCGCTGAGCCCCCCCTTCCCCTGGCCGCAGACGGAGCGGAGCTGTTACTGCCACCAAATCTACAAAGGACCAGAGTTTCTTTTCTTCTTCTTTTTTTGTACGTGGCTCAGCGTTGGCCTGGCGAAGGGGAAGAACGTTGTCTCGGCTTCTGAGGGTTGTCTCCGTGCCCGGCCGGACTGTGCCGAGCGCAGCGGGAGCAGATTAAAAGGCATTATCACACCTTGTCACAAACAGCCTAACCGAGCACCTAACAACAACAAAAAAAAAAGCCAACCTTACAAAAAGCAGATAACAGGGACGGTAACCAATTCGTCGGTGACAACACCTGGACAAATGGACTGTATCCATGCTCTTGTGAAATCCCGTTCGTTTGAGAGCGCTCCGAACGACCCCTCCAATTACCGAAAGGAACATAATTGCTGTAAAAACCATCACCGATTAAGCCTACACTGTTTCTCTCTGAAAATGAGTGCAAGGACACTGATACCGATGTAATAAGGACATTTGGTTCTCCCACGTTTTAGCCCTTTTGGCTCCAAACCCAGAGGCCAAAGTTGGCTGGGAATCTCTTAGAAGACAATCTCAAACCCCTGAATATCTCAGGCATTACAGCAGAACAGGGCTTGCCTGCTGGGCTTGGAGTAGCCAACAACCAAAGGACAGACTGATTAGAGGTGGAATTAAACAAACAAACAAAAAAAAAAACCAACAAACCCAACACATAAAGAAATGAGGTACCCGCAGGAGGTGTGTTTTTTGTAACCATGTTCACACATCTGAGAAAAAATACCCCAACAATTGCACAGGCTCCCCCTCTTCCCCTCAATTATCCATATGTATGTCTTACAATGTTTATAAACTATATGGAAACTGTATCTTCAGGACTAAGGATTGTATTATTGAATTTATAGCAGACCAGTATATGATTTTTTTTTTTTTCCTTGAGAAAACAAACCGGCAGCAGTGCCTACAGATGCTGAAAGCCATCGGGCAGGCTCAGTTACACACGGGGGAACCACGACGGACCAATGTTCTCAGCAATTCAGAGCACTAAACTTTGGCAGGGGTTGGGGGGGTGGTTGTGTGCGATGCAGCAAAGTCCATATCCAGAGAGCCAAAATTCACCCTTACATCCTAATTTGTAACTGGCAGGGTGGGGGGAGTGAGAGAGACTAATTAGCCCAAATAAATAGAGCCATAGAGCTCTGTCTCCGGAGAGCACTCCAAGGCCCCGGGGAGGAAAGGGGCTGGTTTTGGGGCTGGAGGCAGAGAGGAGCTTCCCAGCCGTGGCGTGAGGACCTTTATAGCTGGACTAAGGTTTTCACTGGGGCAGCAAGGAGCAGCTGCCAGGCTGCAGACAGACCTGACAGAGTCAGGAGAGGTTTTGTTTCTTAAAAGGAACAGATTCTGGAAGGGGGGAAACTACAGCTTGTAGAGGACCAGAGAGGAGCGCGGTGCCCGAGGTTTCTGGTCCGTGGCAGGAGAGGGAAATCCGTGGTCCAAGAGAGCTGTACAAAGGGGGTTGTGGGGAGGTGGAGGGGAGGGAGCAGGGCATCCTGTTCCCCTCCTCTGGGTTAAATCATGTGTTGGAGGGATGTGTTTGCTGGTCAGGGACATGGCAGAGCCGGCAGCTCCACCGATGGCAGTCTGTGGGCTCGGGGAGGTGCTGCCCAAAGTCTGCTGTTGATGTGAATTCCCTGTCAGCATGGATATGTGAGACCAAACAGACACTGAAGTTAATGCAACAAGGGAAATAAAAGTGATCTTGGACAAGAAAAGGCTTCTGTTCTTTCCATAACCATATTTCAGAGGTGATATTTTGAGCCTGTGGCTCAGGTGTGGGGCTGGAAATCCTGAAGAAAACAGCTGAAGTTTTCCATCAGACACACAGCTAGCTCCAGGGAGGATGGGCCAGCTAGGGAAATCTGTTCAGAGGGAGAGGGTACTTACACAGTGGCAGATCCCTTGGAGGTATCTGGAAATGAAAAGGGAAACTCCCACTGAAAAGAGAAGCAGAAAATTCCCTGATGCACTTGTGTTTACAAGCAGTTGGATGGCAAGAGTGGGAAGCTGGAGGGGCACGGCCTCCAGCAAGCAAGAAAGGCCAGAGGCTTGGATGCTTCTCTTTTAAGTGCCCTTCTTGGGGAGTAGCAAGAGTGATTCTGGGAGGAGAAAGGAAGAGGTTACTTCATCAAGCCCTCTGCCTTCCAGCTCCTACCCAAACTTTTCTGTCTACAGGGCTCTAAAGCTCCACTAAAGGGATGTCCAATGCAGCCAGAACAAATAATCCGTGATCTGAAATAGCTCCCTCATGTCCTACTCTCTATAACCAATAGCAACTGAATGAGTCTGGCACTGTCCCTCAGAAGTGGAGCATGTTGTTATGTTGGTTATTTCGTTTCATACTCTGGAAATCAAAGCTCTCAGTGGGAGAATGAAGAAGAGAAGCACTTTATTAATTTTTTTTTAAGTCTGCGTGTAACTCCTGTAATATAGGAGTGAAATGTCAGCACAGGAGATGCTAATGTTTTATAAATGATTTGGGTGCAGCAGGCACGGTGGATAGTCTTTGAGATGAATTATATTAGAACAGACTACGCCTGGCTCAAAACCATAATTGTATTTTTAGTATCTTTTCCTTTAACATGTAGGAAAAATAAAGGCAACTGCATGGTGTATTACAAGCCTTGTCAATCAAGTGCTCTAACTCCCAGTGATAAAGGCAACTGTTTAAAAACCAGAAGGGAGACATGATACACTGCTAAATAGGAGATGTGTCTTGACACGGCATTGTGGTTTAACCTGGCAGGGAGCTGAACACCACATGGTCGTGCTGAAATGGGGGAGAGGACTGGGAAAAATACAAATGACATTCATGGCTTGAGATAAGGCTAGTTTAATAGGAGAGAAATAGGAGGAATGATAATAGCAACAATAGAATTGGAATATGCAAACCAAGTGATGCACAATGCAGTTGCTCACCACCTGCCGGTGCCCAGCCAGTCCCTCAGCAGTGGCCCTCAGTTTATATACTGATCATGATTCCATTTGGTTTAAGATATCCATTTGGACAGTTGGGATCAGCTGTCCTTTCCCAGTTTCTTGTGCCCCCAGCGTCCTCAGAGGAGCAGAAAAGTCCTTGACTCAGGGCAAACAGTGCTGAGCAACAATGAAAAATCCGTGTGTTATCAACACTATTCTCATCCCAAACCACAGCTCCTAGAAAGAAAATCAACTAACCCAGCCCAAACCAAGACACAAAGGTATTTGATATTCCTCCTGTCTCCTCCTTAGCTGCCATCCCTCCCTGCTCCCATCCTTCTTCCATGACCACAACTCTTTGAGGATAAACTAAATTTTTATGGCATGCTCTGACACTCAGGCTTGATAACGAACTTCTCAGCTGTGTGGTTCAGCTCACCACAGCCCCGGGTTCACGCTCGTGTGTCTTTTCCCCAGCTCCTTCCTACAGCATGTCTTCATGCATTTTGAATGTTGCTCTGAGGCCCGGCAGAAATCCTCTCTCCTCTGAAGGAGCAACTCTCCAGTCGAGCGGACGTCGGCATAACCCTGACTCGCCAGAGATTGTCTGGCTCGGGCTGGAGATAAGCTGGAGAAATTTGGGATCTCATTAGAATTGCTCCCAGACACCCAAGGTGTCTGACAGGGGTGAAGAGATGAGCCCCAAAGTGGCGGGAAGCACCACCTGGAGGTGATGCTGGGCTGGAACGATGGGATGAGGTTCAGCAAGGCCACGTGGCAGGGTCTGCACTTGGATCACAACAACCCCATGCAGCACCACAGGCCTGGGGCAGTATCTGGAGAGGTTCCCCAGGTGGGAAAGGACCTGGAGGTGCTGGGGAAACAACACTGGCTGAACAAGAGCCCAGGTGTGCCCAGGTGTGTAAGAAGGCCAAGGGCACCTGGCTTGGGATCCCCATTCCTGGAGGGATTTAACAGGCCTGCGGATGTGGCACTTGGGGACGTGGTTTACTGGTGGCCTTGGCTGTGCTGGGTTAACTGTTGGACTTTGTGACGACAGAGGTCTTTTCCAACCTAAATGATTCCATGATTCTATAAATTCTAAACCTTTTCTTGCTCCTATCACAAGTCATCCTATGGATGTGCTCCGATCCCGTCTTGAGGGCAGACAGGCCGTGTTGCCTGGGCAGACACTGCCAGTAGCTCCCCAGAGCTCAGCTGTGAGCTTCCCTGGAAAAAATGGCATCTGAGCCTCTATTTGCTCATCAGTTTGCCTCTCCTTTAGTGTTCTCCAGTCTGTGCTGCTCTGGAAGAGGAGACAAGTCCCTGTCACTGTGGCTGCTTTCCCCTTCCTTCCATCAGTGAGCTTTAACACTCTGACTTTGGGCTGTTCATGCAAATCCTGTCCATTAAAAAAAATAAACACCAGAGAACCCAGAAGAGACCCCAGACTGTGCCTCTGGAAACTCACTCCCAGAGGCAGAATCCCGTTTCCTGAGTCGGAGCCAATTTTCTCTCCTTTGTACCACTTTTCCACAGTTTCATCCCGTAATTGCTAATATAGAGCTTTTCGTACATGCTTTGAAATCAGAAACCACGCAACACTGCATCTCTTTTATCCTCCCAGGCAGGATGAAAAACCAAACACCTCTTGGATACTGAGAATAAATTTTTAGTTTATCAGTCTAAACCAACACCACGAGACTGCAGTTTCTCCTGTATTCCCCATTGCTTCCCAGACCACGCTTGTGCCCCCCCTGCACCAATTCCAAACTATTTCCTTTGTCTCAGAAAGTTGCTTTGTGACATGTTCCCCTTCAGAGGGACAGAGTGGAACAAAAGCACCACTTCACATTTCTTCCAGCTAAATAACACTTTTTTTGCAGTCCTTCAAGTTTATCCTTCCTTAAATCCCCTGCCTGTGTATTCTTTCCCTTTCTTAGCTTCAACCACTCTCTCAGGAACACTTCCCAAGAGCCTATTTCCCATTACCAAGATTATTTCCCTTTTCATCACTATCTCCTTGAGGTCCTGCTGGTTGGCCCCATCCCCCTGTGCCCCCTGCCCCCCTTCCCTCCCTTACCACATCCAGCAGCCCCTGAGCTCACCCCTGCTTTGGAGAAACACGAGATACTGACACCAGTGCTGGTGGGAACAGTGATTCCAGGGATGCTGTTGTATTCCTGACTGCGTTGGAGTTTGTGGGTTACAGATGGAAGCAAAAGCAACTCTGAAAGCAGGACACAGGTGCTCACGCTCTGCAATGTGTGTTTTTGGGGAAGGTGTCACGCTGACGAGCCAAAAACATCTCTGCCCACATAAAAGCAGCCCCGGGAGCAGCACCCCTCCAGAGTGCCCATCCAGCTCTGTCCTCCCCTTTCCCAGGGAAGCAGCCTTCAGCAGGGAGAAGGATGTGTCAGCTCAGTGGCCACCTCTCTGGTCCCCACTCAGAGGCAGCCGATTTGGTGAACAAAAGCGGGTGTTACACCACAAGCCCCTCGTTACCCAGCTCCCTGCTGGAAATAGCTGCTCACTAAAATCCACCTCTTCCCCCCACCCTGTGAACACGGGTGAAATTCTCCCCACGCCCAGATTCTCCTCACTCTGCAGATGCATCTTTATCTCTCTGCAGGCTCATCCCCACCCTCATCCGCACAGCCTGAGTCCTTTCTGGAGCTGCCCCTCCATCCTCTTCCTCCTTTGTGAAAACAGAATCAAAATAACTGTTTAACAAATCAGCCATTACCTTCTCTCATGTCACCAATTCCCCGCTATCATTTCGTAATTGGCCAATTTTCTCTTTTACCTTCTCTCTGCTCTGAATACGTCTCGGGGAGCTCTGATTGTGTGTTAAAATATCCTCCCTAATTCACTGCTCAATATCTCTTTCTGCTCTTCTAATTGCCCTTTTAACTTGCTTCTAATTTTTTTATAAATCTCCTAATCCTCTTCCTGCACAAGTTGTTTACATGCACCGGAGAATGTATATGTATTAGCAGATGTTCCTGGGTAAATAATGCACAAAAGAATATTACTGCTTCACGCAAGCTGCAATTACTGCTTCCCTCAGAATAAGCCCTGTTTAACCCTCCTATTTAGGGCACACGCCCCTGCTCTTGCTGCACATCTCCAGGCTATTTCACTCCTGCTGCAGAACATTAACACCACTAGCTCCACCACAGCTCGCTTGCTATCTTCTGGGGAAAAAAAAAAAATTCAAAAAGAGAGAAAGGATCTAAGAATAAAGGGAGTGGTATAGTTATGCTCCAACAATTTATTTTTGGGCAGGGGGGGAACACAGCTAAAAGAAACTAAACAAAATAGCTACACAAGTCAAACACAGCAAGTAATACTCCAAGTAATAAACAAATTTGATAGTCTTGGTGCTTTTGATTTATGGACAGCTTCCTGCACTCCCAGCTCGCAGGGAGTCGGATGTCACAGCCCCGGTGCCGCAGACAGGCACAGGGTCAGGCAGGCGTTGTTTGCCATCTGCTTGGTAAAACACTTCCTAACATTACTCAAAATTTCCTTCCTCTTTTCCTTTTCTCCTCTCCATTTGTTTGTGGTCTCCTTTTGCCAGCATGCTGCAGCACCTGCCAGATGCTCTGAATCCTGTGTTTTCCAGCTAAAGCATGGGTTTAAAGTTACGGGTCTTGTTTGGATGAAAAGAGTCGAGTTCTCTTCTCTGGGGATCCAGGCAGAAATCAGTGCTTTGCAACCCAACCCTTGATCTTGTTGAGGGACAAAAGGCTTTGCTGGAAGCTTCAAGGAGTGGGGGTTATTTTGTACTTACAGCTGACACTTACAGAGTGTCAAAATCTAAGTAGCAAATCGTGATTAGCAATAATGTCCTGGCCAACAGAACATCTCTGGTGTCTTACACCTCCATCCTGCCAAAACCAGGTCCTGCTCAACCCTGCAAGACTCCAGCATCCACACTGAGCACCTCACCTGCCCAAACCTGCCTGGGGGACAGGAGATTTAAACAAATGGAGTTGGAGAAAACCCCAAATCTGATGGAAACAGTGAAAACTCTCCTGCTTTTCAGGGGCTGTGCTCTGCCACACAGGGTCAAAAGCAAAACTTCCATTAAAATACTGAATTGTTCATATGACAGGCTGAGGATTTCTGAGGCTGTTATGGAATAATGAAACTCTTGGCTATTTGCTGCCTTGCCCAGGAAGATTCCCATTTCTCCCCCACATCCATACACTTTGTTCTCCAGAGAACCAGATCCCACTCCCAGCAAGGGTTGCCATCCCTAGAGATGGATTTTGTTTGCTTCAATGTGAGCTGCACCAGGTGAATCCTCTCCACCTGGGCAGGTACCACAGCATCCCCAGCACAGGACTTGTCTGCACCTTCTCCACCACTTAGATGAGATTTAACACCTCCACTTTGAGCCTACCAGCATGACTTGGTTATTTCTTTTTTTCCTACAGACCTCGCAAAACTTCTCTCGGGCCTGATTTCTCAATAGAGAATACAAATTGCTCTCCTTGGAAAAGGTTTTCATCATGATTCCCCCAGTCAATCCTTCTACAGCTAAAATATCCCATAATCAAAGGTGTTGGCTCCTCACACATCTTCTCTGAGGAAGCATTTCTGCGTGTTCTCTCATGAAGGGCCTTGCATGCCCTCATGTCCTCAGAATAAGCCCTCCTGGAACCCCTCCTGGGAATCACAGGCTATCTGTATGATTTTTCAACTCATGCCTTAACCTCACTCTGAAATATAAAAATGTAAAAAATTGTAATTTAAGAGAAAAAGCAGTGACTGTTTTGGCACCAAAGGATCCTGGGGAGGACGAAATGTGTAAAATCTGCTGGTGCACGGCGTTGGCTGCATGCAGGGTCCTGTTCCACTGCACTGTGTGCCCTGCTCCCAGGAGAATCATGTCCCTTACTACTTTTTCAGGGATCCCTGATAGAAGGAGTCCCTGGGACACTTGCTCCTCTCCAGCTCTTAATGTTTTCTAAGGGCACAGCTCGGGGAAGCAGCCCAGCAAAGGAGAGCAGAACACAAAGCAGCAAAACCTCACCCTCGCTGTCATAGGAAGATTTCTCCGCTCTTCCTTGCATCTATTTAGCACGTAGAAAGCAAAAGGAAACAAGAGAACACACACATATGGAGCCCCTGTTAAACCTGAACTAAATATACCAGGGGATGTTAACAGCCTGCCTCAACTCCCTGGCACTCCAGCTGGCACGGCAGGACCCCGGCCATCGGCTTCCTTGGGTAGCTGGAAGGGTTTTCTCTGGAGCAAGGATGGGAAACCTCCAAAATCCCCCTCCACATGTGCTGCTGACACAGCACTGCCCTGAAACGTTGGTGCCAGCATCCAGAGAGCAGAGAGGCACTGAGCAGCCCTGCCTGACAGCATCTCCTCCTGTGAGGCTCCATCTCCCTCTGTGCCTGTAGGATCCCCTTCCCGCAGGCGGGTGAGGAGCAGAGCTGGGACCAGCCAAGGACATCTGCATGGGGGAGCTGTGCAGCACACCAAGCCATCAACTGAGTGGATCTCTGGGAAGGAAGATGGGAATTCTCGAGATTAGAGCAGTGAGAAAGAAGGGAAGGGCTCTGGAGAGGCAGGAGCAGCAGGAAGGAGGGCATACGTGCTGGCTGCAGTGGGTGTGTGCCGCCCTGCGAGGGGAAAGGTGGACATATTTGTCTTGAGAGCTGAGAAATTATTAGAGCCAATTATGTGAGCAGAGTACGTGAAAAGTAATCCCAGCTGCAGGGAGCTGGGGGTAGGGGAGGGGGGGAAAGAAAATCATGATGTGATTCAAGGGGGCCCAAGAGGAAAAGCACAAGAGCGGCGATGACCTGGTTTGCAGATGGATCCATTTCTATTTCTGCTCAGATGCTGGAGCTGAGCCTCACCCTGAGCTCTCGGCTCTCCGATGGCTTGCGTGACTTCTTCCCTGCCTGGTGCAAGTGTCAGGCACATGCATGTACCACACATCATCTGGGAATCATATTTGCCTTAACAGTCTGCACAAATGTAAGGGCAAACAAGAATTCACTATTAGCATGAGCCCTTCCTCTTCCAGCAGAACAATGTTTTTTAGTCCAATACAACATCCTGTTCCCATGTGTCAATATTTGGGACAGAGGCTGCTCACTTTATTTCTATTTTCTCTCTTTGTACAGCTTTGGAAATAAAAGCTAATAATTCATTGTGCGGATTCTGGTAATTCTGAGTTGTGCACTAAATACAGCATTTCTCAAACAGATTTTTTTCCTTTCCCCACCACTTTGTGACTTCCCCCAAGTAACACTGCACACAGAGAAACAAACACCAGGGAAAGAAAACAAAAAAGCAGCTCCTACATCAAGGCAGATCCCAGCTCCTCAGGCTTCCAGCACATCTCAACCCAGAACTAGAGCAAAAGGGCAGATTATTTAAAGCCATTGCATGTAGGCCAATTTTCACTGCAGTTCCTTTTGGCTCTGATTTTCAGGCCCCAGTGGAGTGGTGAAGTCATGAATAAATGCAAGTAAACTGAGCTTATCCACTCTTATTTTGAGCAGTGGAGTTTACTCACCTCATGCTGCTTCAGATGGAACACCAAAGGGTAAGTTTAAAGGGAAGAAAAAATCCAGGGGGGAGCGGGGGATAATCTACTGCCGCCCTCACCTACTGGCTCAGTGAGTCCAGCATGGAGCAAAGGCAGGGCTGGGAAGCTGGAGACCCACAGAGACTTCTTCTCTGGATATTGAACACACACAGTTATCTCCTGGTGCTCTGGAATGCCTGGAGTTGGTCCCCTGCTGCATGATGGGCAGGGAGGAGCTCCCCACGCCCCTGCCAAGAGGGAACTCATCCGAACGGGATTTCCTGCCTCAGCCACTGCACACAGAAGGCTTCACTGGAGGAGGAGAAGACACCCTCAGCTGATGTTCTCCATCAGAAAGGCAGTGTTTGAAGGAGGAGGGCTGGATTTTGACTGGAAACAACATTACAGCCTTCCCAACTGAAAATAAATAGAGCAAATATTTGAGAGTATCACCAGTCTTGAAGCACATCACCTGCCCAGTGGTGTCCAATGGGACCAACAATCAAATGCTGCTCACCTGGGATGTTCCCCAGGGACAAGGCAAGCTGGAGACACTCTCAGAGCTGGCCAACAACAGCACTGCAAAGGTTGTGTAATGAATTGAATACACTAAACACCACATTCTGCTCCTTGGAGCCAGGACCACACTTGCCCACTCACCTGGTTTATACAGAACTTCCTCTGAGCTCTGCCCAGAAGTGGCAGAGCCTGAGTCTCCCATAGACAGGATCTGAAATCTACAGAGATAAATCCATTATGGTTATCACATTAAGCTCAAATGAAAAAAGGAGGAGAAACACCCTGCAATTTTATCTCCCTGCAAGCATCCCTTCCGCTCAGCTCTGACCGTAGTGGAGAGATGGCCACACTCATCTCCTTGTGGTCTAAACAGCAGAGAGAGCCAGCTTCTTCAAAGTTAAAAGAAAATAGTAATAATGGAGTCCCCACATTCCTGCTGTGTTTATAAAGAGATGTTTTCTTCCTGAGCTCTACAGCATGGCAGGCTTAATCTGAAATTTCTTTTTAATCATAGCGGGAGTCCCAATTAACATGTCGGGTAATCGTTCAAGTAGAACTGGAGTTCCATGGCTGCAGCAAGGCAAGGAGAGGCTCAGCATCAGGGGACCAGAGCATGGGCAGGGACCAGCAGCACACCCAGGTGCTGCTGCTGGCCTCACCCCGTCCCCAAACCAAGGGGAATGAGGGCAGCTCCCCCTTGAAACTTTAACACACAAATAGGTCCCCGAGCTCCCCAGGCATGGGGAATGCAGCAGCTCCATGAAAAACCTCACGGTGGGAGCGACAGCATTGCACTGCTTTCACAGGCACCTTCCCGAAGGAAAAACACCCATCACACTCACTCCTGCCTCAATTTGCAGGCGTGTAATCCAACACATGTGCTTCCAGCGCGCAGGCGGGGAGGGGGACCTGCCTCTGACCTACTTTCTTTTGTTGCTGGAAGTGCTGATCTCTATGCAGAATTCTGCGAGCAGGCAGAAGCTGTCATTAGGGTCTGGCATCATCTCTGCCTTACACCACTCCTTACATCACCGCAGCCACCAATTCCAGCCCGGGTGCTCCCGATTTTCACTGGTGCCGGCGCCAGGACGCTCTGACCTCGTCCTGCCTGCGAGCACAGAAAATTCTCTGCGAGCACAGGGAATTGCCGCCTGTCACGCGGCAGATTTTGGCCAGGCAAGGGGGTTACCTGCAGCCTCGGATGAGCACTGTACTTACTCAGGGAAGTGTGCTGCAGTCAGCACACCCAGACCAGAGCAGCACACACATCACCTTACTCTCTGGGGTTTTTTTATTTTATTTTTATTTTTCATTCACAAGGAAGTTGGGTTTGAGTTAGGCACCGTGCTGACCTGGAAAGCAAAGCTCTTAAAATTCAACTGTGTACACCCAGGGCGGATCTCATCGGGAAGTATTATGGAAAACACGGGCATGCAGGCTCTTAAAACAAGCTCTTAAACACACAGGCTTCCATCTCGAAGTATAAAAAAATGTGGCATGAGTGTGACCCTCCTCCAGCTCTCCTCTGCTCCCTCAATATCTCCTTTTAGGATGTTGAGCCGCAGCCCTGAGATTTGGGAGTTCCAGGCTCACTGCAGTCACTGGGGCTTGTGTAAATTGGTCTTCAGAGAAAACCAACTCCGCTGCCTTATGCAAAAACACTCTTTAGTAACCTACTAAAGAGCTTCCCCAGAATCTGTCTTCCCTGTGCTCCCAGGTACCTGGGTGTAACACAGCGCCTTGATGTTGCAGATCTGGAGATAAAAGGCTGTTGTGTTAAACCCGCATCCTTCAGACCTTGTAAGGCAGTTACTAGAAACAAGCCTTCCCTTCTGCAATGGCTTAAGAACAGACCATTTTAATTGATTAGTTTGCCCATTATGGGTAAGCAGAAGAACAGCCTTGCAATTGAACCTCAGTCCTTGAAATGCAGAGAGACATCAGCCTGCAGTGCATTTGCAAACCTCAGAGGCTAATTTCTACCCTTTCTGCTGTTCCACTCCCTCAGTTTGGGATTTACCTAAGCACACAGGATGCATCTCTACACCAGGCAGGGGGGGAATTGCTTTGCATTGACGTTCAGTCAACAGATTCTAACGATAAAACAATTTCAAATCCGCACTTTGATTAAAATCAGAGCCATGGAAAAATCATGCTAAGGTTCATCTAATGAATTTTACTTTCCAAGACTTTAGCAGAAGCCTGCCAGGGACTAAATCCAAGGGGGTAAAGCTAAATTTGACAGTCTGATAGTTGTCTTCACCCCAACTCCTCATGCAGGTTTAGCAGTATAAATAAATCTGGCATGGCAAGCAAGAAAATAATCCCATCTATTTAGCAGCAACAGTCTACTGGGGAGAGGATAAGAGGCATTTGAAGACAGAAGCAACAATCTCAAATTGTATATATATGAAATTAAAGGATGAGGGTAATTAATTGTTTGATAAGATAAAATCTGTGCTAAGTTAGGGCCATGAGTCAGAGAAATGAGAGATAGAAAATATGTTCATCACTCAGTCCACCTCTTTACCAACACATATTTTCTAGCATTTGTCCAGTGTAGGCTTTGTTTTGTTTTTTTCAAGCCAATGAATCAACTTTCTTGATATTCAGCCCGACGCCAAACAGGAGCTACTGGCATTTGCTGAGGATGAATAAATAACTCGTAATGGTTCAGTCTCGTGAGATGATGGTCCAGGAAAATCCTGGGCGAGGTTTCCCCGGGACACGGCTGGCTCGATCACACTCCCCTGTGCTTTCTAAAAGAGCAGATATACCTACATATGTACAGATCTGTGTTGTTACACCAACCGCCAACGAGCGCCGCCCATCCCGCACCTCGCCACCGATGCATTTTTGCCTGCTGCTCCCATCTCCCCGAAATACCAAGTGACTTGTTTTGAGAAAGCTCATTTCTCCCGGCACCCTTACCTCACTCTTAGCAACCTTCTATTTAAAGTCACAATCTGTTGCAGCAAGCCAGCTTAGGAGTGTATAAACAAGCTGTTATGACCCCGCTGCAGGAAGGGGAGGAAATGGCCTATGCTTTAAAGTCAGCTGCCTTCAATAATTAGAAGCATGTAGACAAACATGAAAGCAATGACACTTCAATGTTCTGTTATTTAAAGGGTACAGGCGCCGCTCAGTCCCTCGTTACCACCCAGGTATGCAGCCCTGGTGCAATTAGTCAAGCAAAGAACAGTGTCACCTGCCACAGGAGGGGGTCACAAACTCTTTCCCTGTCCCTGTTACTGGGAGAAGTATGTGGGGCTTTTTATTTTAATCAGTCTTTTCCTCTTAGCATGCAATGGCAGCTGCTTCTCACATCAGAAACCCTGAAAGGTTTTTATTAGTCCTAATGCTCCACAGAAGAATTAAGAGGTAACAGCACATATGTTCTGCTGTGCCCCAAAGAGTGGGAAAGGGAGGAAAATTAGCTCTTCTGCAGCAGCGCAGCCCAGGGTGTAGGACTTGCTTATTACCAGAATCAGCTGCTGATGGAGTGAACACATCCATGCACAAAGCATTCCCTTTGCAAAGTAGCAGGCTCTGCATTCCTGGTCTGGGAGGGGGAAGCCAAAGGTCCCACAGAGCAGCAGGAACGTTTCTTCTGGAGCTGTCAGTAGAGGAGACAGTCTCCTTGCGAAAGGCAAGGCGGGACTCTGCTTCATTCCATCTCCCAAATGGAAAGTGGAGAAAAAGGCAAAATCAGCACTAACATCACACCTGGGAAGCTCACAGTGCTGCGTGGTTTAAACCTGAGCGGGGCACATATCTCCCATTAGGCTGTCTTGACATTACACTCACAAATAACCCTCAAGTGCTTTTAGTGTAAAAGCCTGAAACTTGTTTGCTGAGGGACTCATTCGCATCAGCATCCTGAGCAGGGAGCCGACTTCTTCAAAGCAGCTTTCTTTAGGGAAACACAACGCCAAGGAGAGCAGGCACTCAGCCCTTCCAGGAGAGATTAAAGAGGAAAATTAGAGAAGCTGCAGCTTATGCCCATACCAATAAGAGCCGGTGTTTACCACCACTTAAATAATTAAAAAGATTTTTCACCAGTGACCAGGTTGTCACCGACTCATCTCACTGCCACCCATGGATGCAGGCAGCAGAGTGACAGCAGGGCTCTGCTCTGTGGGATTCTGCCACTTCAGTAATCTCAGCACAGTGAACTGCAGGAAAGAGAAGAGGAAAGAGAGAGGAGGAAAAACCCGTTTTCCCCAGGAAACTCTGCTATGATTTGTTTTGGGATAAGACCCAAGGTTTGTTTAGAACAATTTTTAGCCAGACCATGTAATCCCGACTACATTAAAATGCTGAGACTTTGGGAGCAATTATCCCAAAAAATAGCATGCCAGGCAAAGCAGTGCAATTAGGGTGCATGTTAAGAGGCAGGATCCAGGCATTAGCAACCGAACCAGCACGCACACAATCCACACTTAGTGTATTTACAACACATGACCTAATAGTAAAAGCAATAATTAGCTACTATTAATACCAGTGGATGAAAATAGAGGGGAAGGGAAGCTGCATAACGTAAGTTATTTATACAGAGGTAGCCCCACCAGCCAGAAGTAGAGATGGCAATGGTTTAGCATGCTCATCCTGAGCCCCAAGAGGGGACAGGATGGCCCAGGGATGAGGGACAGCCTTTGGAAACCTCTGTGGCTGTGCCATGGGTGTTCCAGCTTGCAGGGAGGATCCAAGCTGAAGGAGGTGGATTTGAATCCCACCTCCATCTCCTCTCCATATACCGAGCTCGCATGCAGCAGCCACAGAATCTCTCCCAGAATCTTCACATGGGATTAAGTAACACACAACCTGTGGAGGGTGAACCAGAAGGTTGACACCCCCTCTCTTTTTACTTATCCAAAACATTGCCAGGCAGCCAGGCAAGGCAACAACTGCAGTGATGCAAAGCAACACCACAATGTCTCCTAGAGCAGGAAACAGGACTTGGCTCAAAGCTTTTGTTAGGGAGAAGAGGGTCCTTTCATAATACAACCCTTTGTTCTGCTGGAGGAATTCAAATGCTATAAATTCATCCCCCTGGTAAATGCAGCAGTTATCAGGCATTTTACCACAGGATTCCTGGTCTCCTAGTGAAGTTAAATGCAGTGCCATTACAGCAGCACTTTAACGTGTAAATATTACATTCTCAGTTCTTTAGGAGATGTTCATTTAGTGAAATAAAATCCTGCTAGTAAAACACCTGATCAAACCCTTCAGCTGAACTGGCCCAGTAATTGCTCTAGGACTGGAGGGAGTCCAATGACTGGTTGCAATTTATGACCACTTTAGGAAAAAAATCTACCTTGAAGCATCCGCTAAGGACTGAGTTGTAGATGAGATCATGGAGTACATTTACATCGCAGCTTTCTATAACGTTAAGTGGCCACTAATTCGTGCTGAATTCCTTTGTAATTCTGATGGAATCACATCTGACAATCACATAAATAGCAAAAAATTCCTCAGGAATAATGTTACTACAACAAGGAGTAAAAGGCAAAGGAATGATTCATCTTTCATGGTGAGACATGCCCTTTTCTATCATCTCTACTCACCCAAAATAATTTGCCCAGCCCAAATTTCACAGCCAGGGCTGACAGACACCAAGTTGTAAAGGGGTCACTCTCCTGAGCCACACAACTCAGCCACAGTTACAGTTTGAGGGAAATACAGTTAAAATCTGAAGCTGTGAGAAAGCTTAAAGACAATTAAGCAACAAGATGAGCTGCCTGAGGGAGGCGGCAGGAAAAACTTGAAGATTTTGCTGCAGGCAGGGGGCTGCAGTAAATGACCACCATCTCCACTGCTCTTAAAAATCCAGGGGTCACGGTAGGAACTGGACAGAGAGAAGAGATGGAAAACACAACCATTTTAACCCTTTCCTTCAGCAGAGAGAATCAAGGTTAGGAAAGGGTGGAACAAAAAGACCAGAATGCAGGAAAAAGCAGAGTCATAAATGTATCGGAAGAATAAGATCCAGCTGGAGAGCTGTAAAATGGCAGAGCAGAGTCAGAATCCTGTCAAAGACATAGAGGGAAGGGATCATCACAGATTTTAAGGAGTTTATAGTGTTTTCTCCTTCCTGCAGTGAGGGTAAATCCTCTCCATATTCTGGAACCAGGGAGGAAAGGAGAGTTTAGGCTCTCTGCATCCCCCAGCTCCAGAAAGCAAACATTGGTTCTGCCCTGGAAGAAAAGTGGTTTTATCACCTTCAATCCTGCTCCAAACGGGCTGTTAGAAAAGCCACAATCCTTTGGCACTTGAATAGCACTGAAATCAAAACACCAGCTCAACTCCTGCCTCCATATCCTCCCTAGGAGAAAAAAACACCTGGGAAAGCCATGAGGACATCTCTTCCTCTTGCTCCATGGACCTGAGAAACCTGAAGATGATCCAAAAAACGCTGTATTTTGACTGTCTCAATTAACCAAATAGCTAAAAACTTTGTTATTTGCCTGGCACCAGTAGAAGCAGGGTCCATATGCTGAAGTAGAACAAGAACTTGCTCGAGGAATTGCTGCCTGCACCGTGAGATGCCAGAAGCCAGATGGGGGATTTATAACAGCACAAGGCTGGCTCAATGGGCAGGGGCTGCTCCAGCACAGCGTGTTCCTGGAAGAAAGTAACAACCACTAAAATTAGGGGAAAGGGTTAAAAATAAAAGGGAGCAACTTTCTTATCATGCACTCTTTGCCTTCCACTGAATTAACATCGGAATCAGAAATCAGATGATGCTCCAGGCTGCCTGAAAATTGTTTTTACACTTTCAGTATGCCCATGGCTAAAACCTAGACAATGTATGTTCATGTGAGGTGATTATTTAATGAATTAAGGCTGCAGATAGATTAGGAGGAGCTGATGCTCCCTTGTGCTGTTGTTCTCCTGAACAAAGACTTGGGGACCAACTCCACAAAACTGCAACAGCATCCCTGGAAAGGTGACTGGCTGATGCTTCAACCCTTTTGGACAGCAAACACATTCCCCATCTCTTGTGGAAGTTACAGAGCCTGGGTGTGATGTGAGGCAGAGGGATGCACAACATGAAGTTACAGTTTTAGCTTCCCATTGGGTGCAATAATTACAGGTAGGGAGTAACAGCAGCATCTCTCCATAAGGCTGTTAATAAAGTTCACCTTCACTAGCTAAACCCATTCCTCTTTCCTAAAGACTGGAAGAGATTTTATAGCAGATTCATCACCTCCACCCTTTAATTCTATTTTTGGAGTCTATTGAACTTTTGCATATGTTGAAATGAAAAGAGTCTATATTAACACAACCACTTTTTTGTTACTGTAATGAGAGCCTTGAAACCACCACAAAGAGAAACATGCCTTTTAGCAGCTGAAACAAATTATTACAGGAACTGAGTCTTAAAAGGAATTTCAAGTAAAAATATAGTATTGCATGAAGTTGTTATGGCAACTGATGTTGTAGAGTAACTGCACTGGGGCAAGTTTTCCTCCTTCATCCTGCTCAGCAAAGTCTAGGAAAAACTTTATGATAAAATTGTGCCTTAATTAGTCAAATAAGTCATAAATATAGCTTATCCCAAAATCCTTAACATTCCAGCCTCATGCAGTCTGTGTGCAGTTACTCTACTAATGAGAAAATATATCTACTAAAGCCCCACTTACCATTAAAAATCCTATCCAATATTTTTCTAATACAATTTATCAATTTAAACACATTGCACAATGTAATATTCTGCAGCATTCCATTAAAATGATAAATAGCTATGGAAAAAACAAGGGATTAAACATACTGTAATGTAATCTAACAGTATTTAAACATAAATAAAAAAACTTAAATATGGATGGGAAATGTACCGTATTTGCGAGCAAGAAGAGCCCAAGTTGCTCCCTGGGTTGGAGTATTAATAGGCCAGAGGAAGCAGAGCAGTGAGAAATGACAGTCAACTTCAGAGGATATAAAATGTCCATTAGGCTTTGTTATAAGATTACATCAAAGCAGTTCATATGTTTTAATCTGGGGAAAGAGAAAGCAGCTACTTGGGGTCTGTGCCTGGGGGCTGCCTCTGTGTACTGAACCAGACAGTTTGCATAATGAACAATTTTTATTCAATCAGGATTTCAGCACAGATAGTTCCCACTCAATGGGCTCTAGCACAAATGGGGTTGGATATTGATGCTATTCTTCAAGCTCCACCTGCTGGCTCCGGAAGAAGTGCTGGTGGCTTTCTGAAGGGCCAGTCTGTGGAGGGACATCAAGTTATTGGCATAAAAATCCAAGCCCAGGCTCTGTGCTTCTTGCCTTCCTCAGTTTCAAAAAAAAAACCACACCAAAAAACAACAACAACCAACCAAGAAACCCCAGAACTCTCCCAAAAAATTAAATCAAAACAAATTAAAAACCCCACCAAAAAAATCCTCCAGACTTTAGAGTTTTCCTTGGGTTGCACCAATAATTTGGCTGATTTGCTTAGGCAGATGTTGAGCTGCAGACAAGCTCCCGCAGCAAAGGTGCAAGAGCTGCCAAAACCTGCCTGGTTGAACCCACCTGATCACCGAGGGAGTTGCCTTGTGCTCAGAGTGCAGCCAAAAGGGCAGAGCAGCCAGGGAAATCATTCCATTTAGCGTGCGCCTTCTGCACAATAATTACTTATTTAAATTTTACTCTGCTGCTCGAGCCATTAGAAAAATGCACTATAAACAAAGGTGATTTTATGCAGACAATAGCTGAGCCAGTCATTTTTTAAAGACAGGCACACCATGACTTATGTCCCAGGATGAGCAGCTCTTATGAGATGGCTGAAACAAGGTTTATAGCCTAAACCCTATTTCCAAGGGTTATTCCAGTGGCTGCACTGCTGGATCACCTTCAGCTTCAGCAGCAGCATGGAGCTCACTTACCCCACAAATGCAAGCCAGGGTCACTAACAGCTTTATGGACAGGAAGAGCCCAGGCAACACTTTGCTGCACAGAATTGCTTGCTAAATCCTGGGATGATCATTTAAAGGTTTCACATATACACCTGATAATTCAGAGTTAATTACTGTGGGCATATTAGAGATGTTCCTGCCTGCACCTCTGGATTCTGCCTATTGATCAGGCACTGCGGCTGCTCTCAGCTCTGGGAGGAAGTGAATTCACTCTGTTGCAGTGAATTTTGCTTCCTGCCTGATTCAGGTAGGCTTTGCTTCTGACTGGCACCAAATCCCTTCTTCCTATTTCCAGAAGAAAAATAGCTCCCTTTTAATCTAGACCTTCCAAAGCTCCTGCCATGCCTGTGACGTCCTGAATGCAGAATTATGGCTTTCCCTGGTTTCTGCTCATTTGTCTGGAAGCCTGTAGGTTGTTGCATCTCACCCCCAGTACTTTTTTGGCTCTGTCCAGAAATACTCTCTTATCAATTCACCTGACAGCGATCCAGCAGGAAGGGTGGGTTGGAAGATGATGCTAATCCAGAGAGACCATTCTTCAGTTGGAGCATTCATGAAGTCTAATGAACTATTGGCAGAAAGGGACTTCTGTGGCGCAATTAAAACTCGCTTCTGCGAGACACAAAATATTGCAACTAAAAGTTAACGGTGCCAAGCAGGGGAGGTGGATTAGCTCAGGGAACATAAATTGGTGAGAAGAAGCCACTTCCTTCTCACCCCTCCCCATCCCCAAGCCTTATGCATTAGGCAAAGCTGAAATAATGAATATGTATTGCAAGGTGTTTGCAACAAGCCTACTTATAAAGTGCACAGCCAGGAACTCCTGGAAGGGGGATTTATGGGAGCAGTCACACACAGCTGGCACACCGTGTTCTGCAGGCTTCAATTGGGATGAATGCCCCCCCTGTAAGCACTTAGCACCCACCACAATAAACTAAGGTGTATAAGCAGAGTCTAAAGTTTATTTTCAGGAGCGTCCCTTGAGGGGGAATGCTAAATCAACCACCTCAGGTTTGGTAAATTCAATGAGAAGCCTGAGCTGGGGAAGGGGACATGGCTCATCTCCTGCTCTGAGATACCCAGTGTCCTCAGAATGCTCAAGGAAGAGGAGGCAAAGCATGGGAATAGGTTGCTGCTTGAGGACTGGACCAGTCATTAACACCAGATGACATCCCATTAATCAGAGGAAATGACACTAACAGGACCATTATAATGCTGTGATCCTTCACCAGCTTTGCTAACTGAGGGGGGAAAAAATCACAGCCCATCGGACACTAAGTTTTAACTTCAAAAAGAAATTCACCTTCAAATTGCTTTGTCTTTTTGCATTTGTTTCCAAGCATACTAATTAAAATTCTAAACCAAAATACAATTACTCTTTTCCTTCACTCTCACTTGGCAGTGAGCACGTCCTCCCCAAAACCTGATACAAGGCCGGAGCATAATGAGAGCAAGTCAAGCAAAGCTTTCTACAAGGTGAAGGCAGCTCCTGGAGCTTTAGCATCAGCCAGGAGCTGTGGTGACACAGGCTCTGACTGCAAAGGCTGGCTTAAGGACTGATGCTAAAGACCATGTCCACTGATAGGTGGGATATTAATGCCACTCCTTTCTTCAAACCTTCTAAGTCTGCACTGCTGCCTGGGAGAGGTTTGAAGACTAAAGATATATTTGTTGAATTATTAATCTCTTTGCAGGAGCTGTACACTTGGAGACAGCACAGAAAATAGGTTAAGGCTCACAATAAGCTGAATGAGTTAAATCAGAATCAGGCAAGTGTGCTGACAGCCAGCTCCTGTGACTCTTAAGCTTATGGGCCAAGGTATGAGTATGAAGGGAACAGCAGGATCAAGTCAGATAAAATGAACATGGTGGGTTTCACTAGTCTGTAAGGAAGGGTCAAATAGTGGCTTGCTGGTGGGACCCATAGCCAACATGGAATGACTGACTGAAGCAAAGAAGGACTGACATTACTTCTCCAAATTATAAATTCTGCTTCCCAATCTATCTGAATGGATTAACCTCAAAACATGAGATCCGGAATTTAAAGATTCAGAATTCAGAAGCTATTATGAGTCAAGAGCAGGAATTAGCATTTGAGTTATAAATATGCTCTAACAAACTGACAGGAGTCGGCTTGCTGTTCCTTCCCTTTTTGAAGATGGTGGCATCATACTCGCAATATTTAGAGACATAAACCTAGAAGTGATTTTCACATCCCAGCTGGATGTTAACAACGTGGCTTGTTGGGAGAACACTGCTCCTCATCTAACCAGTGCTGCCATGCAGGAAGCTGTTACAACAAGGCAGGGTCTGGGTTTCCAGCACAGGAGATGGGAGCTGTCCAAGGAAAAAGTGCTGTCCCAGGACACAAAGCTGTGCCATGGCACCCCGATCTTCTAGAGGTCCTCCTTTACCTAAAAGGCCGTCAGGAGAGAGGCAGACACAAGCACACTCTGAATAAACAGGAGCCACTAATATCAGAGAAAGTCTCCAGGCAGTAAGTAATGAAGGCACTAAATAACTGTACCCGCTATTCGGATTTTCTGCCAAACATTAGCCAATTTAAAAGGCAGCAAGAGGCCTTTTACACAGGGAGAATTTCTTTGAGCACCGACTTAAAAGCTGAAGTTTGGCAGGAAAGTGTCTGAGAAGGATGGGGGAGAGGTAAAAGCCAATTTCACCTGGTAATCTGCTACACTATTTGTGTCCTACCCAGACCACACTTCATGCATTAAGAACACACTGCAGCTCTCCCCCGCGCTGGGGGAGCGGGGAGCTAATGGTTTCTATTACAGGCGTGTGTGGAGGGTGGCTGTGGCATGCACATCTGTCTGCAAAATAGATGTTAGCTCTGGAAACTGCCTAAACACCTCCGTTCCCCAGCAAACGGGGCCGGCAGCGGAGTTTTTTGGGCTCCCTCCTGGCGTGACAGGCGGGGGTGATTGACAAGGCTGGGAGCCGAAAAGCCCGCACGTGCTCCCACTGTAAATAGTAAAAGCTTAAAAGCCTCAGCCCCTTAACTGACTATTTCACAGACTTCAACTCAGTTACTCTTAATGAGGATTTCCACGAGCACACACAGAAAAAAAAAAAAAAAAAGAAAAAAAAAAAAGGAAAAGAGTCTACACGTTCTGTCGGTGCAAGGGGAAAAACAAAAACAAAAAAAAAACAAACCCAAAAAAATCAACAAGCAAACAGCAAAATAAACAGCTGGTGAAGTGAAATACGAGGTTAGAGCCCTCTCTGATTCAAGAGAAGATTATTAAAACAGCTATAAAGATGGTGTTGGCATCTCTTGAAATGAGTTTGTTACATTCAGAAGAGGCAGTTACACATGACAAACCATTTTCTGTTTAATTAGAGGGCTCTGTGTGGAACACTTCCAGGCGGAGGAGGGGAGCAGATTGCCACCCAGCATCTCAATTATGGGACAGAGCCTTAACGATTCGACATGCAAATGTTTTTGACTGACCGCAGAGGGAGAAAAAAAATGAGGGAAAAAAAAAGTTAAAAAAAAAAAAAAAAGCTGCTCTGGAGGTTAAAGAACAGGAGCTTTGTCCCAGCCTTCAGCAGTCTGGGCTTTCTTGCTACACACATTAGTGCTGAAGGTTTCTTTCTGCCCAAAGAATGGCTTCTACTTGCTGGCTGGGGAAAAAAAAAAAATTCTATGGGGAAAACCACAGAGATACCCTCTGTCCAACCCTGGTTAAAAGCTTTCCATTCTTCCAACCAGGTAAAATAATTCGTGGTTGAGGAATAGAGCAGGACCTTGGTATTCACACCAAAGCTCTGAAAGTAAGCAAGCACAGAAAGGAAATTCTAGCTAATACAAGTTAAATATAGGTTATGTTAGCTGCATTTTACAAGCACTAAGAATGTTTTTGGAGAAAGCTGTCATTTTTAATGACAGCACAAGCTCCAATTACCACATAGCTGATACACTTGGGATTTGGAAGGTTTTTTTAAAATCACTTGAAATCTAAAAAAACCTTCATTATCAGCTTCTGAGTTGGATGTAAATAACTTCACCTGGTGCTAAGAAGTTTAACATTTCACAGGGGCACATGAACAACTTAAAGCCATTTATAAATGCAGCTTCAGCTTCCTGGCAATCTAAATGCAGTCTCTGGCAACTTGAGCAGCAGCAAAGAACACAAGGCTGGGCTGCAAGGGGAAGAGGAGCAAGGCTAAAGGAGATGTGTGAGCATCACCAAACCCTGGAATCAGGCAAGAGCACACCTCAAGCTGCAGATACCTGTCAGTTCAGGGAGAAGATTAATCTTGCTGCTAGGCTTAAGAAAGGCCACTTAAGCTGAGAGCAAAACCATGTATCACCTTGAGCCTAAAGCAGAGCATTTGCCCCACAAGATGCTTCGAGAACAAAAATGCAACTGTGCTGAGGAAACCCTCTGTCCAATGGAACCATCCCAGCTCCACCAAGCTGTCCTTCAGTTCCCTCAGGCTTTCACCACTCACCAAGGTTAACAAACCCAAAAGCAAGTAAAAAAAAAGCCCCCAAACTCGCTTGCAAAAACCAGAATGCTCCTTGGAAAAGCCTGCAAAAACCAGCACCGTGCACAGGGCAGCTCCAGCCCCAAAACCTAATGCAGGAGGCAGCGAAGCTGAGGGCTGAAAATTCTCCTTCCCCACAGCTAATGTGAAAGCCTTACAGTCAGCAAGAAGAAGGGCAGCCTTCTAGCTTGTGGCAAGCACAAAGTGGGATTGAATCATTACTTGAAGAACGTGTTTCAGTGCCTATAAATAAAAACCTGCGAGGCTCCTTGCCAAAGAAGCCCAAGTCAATATCGCTTTTCTATATGCGCTGTCAAACTTTACTTTTAGACAGTATATTAATTACCCAGTCAATAATTGTGGGTTTCATTAGTGTATTAAATACCCCAATCAATAATATTTATCCTTTTCAGAGTCGGTCTTCACCAAAAACAAAGGCAGGAGTATTTTTTGATCCTGCAGTTCAAAAAGTCAGTGCAGCATAGCAGCAAGGCTTTAATGGAAAACATAAAACACTAGAAACAGACAAAAATCGGATTATTACTCTTATTTTTCAGCCTTTTGTACAATAAGCCATGAGGGAATTCCGAGAGCTAAACTGATGGCAAAAAAAAATTAGATTTCTTCCTCTTAATTGCTCAGCGGTGATGTCAGAGTGGACATGACAAATGTTCACATCTTTCATTTCTCCATCAGATAAACCAGCAACCAGCTCTGCTCTGCCAACTTTCCTGAGGATAAACTCTCAGAGCAAACAGCCCATTTATTGTGTATCCTCTGCAGTGCAGCTTCCCAAGTGCTTTATCCTAACCTGGGTTATCCCTGGGAATTACATCCCTATGAGAGGTAACATCCTTACATGGGACCTTAAAAAAAATTTCATCAGGCAACACAAAAGGAGCTCAGGAGGGTGATTTTTTGTTGGGTGTTGTTGATTTTTAATTTTGTTATTGTTGTTGTTTAAAATCTTCATTTAAAGGGCAAAATGTTAGGGACAAATTTAAAAAAAAAAAAAAAAAGCGCCTTTGCAAGTGTCCAGTTTATTTTAAATAACTTACAAGGATGGGAAAAAAGAAAAGCACAACAAACAGCCGAGGAACACTCCCAAAGGCACGCTTTTGGCATGGCACAAAAGCTGAATTTAACAACAAATCAATGCAATATAAACAGGAAAAAAACTAAAAACAAACAACACCCTACCCCCCAAACACAGACACCTAAATATCCAAATAAAATACACAGAAAAATGCGTAACAGGCCTCATGAAAAATCCATCTGGCGATCCAAACTACCTTTCTTTTTTTTTAAATATGCGTATGATTGAAATGCAAAAATGTAAACATGAAAAACAGACTTTAAAACTGCGAGAAGGTCTGTGGGCCTCTTGCATCCTCGCAGATAATATATTAAAGAGAATTTCCACTCCCTGTAATAAGATTACTGATATTTACTGCACTATTCCAGTATTTATAATGCCTAATATGCTGCAGACCACTCCTTTCCATGAACACAGGCTTTGGAAGTAGGCAGCCCACTCCATTTCACATTTTTCCTAAGCCTTTTATATCAAAGTGATGTGAAATTTCTCTTTCTTTGCCATCTGAGTCTCCCCAGCAGCCCTACAGCTGCCTGAGGGCTGAGGGAGAAGCCCTGTGGGGTGGCCACTCTTCTCCAAAGTGGCCACTTGTTCAAGGGCTAGAAAACAAGGAGGCCAGAGGAAAGATGACAAAAAAAAAAAAGACCCAGAAGGGAAGTTAATAGTCCCTCCTCGAGATGGGATGCTGCATCTTGGGCAGCAAACATAAATATCACCAGGAATTAGGAATCAAAACACCAGACTCATCAGCTTCCACTCGCACACCCGTTGCACTAAAAGGACAATCCCGTCGTGCTGGAACACAGAGCCCACACACACACACTCATCCCAGCTGCCAGGCAGAGCACACACAGCACAAAGCAACCAGTCACTCCTGATCCATCTAAGACCACCATTTATTCCTTACAACGGCTCTGAGAATGTATTGCTCCTCAAAGCTTTCCTTCGGGGACAAAAAAAACCCAAACAAACAACAAACCACCTGATGCATCTTAAAAACTCCATGTGGCTCTAACAGAATCTCCCCTCCAGGGACTCATAAAGGGTCACTAACAACTCGTTTGAAATTCACACCCAGTGAAAACACAGTTCAATCCCACCAGAGGGAATTAAGACAAACAGCAAAACTACCTGAACACGGCCCGGCAGGGCACGCTCCAGATCCTCCCTCGGCCATGCAGAACTTGATGCTCTTGTGTAATTGCCTTGGCACCTGCCTGTTTCCAAACCAGCAGCCTCCCAATTTCATCTCTGCTGTGTACATTTAATTTAAAGCAAAACACGAGCAGCCACAGGAATCCTCACCTCACAGAGATCTAGTTACGAACAATTCCAGAATCCTTTCAATTGAGCAAATACATATTCAGCCCAGGTAATGGCTGAAGCCATCCAGAATAACCTGGATGGTAGCAGGGGAGATTTATGATGACAGGAAGGAAGGCACAGGCTAGTTTGCCAATAATCCAAATTAGCATTGTGAGTCCACTTAATTAGCACAGTCAGAAGAGCCCAGAGCCTTTGTGAAGTTCTCCACAGCTCGTGCCAGTGGCTGCAGGGATCTACCAGGGTTTGGATGGCTATGGTCAGCTGGCAGTGAGGTGGGAGGAGAATGGAGACACCTCCACAGCTTCCTTGCCCTCACTCCTCAGCTGGATACCTCACTTTCCTGGGATTAACAAACAATTTATTAACCAATTACCTTCAGCAGTTCTAGCCTATGATCCGGGGAAGGAAGGCAAGATAGATAGAAGCATCTATCTTTTATATAAGTGGGGAATCATATGCCCCTCTCAGGATTCATTCTGCTATATTAGCTCTTCTAGGCCCCTCCTAAAAAAGATCCTCATTCTCCTACTCAGCAGTGTAGTCCTCCTCTGTACTCGCCCCAGCTGAGTTTCTTTTTTGCCTCTCCACATTGCAGGCCAGAGCTGTACATAGCATTCGAGATGAGATCTCACAGCAGAGGCTTATATAATGCTGTGGCACTTGTATAGCTACACTAGAAATACCTTGCCTCACATAGCTTGATGTTTTTATCATATACTAGCTGATTAAAGCATGATTAAAACCCTCCAACTCTTCAGTCACTAATGAGCATCCACTTTAGAGCAGAGGGTTGTTTTTTATTAGTCCTCAAATAAATGGCTTTTCACACAAACTGTTTTAAGTTGATTTTCTGTTCCAGTTCTCAAGGTCATTCAGCTGATCCTGTAAGATATCTTAATGCTTTTGAGTATTGATACCCTCCATCTCTAGTGCTCTGGCTGATGGCACAGTAAACCCTGCAATATGGATGTGCAGCAATTCCTCTTGGGAGAAGGAGCTGCCCCAGCAGAGGCAGGTGTGCAACGCTCAGAGCAGCAAACACCTGCCAAAAACAACACCCATAAAAACTTCCTGGTGTATATGGATGGCCCCAGGAACTGGAAATGAGCCTCAAGGAACATTGTGCATTACCACTTGTTCCCAGTTTCCTAAAATTGGGTAGGAGGGATAGGAAGGGAGCAGTACTAAAAGACTGGTTAGCAGAGTGGAAAGATGGATTATCACCACTAACCTACCATTTGTCAATCCAGAACTGTGCTGAAGACCGTAATTTTCTAGTCAATGCTTTATAAGCAAGGTCAGAGGGAACAAATACTTCAATAAAAAAAATGCAAGACATCAGCAGAAGAACCCAGTCGTGATCCTCAGAATCCAAAAAAGAAGAGGTTGTGTTCGCAATTAATGGGCCCAGAATAATGTGCTTCATGTCCATCAATGGAAATGACATTTACAGCACTTAAACACCAAGACTTGAGATGACAAACAGGAAATCACAGGGAATAAAGGGCACCAACTGAATACATGAAGAAACTCTGCTCTATGGAGCAAAATAAATAAATAAACCTCACTTGTGCTACCAGAGCCCCACTGCAGCATTGCCTGGATGCTTGGAGCTGTGCAGCAAATGCCAAGCTGTGAGCTGCAGCCAGGGAACACATAATTAATGTGATTAGGAGCACACAGAGCTAGCATGCTCTGCTGACTGAAAAGCCCAGTAGCATAATTACTGTTTTCTGTACTAGCTCTATGTCTGAACAAATCTCAAAGCCTGGTTAGTTTTAGACTGCTGTGTAAACGTCAATAAAAATCCCAGAAGTGCCAGCTCATCAGCATTCTCAGGCACAGAAATGGTGAAAATATCACTGCATTTCCATGCTGTTAACATCAGGCAAGGAACTCTCCATTCTTCAGTCTAACCTTAGAGTTTGTAATAAGGTAACATCTCCCCCAAGTGAATGCTTATTATGAAAGCTAATTAATTGCTTTCCAGTAATGAGAAGTCTTTGGTGTTCAAAGAAAGCAAAATTCACTATACAGGAATTAAACAGTGTTTATTGAAACAAAGCTCCCCCCATTTAAAGACCTATTTCAGATTAACATCATTACAAATAAAACCAAAGAAACTCAACATACAAACATACAAAACATGTATAGGCTGGAACTGTGAGCCCAAAAAAAATCAGTCAGAAATCCATAGTACTAATTGAAGAGAAAACTAAAGCAATGCTTTGTAGTTGCCTGGATTTCCCTGGGGGATGGAGAGTCAATGCTTATCTGCCTTCCTCAGAAGAGACAATTTTGATTAATATCAGACCCATCTGACTCAGTCTATTAAACCCTGAAGGAAGGATATTCTTCAGATATAAGAGATATGTCTTTGATTAATAATTCTACCATATTGCCATTCCAAGCATTAACAACTGCATGGCACCTGTGGAAAGTGAAAGCCTTTGAATTCTATGGAAGGGAACTAACTTGTACTAATAGACCTGTTCTCTTTTGTCCAGATCTGAAAGCTCTGTGACACTGTTCCTCCTACCCTCTGCTGAACAAGTCAAAGTGTCAAGGTTGTCACTACTTCCTTGCAAAGACGACAAAATGGTTATATAATTCAGCTTTACATATAGGATGAGAGCAAAGTTACTCCAGACATTCTGAGTGGTTTGTCTTAAAGAGACTGGCAATCTGTCTAGAGATTCTTTTTCAGCACTGTCAGAGTTTAACAGACCACAACAGACTACAAAGTCATGGCCATTAGAGTGCACTCTTACCTCCCAGGGCACATCTCCAGAGAAATGCATCAAATCACTCAGCCCACTACGCTGGGCTGCCATGCTCGGCGTAACTAATGCTGAATTATCACACATGGGCTGGGGAAAAGAGTCTGTGTAATATTATCTATTGAGTTTTTCCTGGAAGTTCTAGGCTCAAGCAGCCAGCACTGGCCTCCTCACCCCAGCTGAGCATTTCTCCTGATGTTGGCAATCAACCTCTTGCTGTATTCTCTGTAGTTCACGGGTTTGACGTCCATTGCTGTGGCCTTAATACGAGACTCGTCCTGCCAAAGAGAAAATTTAGTATGTAAAAGAACATGAAGCACTCCAGGCATTTGGTTCCAACCTCCTTCTGCCCCATTAACTTACTGCTCATGGTATCTGGGTTAGCTGGGAGTGCCAACACCACTCCCAGAGCTAATATGTTGTTTTCATGTGAAACCAGCCACTGCTGATGAGCCTGAGAGGGAGCAGCAAGGATCCCTCCCCTTTCAGTGCTCAAGATTGACAGTATTTGTGTGATCTTTGGAATCTTCTGTTCTTTCTGAGCAAGGGAAACCTCTCCCCACAAACATAAGAGGAGGAAGTCACCTCCTATGGAGACAAGTTGAACTACAAAAGCCGTAAGTTACATTATTTGTCTTTTGGGCAACACTTACGTTGTAAGTCTCCAGTTTCACTCGGATCCTGAACTCGTAGGTGTTGAAGTTTGCGTTTTGGAACACTTCTTCAAAAGCCTGCTCGTTCTGAGGGAAGGACAAAGACAGGGATCAGCTGCAGACACTCCAGGCTCCCAGTAGTGCCATGAACTTTGAGAACAGCTCAACTTTCGGGGAGGTTGGCAAAACACTGGAAATACCTGGGCCCACACAGGCAGAGCTGAGTCTTCTGCCACCACATTTTAGATGCCAAACCCATAACTCAAAAGTTTTAAAAATAAAAAGGTGACAACTTCTTAGCTACAAAGGAACATACAATTGCACTGAATCTGCAACCAGGTATAAGGAACAAAAATGCTACAAACCGGCTAATTCTGATGTTGTACAGTGACCACAAACACTGAGAGAATTAACTATTTCCTTATTAATTGCCTTATTAGGCATTCTAGTTTTCTGCTTATCCATCCAAGCTGCATGTATCCTTCCCATCCTGACACAGGCCTACTTAAGAGAATGTTCTATAAAAAAAGCAGATCCATGTTTTGAACGTGCTTTAATAATCATGAGAAGACTGTGTCATATTTATAACATAAGCTGCTTCTAATTACCATATGAACACTAAACATCATCATCATCATTTATAACAGACAATTTGTCAAAACAGTAGGAAAGGAGCAGGCAAGTCGTGGAGACTGTGAAAAAAAAAGTTTATTTTTGTAAAAATATGAGTCGTAAAAACCTTTGCTGACATTCCAAAAAAATCCTGCATCTCCCTGATGATACTGACAAGTAATTATTAATGCATTTATCTACCAGATGCACTTGACTTGATCAGTCACTCCAGCAGCAGACAGAGCATCTGATCTGGAATAGAATCCACCCCAGTTCCACTCACATTCCAAGTGTTACATCTGCTGTTTTTCACTGTGTGCAGCACTATTTTACACTACACAGTCATTCTCCTAGGGTTTAGAAAAGCACAACAAATGGAGGTGAACAGGAGCAGCTAGGTTCACAGATTACAGAATTTAGGCATATCCCTCCTGAATATTAAAACCCCTTCCTTTGGCCATTTTATGGATTAGAGGATAAGAAAACTCGCTTAATAAAGCATTTAGCTCCTCTCTGCAGCTCTGTCACAAACTGTGCTAACCATTAGTGAGTTGAAAATGCCCTCAGCATAGCAGTCACTGCTACCCCACATTACCTCCTTTGGTATCTAACAAGCACAGGCAAGAGGCAGATGAAAAACCTTGCACATGTATCTCTGCTTAGCGTGGTCACGGGCTGTACATGAACTCCATCCATACTGTGAGCAGTGAAAAGACTCCCACCAACTTCACAAGACACTGCATCAGCTCTATCAGAGAAAAACCACTAAGAAAAGCTTACTGCAAATGCATCGAGTACCATTTTTAAAGGCTCATAAAAGTGTCAAATCAAAACCAATTTCTCCTGGAACACAAAGCATTCCCGCTCAAGGGCTCACTCCATATTATGTTCCATTTTCTATCCTCAGCCATTTCCATTAGGCAGCTCTTCAAAAGGCATTACATGTTTGTACTGGTACATAGGATCTGCTGTCTCTCCTTCCCCACCCGGTTCTCTTCCAACATTAAAAGCGACTAAGAAATTTTGTTTAAACTCTAGCCGAGATTAAGCATGGCTGAAGCAAGAAAATATTGACAGGTTAAGAATGTCTGAAAATGGAAATGCAAAAGTGCAAGCACATCTAATTAGAATCCCCTCAGCTGGACATCTTCCTACAGAACAGAGGTGTCCAGCCTTTGTAATGCCACAAAAACTCAGCATCCCAGAATCACAACCTTTGTACCCTTCACCTCTGACAGCCAGAGTGCAGAAAATTTCCAAAAATCATTCTATATTACAGGAAAAATAGCCCTGCTTTGCAGAAACAGAGGTCTACAACAATGTCTCAAGACAACAGCCTCAACAATCCCTCCTGCTTCATCTCCCTCCCACAGCCAAGCAATGGGTTAACCAACAACTGAGCTATCCTGTGGAGTCCTGGAATCAAACAGCCTTAGCCTGGGAGCACAGCAAGGCTCATATGCAATTCAAGAACTTATCATGCATTCCACATCATCATTTAAAAACCAAACAAAGCCACACAGTTTTTATACAGTACACAAGTTTAAAAAAAAAAACAAAACTGGAAGAGATTATTTTGGTTGGAAGAAAGACAAATGCAGCAGAAAAGCACAGAGTGACAAAGGGAAGATAATACTGTCTGTTAGTGTCTAATGACTTACAACCTTAAAAACTGTTCTATCTGTGACAGGAAGATCACTTCAGCATCTCTGCCAATGACCCGTTTTACAAATTGTGGTTTTCATGAGACCCACAAAGTTCTGATGATATTTGGTGCGGGGAAAAAAGAGCCTTCAAAAGTGGGCTCACATACATCAGTTCAAAAAGCTTCCTGCCTACTTAACAAAGATACATACAAAGTGTTCTAGAACTTTTTCATTTTGTAAACAAATTTTTGGAACACATCAGGGATAATGTTGTCAGCATTCACTGCTAAACTAGGGGTTTTTATGCAGATTCTTCCAGTCTAGGTGCAATGATAAAACAGGTTGTCTTTTCTGCTGGAGCCAACACGTGTTAAAGCTGTCAGTCCCTCAAAGGCTGTGGCACAACCCTGGAGTGATCAGCTGCCTCTCCAGGTTCAGGTGATGAGGACAGGCTGATCTCCAGCTTTCAGCAGCCAAAAGAGCTCAGGGGTGGACAGACTGACTGTGGGAGCAAACTATGGGGGAAAGCAGGCAAATCTCTGTTCTTCAGGCAGATGGCCTGTGGAAAATAATCCCAAGGAGAGTAAACAAGTCCCTGCCAAGAACTTCAGGCTAGGGAAAAGCAATGATTTGTGAACTTGTAAAAGATACTGAAGGCCAACATCTGGAAGACAACCTTGGGCTGAGCTGAGCTGGCCTATCACCCAGAGAAAGGGTCAAATCAAATCCTTGACAAATGAAACAGAACATCTCTTTCTTTCATGTGGCATAATTTTATCTATTTTAAATGCTGTTAATTCCCACAGCAAGTACATGAACATGCCCCAATGCCTTTGCCACATTTGCTGTACATTCACACACAAATATCAGACCATGGTCTCTGGTGGATCAGCATTGGTGTTCCACACAAACCTTACATCTTTGCCAGACCCACCTTCAAAACATTACAAGAATATTTCCTTACCAAAAGGATCAAAAAAAACCCCCCAAAAAACCGCAAGAAATCTGAGGGCAGCCTGAGGGCACAAGATGAGTGAAACATAGTTCAACTTCAAGGCAAACAGTAAAAATACAATAAACTAGTTGACTGACCTTTTCCTTGAGTTCTCCCAGGAAAGCTGCGTTTTGCCCAAGAATGAACTCTGCTGTGTCTTGAAAACAAGTCACCCACTGATATTCCAGACAGTCTGCAATGGTGATCTAGAACACAACAACAAAACCCAAAAGGTTATTTCACCCAGTTGCCTTTTCCTCCAGAAAGACAGAAGACAACACAAAAGAAAAAAATATCTCAGAGCTATAGTGTTTTAAATTTCCAGTAACTCTCAGAGCCTGACCTGTATGTCCTTTCAATCACTGAGGGTGGAAAGCAGTGACTTTCTATCTTTTTTAAGCTCCACAGAATGTCCATAACTTAACACAGGTTAATATTGGCAGTAGATTGAACCACAGGGAGAGGCCAACAAGATCATAGCAGGACAACGCTGATGGATGCTCAGCTGTGTCCTGCTGCCACTGATGAGCTGTGAGCAGGAACAGGTATCCCACAATAATAACCACCAAGGAGGGACAGCAGAAACTCTGCAAACTGTATTTACTTTGCACATACCTGAGTGCTTGAGCATAAATTCATGTAACACTATGTTATGTTATGAGGAAACTATCAAAACATTCGAGGACCAGACAGTTTAAAGATCAATCTCCAGCCTCACATGCATTTCCTGGCTGCTTTGATAATTAGGAATGAGGAAATGAGACACACTGCTCTGAAGGCCTTGAGTGTACCCTCAGCATCCCCTTTTGTATATTTGTATATTTTGTATATTTGTATTTCTACAAAAATGACTCTGCTATGTAAAGTAGTTCATGTGTTCCTAGAAGTTAACTGATAAAAATTATTCAGAAGCAGTTTATGTTTCAGGGAGGCTGCAGGGATAGTTCCCTTCTCTCTGTATGCCCACCTGGCAGAGCATTTCTAAGAGGCAGCCACAACTCTAATTTATAATGTAAAACAGAAGAGGGTTCAATGCTTATGGTGTAAGTGGGCATCACAATAATAACCCCCAGACAACTTTCTGAAGCAGGCTCCATTAAAGCACGAGGCAGAACAATACCTACCAAAAAAACTGTACTAAATATAGGTAGCAGCTGTAAAAGTGCAATTACTGCTCTCCAGAAATGCCATTTTACTTCAGTTTATCTTCACTACTGAAGAGGCGGAGGCCATCTGTATTCTGCACTGCATAGTACACTTGGAAACCAGAATCCACCGAGCTAGCAGCAACTTTTTGGCAAAGGGAAAAGTTTTTAATTGGAGCACTAGAAAAACAAACTGCTAATCAGCTCAATGAAACATCCCTCACTCAGGTACAGCACACAAACCAGATAAACACCCTCTAACTCACGGGCAGCACAGACACGACAAACAGCACCGGGTCGCCAGTTTCCTCAAAAGATTTCCTGTTTGGATTGTGCTGGGAACGTGGCAGGAAACGCCCTGAAATCTGATCCGGGTACTCACCAGGAGCATCAGGCGGTACTTGAAGTTGGGGAATTCGCGGTCGCACTTCTCGCAGCGGTAAAGTCCATTTTGCTGGTCTATCACTTTCTTGTTGCAATCCTGAGAGGGACATGCCTGGTACATGCTGTTCTCTTTGCGCAGATGTACAATTGTGCCCACACAGCTAAAATAATCTGCCTGGGAGAGTGAGTGTGCAACATTAGCCTCAAAATACTCAATGTTTTCCCCCCATTCTGAATTAACTACAAAAGCAAGGCACCCATACTTGGATATTTAGGATTAGAAAGCTTAACAGCTATGGATTACTGGGAAACTGTAAATCAACCCCTCTGTTGCAATAATTTTTAGGCTTCCATTATGTTAATAAAGCCCCTACAGCAAGATTATTTTGTGTTTCCATTGCAGGAAACTCCAATTGCTAGGTCTTCTTTAGATAAAGCATATTTGATTCTCCATTGTGTCTGTTCAAATCTGCACTTTTTCACAGGATTAAGATTCTGCACTTTCCTACGCTTCTTTCAGGAACCAATACAAAAAAAGAGAAAGCCTATTGTGTAGTGTTACAGATAAGCATTTGATTAAACTATAGCCTACAGAACAAAATACCCACTCACCACACTAAAATAATCATCATAATGGTTTAAGACCACGGTCAAGTCTTTCAGCAGATAAATAGAGGTTGCTTAAGAAGCATGGGCAAAAATTGTCAGAGAAAATAGCTGAATTACAGGTAAAGTGAAAATGTTCAGGGCCAGGTTGGATGGGACCCTGAGCCACCTTATCTAAGGCATCCCTGCCCATGATTAGGGGTGTGGAATGAGGTGATCTTCAAGGTCCCTTCCAACCAAACCATTCTATGATTTTAAAGGTTTTTTCCATGGATAGAAGCTCTTGGATATCCCAAACAGCTTAGCAGTTAAAACAAAAAAAAAAAAAATTAAGACTCTGAGACAAAAAAATTAAAAATAAAAAGCAGTATAAATTAAAAAAAAAAAAAGCCAAGAGAGGTTTCTGGAATGAAAAGCCAAAGACCTGGGGCTTATTACCAGCTTTTCTATTGACCAAGTGTGCAGCCTGGAAAACCACTTCCTCCTAATGCACCTGTTTCTCCTGGAACACTCTGTGCTGCTTATTGGAAAATCTTTGGGGTAAAAACATCCCCCCTTCATTTAAACGAGGCTTAGACTTCTCTTGAAAACAAAGTGTCATGTTGCAACATCAGCAACAAGCTTGGATTTATTTGAAAAACAATAATATTAATTAATAGCATAAATTCCAAGACACAAAACACATACTGCTCAACACTTGGGCTACTTCAAAAAGAGGAATACCTGCACAAAGCCTTGCTTTTATTTTCTCCCCAATACACAAAGCTTGTACTGAGTGGCCATGCCTTACCTTATCTCCTTGTCCCAAGTTCTCAGATTTGGCTTCAGACAAAGTTTTCCAATTGGTATTTGCTCCAGCTGCTGGCCCACCCCTCACATCAGAGATGGAGGCACATTCCAGAAGCTGCCCCTCGGAGTCAAACCTGCAACCAGAGAGATGCACTTCTATTTTTGGAGAGCAGACCATGCAGACTTATCAAAAAGCTTGTGTTTATTTTCATGTGCTCGATACATGAGGGATTTTTTATCAATGATTGCAAAGGAAACAATTACAGTAATATGTGTATATTGCAAACAAAAATAGCATTTCAGAATAAGTTAATAGTCTGACTTAATTAGCACAGTATTTTACAAACCCACAAAAGGAGGACAGCTTTGTTCTATATAACTGCAATTTGTTTGCCAGCTAGTGGTCAAACCACGCACTGCACACTTCTCAGAGGCAGGCAGATAACAAGATTTAAGGGCATCAAGATATTTCCATAATTAAAATTAAATTACATGGTACCATTATCTTTGCAGCAGCTTCGAAAGAAAAAGCAAATAGCATTGAAAAGATTATGTTTCCTCTGTTAAAATAAGAAAGCACAGCTCTTCAGCAAAAGGTTGCACTGCATTCCCATTGTGATGGGCTTTGTGATTTCACAAACACACCAACGAGGCTCAAAGATTGAGCTTAATTAAAGTGTGACAGTAATAGCTCAGACCCACAATCAATTTTATCTCCAACAAGCCTCTGAAGTATGGGAGAGCCACAGCTCAATGACAAATGGAGGATGCCATTTATTTCATCCACATTTGGGTGATGTAACTGGAATCTGAAGACTCAGGATTCACAAGTCTGATGCTGTTGGCACTTAACCCTCTTCACACATACACACACCACATCTCACCACATTCATACTTACAGCAGACAATCTAACAACTACTTACAGGAGAGGCAACAATGAAATCGCTTTGTTTTCCTGACAATAAAAGAGTTATTTTGTTATCTGAAAAATATCTGCCAAGAACTAGACACTGAGAGATGTCAAACAGTCCCTCCACACTAACTGAGTGCGTATCAGATTCCACACAATGGAAAAAGCCTGTGGAAAAAAATACTGTTCTCTCAGATCAAGCCTCAGAAAGTAGAGCTGGTCAAGCCTGATTTCATGCTGCCTTCCAAGGCTTTGGGTCAGCATGCACTACCCCAATTCCAATTTTTCAAGGTCTGTCATGGAATTAAAAGTTTTTTTGAACTTAAAAAGGACAGCCTTCCAGGCTCTAGAGCTTGCAAGCCAGAGAAGTTGCTACAGCCCTGGAAGCCATACCCTCCTGCCACTTTCCCTCAGTGCTACACACACTGCTCAAGTGCAGAGAAACAAAATAAAACAAATACTCTGCAGGAGGTTGAAATGAAACAACAAACACACTCATACCATCCTCGGAGCTTGAAAGCCTCTGGGCTATCAGGGTTGATGACAACTGTGCTGGAGGACAGGACAGACAGGCTTCTGCCACCAAAGTCAGAGACACGGGCTCCTTTGATGGCAATCACAGGTTGTCTGGAACCATCAAACTGTTCAGCCTGCATGTGTGAAAAACCAGAGAGCAGCAGCAGCAGCACGTTACAGGAAAGGCACTGAACTTGTGGTCATAATTCACAGGTCATGACAAGAGACCAAACCTGACTCAAACTACCCCGTACTGTATCTAAAAGGTAAGGTTTTGAATGCTGTCATTAGGAGTTTAAGCAAAGGTAGGTGACAATTTTCTGTGCAATCCTAACACCCTGTTTCCTGGGGAACCAGAGAATCCTTAAGTCACACCATGTGTTTATTAGAAAAGACTGGTCCCCTCTGTCAGCAGCTTTACACCAGGATTTTAGGAAGGGAGATGTGTTATGGGAATGGAAACAAAATTAATTGTTCATATCAGACTACTCAGGAGACAGAACAACTCACTCAGCTTCACTGAGCCAATCATGTCCATCTTACTACCACTTACACAGAAGTGCAGCTATGCTGACCCAACATTTTTACTCAACTTTCCATCTTCTGTTTTTTATCTCATAAAGCTGCTCTAATGTTGTTCAACCGCTGCTCTACCTCAGTAGTCTGACACTAACAAAGAACCTCATGGCATGAGAGAGGGTTTGAAAAGTATAGATTTTATGGACCCCACACCACTCAGCAAGCAAGGGGCGGGGGGATCATGTGCTTAAAGATAACAAATGAGCTGGAGTTGCTCATCACTGTACCCATGGGATGCAAAAAAAAACAGAAAACACATCCCAGCAGTCATGGCAGTGACTGTTATAAAGGACATACAGATTCTAACCCTAACTGTGCCAGCTGCAAGCCATACATCACTCCCCCTCAATGCTTATTGATATTTCTATTCTACAAGCAAGCAAACACTTAACTTTGAAAATGCAGACCCTGATCTCTGTTGGAAGAGTTATGCCAGAAATTGTATACCAGTAGTCTCTCCTATTATAACCTAGTTTAATCTTAAGGCTTTGTGATACTGAACTTTAGTTTACTTCATTTGTATCAGCAGATGGTTAATGGTGTTTAGGTACCTACAGTATCAGTGCACTTGATCATTTAGCCATAAAGCATCACTGTCAAGCTGGCAGGATCACTCCCATTTTATAGACTGGCACATAAATCCCTAAGTATCTATAACAACAGTGGAAAACAAAGTAGCCTGTTAAAAAGATAAGGAAGCAGTTTACTGCAACTGTTCAAACTTTCACTTCCAAGGCTCTGATGCTTTAAAACTCCCAGTCTGAGACAGAGCCTCTCAACCTGCTCATTAGGGGTAACACGTATCCCACCCTAAAAATAAAATTCATCTCATTTGAGACAGCCATAGCCAGCAGGCTTTTCCATAATCAAACTGCAGCTCATACCCTTTCCTAAACCAGGAGCCCGTTCCCTTCAGTGTTTTGGCTTGAGACATAATGTCTGCAGTTGTTCAGAACACATTAGTCAGATCATGTCAGCAGTTTGTCAGGGAAAGGTTAAGAACATCACACCTGAATGCAACCAGACAGTCTTTCACCTTCTCTTGGCCCCTGATCTTTGAACACCCAGGACTGTGTCAGTGCTGTGCCCATCTCAGGTGACAACTCACCCTACACCAAGGAAGCTTTGTTAAGAACAGGTAAGAGAGCACATACCTCATTTCCCCACAGCGTAGCTGTCACCAGTTTCCCTGATGTATCCATCAGATGCACGTTCCTCTTTGAAACCTCTCTATTGTTAGCTTTCACTGTAATTTTAGTGACATCCTCGTAGCTCTTGCAAATTCCAATTACATCTGAGAAACAGTTACAATTTAGAGTTACTCAAGGGTCACAATTGGGGAATACAAGATCACAAGAGAAGAATTCAAACCTACTGTCAGATTTTTACCTTGTATCCCAGCTCCCTATTGAAATGCAATCTGATATGGAAATTAAGTGTATTATGGTAGGAATGTTCCACTACAGAACTCTTCAGTGCTTTAATTTTGTTGACGCAGTCATTAAGATATTCATGAATGCAAGCCTCACCACATTAGAGAGATCAAGGCATTGTACTATCTTTTCCCATCACACTCTGTCAAAGGACTTCAGTCCTGATCATGTAACACACACTTGCTGTTAAAAGCACAAGCAAGAGCCTTCAAAGTGACTGAAAGACAATGAAACAACTGGCTCCAGAATTCTGCAATCATAAGTTGCAACTTTAACAAGTCTGCATGTTCAGGTGGTAAGAGCTAAAACAAGCTCCTGTGCAGTCCCTAAAAATACACCACGTTTAGTATTACCCATCTACCTTTAAAATTCCCAGCTGAATGTCTCTGAATCACAGGCATCTTGTGCCTCTGAAACCTGAGAACCCTCGCCCCCACCCGAGCCTCTGATTTTTCCGGAGTACTCTGCCCAACGAATTACAGAAAAACAAACCTCCAATACTTCACAAAGCAAGCCAAAACAGTCATGCAACTTGGACTTGGATGCAATGAATTATGCCAAAATCACTACAGAGATAATTAGATAGCGAAAGAAAGCAAGACCACAGAAGGTATGAAATGCACACGTGCTGAGCAAGGGCATTTTTTTCTTTCAGCCTTTTTCTGTGGAAAACAGTGATCACAGTACAATAAACAACTATCACCTACTGTCTTTAGTTTGAAGCACAAGTTTGAAGAATAATTGTTATATATTGTTAGAAAACAGGGCAAAATCATCTTAAAAGGAAAATTGCCTGTGGTGTTTTTTAATGGCAACCATCACTGGATGACTTCAATTAAGAGATCACAACACTCGAAGCATCCTATGCTCACTACCTGCCCAGAATTCAGGACACAAAAATCAAACTTCAAAGCTTTAGAATTTGCCATTTTTCTACTTTCACTGACCAACAATCGAGTCTTTGGGCGTGTTCTCCAAGTCAGAGATGGATACAAAATCAAACTGAACAGATGGAAGATGCTGGGCATCATCACAGGGCACAACTGAAGTCTCATTAGTGAATGTAATCTCATAGTCATTCTTAACAGCTGTATATTGCTTGTTAGCAGTCTTCAAATTGCCTTTGGTAAAATAATATACCTACAGGAGAAAGCAATGAAACAGGGGATATTATCAGTAGTCAGGGAAAATAGATTGTGTTCACCTTTAAAAATCCTTGCCAGGCTCAAGTTCCTCTTTTTCCAGCTCCTGTCAGTCTAAGAAAGCACAAAACTACCATACCTTGTTCAATTCAAGGAGTGGAAAGAACTTGTCTGCTTGATCGTTGAATGCAGTAGCTCTAATCTCACCCTGCAGGAAAATAGGGGAGCTGGTCAGAAGTGAAATTTGGCATGGAAAAAGATTTTAAAAAATAAAAAAAATCTTTGAAATGTTAAGTGGCAGCAGTCCTGCAGAGACAGTGGGGTCTGCCAGGGTAGCTCCAGGCGTGTGAGAAACAAACAACCTTCTCTTCACATCTGTAGTTAGAGCTAAAATGACATATTCTACACCTGACAATCAAACCTCCTATTCAAGTCTCACTAATACATCTACAGCTCCAGAATAAAAGGCATAAGAACCACATCCATCATAGAGACACCTCTGAAAATGCCAGTGAAACTGGCAGTGATGAAATAAAATTCAAATAGACCCCGCAGCTCCACAAGTTAGCACACAGTATATTGTGATGGCTCCCACTCAGATATGTCTATAAGTAAGAATTAATAACAATTATACCCTCACTAGATATAAACACTGTTTTTAAAAAAAAAAAAAAAATTAATACAGACACTATGCAGAGAAAACAAATGCCTGGTGACAACATGTTATATTATTAACCTCACATTTTACACTCAATATAATCTAGCAGAATCTTGTTTGTTTTCACGACAGAAGGCTGTAATTTGATAAGAGCTTTGACAAACTGCAAGTTTAGTTCGATTAACCAGATACCATTCCCCAAACAAACCACAGAGGAAATTTCTCAGTGTTACAATAATTTGTACTCCAATTTCCTCATGAAAATTGAAAGCTTGTAACTTGGAGGTAATGCTCCTCTCACTCCCTGTTTTGTAAGGTGTAGCTCAGCCAGGAGGAGATGTCACTCTCAATCTACAGGAAACCACCACAACCCTCAGTATTAGGTTGTCAGTTTGCATAAACAACTCTATTTTGAAGCTGCAAAAATCCAGTCACACACTATAGACTTTGATGAAAAATAATCAGCAATGCTGCACATTTAAGAGTTCATTCTGGATAAAAACTGGCACGTTGATGTGCAACTTAATGAATGCAGGGATAGAAGTTTCAGTTGTAATAAAAAAAATCATTTCCGAAAAATGCACTTTATTTCCTCTATTCTGTCTTTATGAAGGATTCATCAGCATCTGGCATACATTATCTTTGTCTCAACATATGACACTTACACTTTCATCAACCAGCTCTATGGAAAAGAGCTTTCCTTCACCACGGGAGTTGCTCCACGTGCGGATCTGACCTTTTTGGGTAACCCGAGCACAAATGGTCCACCTGAAATCATGCAAGAAATCACTCTTCTGCACCTTTTTAAAGAAGAGATTCACTTGACAAACCTTTGGAACTGTAATGTGACTATTTAAAAGCCAGAATCTTCCCACTGCACCTCAGCAACTCTTTCCACAGCTTTCTGTTTTAATGGGCTAGACCATTAAAGACAGAAAGTTGTAGAGAAGGCAACAAAGCAGCTATAAAGCATCCAGTATGATAATAATAATGAACAATCCTTCTGCACAGAAGCAGGCCTCAAATCTTTTACTCTTCTAGGGTACATTTCTCACACAGCAGTTTGCCTGCTCTGAAAAGCCACGCCAGAACTCAAGAGCTCAATTATAGGATTCGCATTTAACTTGGGTAATCAAATCAGTTTGCATAACTTAAAAATGTCATTCACTAAATAATTACATCCTCATGCTTTTCAACAGCTCAGTAGCCGAAGTGAATAGCTTACTGAGCTGTTTTGTCATTAAGTTACCAAAAAGAGGGTTGCTTTAGGAAGAAAAAAAAACAAACAGACAAGTCAATCGATTTTCAACTAAAATATTAAAAACCTATCAAGCTCAGCAGGGCAGCTGCACCAAGACAATGGCAAGGCAAATCTCAGATTGTTAAGAGTGTTGATGCAATTTAAAAAGATAAAAAAAAATAAAGAAAGAACATCCTTCCCCACAGAAAAAAAAAAGCAGAAAACAAAACCCCAAAACAACACCCCCAAAAAACCAAAACAAAGCCCACCAGTGTTTCTATGGAAGGTTTTTGGCTTGTTTCTCTGGGTGGTTTTGTGGCTGTTTTTGGGTTGGTTTGTTTGAACTTAACCAATAAAGTCCAAAGAACTCAATGAATTACTTGACAAAGACACACACAGAAAAGCAAAACAAAGCTATTGTTCCTTCATGCCTGTGACATGAACAAGGCCTGGCAAACCACAAGAACTCACTTGGTCTGGTATGGATTCAGGCTGGCAATTGGCACCACTTTGGCCTGAGACCCCCCAGGTGTCTTCAGGGTACTGGGAGCACTCGCTTTTCCAAACTGGTTGGAGGGAGCGTGGTACTTGGGGGCAGCAGGACCTTCCAAAAACCACAACAGAACAGAGAGGATTTCAGCTTTGCACACAAAAATCAGATTAAAACCAACTCAAGGTGCAGAACTTTTCCACCATGCCATGGGGAGACATACAGGCAAAGTTCCAGGGAACACTGGAGCTCCCTGTCCATGTGGGTACCACAGAGGGGCTTGAAGTTTGTTGCATGGTTTTTGCTCAAGGTCACAAGGCTGTAAAATGCTGCAGGAGAGACACTCTCAGACCTTTTAGAGTGCTTGCACTTAAGTGGAGATGTGTCCACAAGAGTCAACCACTTGAACCCAGGTTAAGTGGCATACAACTGTTTAGCAGTAAATTCTCTAAAATAACAGAATCACAGGGTGGTTTGGGTTGGAAGGGACTCATTCCAACCCCCTGCCAAGGACAATCTTACCCAGAACCCCACCCAAGCCAGCCTTGAACATTTCCAGGGATGGGAAGTGTTAGATCAAGACACCACTTGGGGGAACAACTAAGGAAAAACACCCCACAAATAGTTTTTTTGACATGAAGTGATGCTGCTAATTCTAAACTCAGTCTTGTCAATGTATATGCAAAAAACTCTTGTGATCAACTTTAAGCGTGGAAGGAGGAGCTTGTTTTCTGCTGCAAGTTTCTAAGCAAATGTCAAAATTTTACTATTTAAAAATCCTTCCCAAACACAGGGGTAAAGAATACAGACAAGTTAAAGCGGCACCAAGAATTAGGATTGACAACTTTTTAGCTCAAAAAAAACCAACAAAAAACCAAGAAAAGTCTACAGGCTGACATTTAAATTGACTGCATCTTTCTCTCACTGAAATCTTGATCAAAAAACCACGTTTCTAGAAGTACTATCAAATAATTTCAGTGTATTTCCTTAAACGTTTGGCCTCTATCTCAGCATTGGTAACACACACAGTTGGTGGCCAGCTCCAAACTGTAGCTTCATTTTGGGTGTCCACAGAGCACTGTTTCAAAATGCAGTGTAAACTGAATAAAGTTGGGGTTTTTTTTCCCTTGGGGAAGAAAAGGGAAATTCTTCCCCCTTTTATAACCAAGCATAGAGTTCTCTTGAGAGAATTCATCCTGTCAAGCTATGGGTTACTCCTCAATGGAGAGTTTCTGGTGCAACACCATTAGAGAAAGGATTTTATTTAAACTGAAGCTGTAGTTTCTCACTCATCACATTATCAGAATTCCTGCCCAGGATGACTCTTACCTGCTCCAGACAAATTGCCATTTTGTTGTTGAGGTTTGCTGGCTGCTGAGTTTCCTGCTGGAGCTGCAGAACGTTGCCCTTGTCCTGGTAATTAAAATGGAAAGAGACCATAGAGTAGGGAGTACAGTAATTCAAAGTATCCTTTTAGGAAATAAGACTTGCATTAAAAAAAAAAAAATTAAACCCACAGAGAACATGCTAAAATTCAGGTATTTAAGACATAGGAGCAGCAAGCTATCTGTTGAGCATTACCATGAAGGAATTCCAGTCAGATCTCTTTCCTCAAGCAACTGCTTTCTACTTGGAAAGAACTCAGGGCTGATGGTGATTTAAAAGGACAGCCCAGAAGTAATCTTGACAACTTTTCAGTGTTTATCAGCTGCTATTGCACTGACAGGTAGTTTCTGCTCCTACCTAACAGCTAAGATAAAAAAAACTGTAGACAATTCTGTCTCATCACTCAGAAAGGGCCAAAAATCCACTGGGTAAAGTCAAATCTGAAGTTAACCCAAGACAAAGAAAACACCTGCTGCATTTCATTTCCGAAATATGAAGATGTTTAATATGGGGGTGATGGAGTCATCACTTCAAAATTCACCAGGGCCCCTCTTGGCACACAGCAGTAAATTGCTTAGGGAGCAAAGTGATGCTATAGCAAGAACACAGTGTCTATTTTTTTACATTTCAGGACTTTTACTTTCTTTAAATTAATGCTAAATTACAAGGGAAGGAGCATACAAGCATATCTAAAGTAAAAGTCCATTAAAAGACTAATTTACCATTCAAAAATTTGAATTCCTTTACAATATAATTTGTCTCTAGATGAAAAAATATCCAACATTTTTTGTCCTTTTGGACACAACTGATCCTTAAGGTCTTGCTTTGCAGGGAGACCTAGGCCTGAGCAGGCAAAACCCCCATGATTTGGGATGTGAGGAGGAAGATGGGCAGAGAAAGTGGAAAAGAAGGTCACCCCAAGCCTGTAGAGCACCACGAGGAACAAAAGCAGAGAACCCCAGGATGGAGGGATGGCACCAAACTACAGGGAAGGAGCAGAAGTAACACAAGGAGAGCCCAGTGTGGTGTTGCCAGATGTGGTGCAGGTTCCAGAGGTAACCCCCTGGTTATTTTTAATCCAAAATCCAGGTCCTTCCTTGCACAAACCCCAAGCTGCTCCTCTAACTTGCCGCAGTAGAGTCACATCGGTGAACTGGTGACAGTCTCCCTGGTAACAGCGTGACGTCAAACAGCAAAATGTGTATTTGCTGCAGGTTCCACTAGATGGAGGAGCCAGGTCTCCCCCTTGCTCAGTGGCCTCAGGTGCTCAGAGGGTCAGCACTCCACACCCAAATTCATTTTGTGCAAGGGAAAGTGGAAAAAAACCCAACAAGACGCATTAAGAGAAAAATATGTCTGGTCAGGGGAGGAATATTCAGGAAGAAGAGAACGTGAGTATGAAGCAGCAAGAGGTTTCCTCATTACTTTTGTTCCAAATATGTTTTTTTCTGTAGGAATTTGTGATTTAAAAAAAAAAAAAACCATTGAAAACCAAACCAAAGACCACCACATCCATTGGAACACGTGTGCGTTATGAAACACAAATTCACATTTTAATGGCTGCCTACCCACAGCCGAGTGTTTCTCAACAGAGTAAGAATAAATTCACACATCTGTGCATGTGTTCAAATACAGAAGTAGCAGAAATATCTCTCCAATTTTCTCGCCTGGAGAGCCTAGGGAGTCCTAAACTGTGATTTTTGGTGGCTGGAGGCCTACAGATCACTTAAAGTGCTCAGAAAACTGAGGAGGCTGCCTGGTTTTTGCTGTTAGTTTTTATTAGCAAGAGGTGAAAAAACCAGCTGAAATACCTGCTCACATTTCTGCTGTATGTAGTGGTTAGGCAAAGCCAAGACCTTTGCCTGCAGCTGCCCCACAGCCCACTGGAAGGCAATAACCATGTAACAGGAGCCCTCAGCTTCCAACAATTTGTCACCAAGAGGTTTTGCCACAGAGCCACAAGACCTGCCCCAGAACTGAGCAGCAGGGAAGGGAGAGAAGGGGAAAAAAAAAATGCACTTTGAAACAACACACACCTAAATCACAGCAGTGGGAAGGGCAAGAATAAGGAGTTCAAGTGAATGTGTAAGTACATAAACATTTCAACATGGAAAGATTAATGACAGAAGTTAAACATAAGTAGCAAGTCATTGTCATAGTGAAAAGAAAGTCCAGCATCAGAGTAATTTGAATGAGATTAACGACAGTAATAACACAACCATCCAGTCTTCAACAAGACCTAAACTGCTCAGTCTTAATTTTCAATACTATTATGAGAGGCTGCCTGAAAAGTTTTTATGATTTGTAATAAGAAGATTGTGTCTCCAGCTTCCTTGTTAGGCAGATTAACCACCTACTGCTCCCATGTAAAGTGGCCAAAAGCCAGCTTCTCACCCCCCTGGGTCCCACTGTGCTATTACAGTCTGAGAAAGAATATTCCTTAATCCTAGGTCTGGCAGTCTGAGATCTGTATTTCAAGAAAATTCAAAAGTAGGGCTATAAAATACATTTTTAAAATACCAGAACTTATTTTTAATGGAAACCACAAAGTACATTTAAGATGCTCATTTTGCATTAGCCGAGTGTCCCTCAAAAATATAATTTCTTAATATATACAGGAACTTGGAGAATATGCAATTTGAAATACACACCTCTGCCATTTCATCAAGGCCCTCATGACAAATTTTGTGGCCTGCAGAGCAGCAAGGCTGGGTTAATCTTACCTAATCTAAACTATTACCATCTTCTGTATGAGAAACCTTATTTAGTATCAAATCAAAGGGTATGAAGTCGCCAGAATAAGATCAGTGTAAAAATGAAATACATATCACATCCTATTTGGCATCTTTTATCCAGTGCAAGCCTACACATATTATGACCACAGACCCGTAACATCTCCAAAAGAGTTTAGATTTGAAACCTTCACCGCAGAGTATTTTTGTAAGTCCAAATGAAGAACACAACTTTGATCAAAGTAATGGTAATTTCACCAGAATTTATAGTTTAAGGTATATTTTCAGCTCAGTTCTGTCAGATACCACGTTCTCAGTGGTTTCTAAGCAACAATATAACTGAAAAACACTATAGTTCACAAGCTCTTGTATCACATAAGCAGGGAAATGGGAGAAAGGCACAAAACAGTCTGCTCAGTAGCTATTCTGAAAGTCTTGGTCTCTACAGCAACTGTGGGATTAAACCATAAAATCTGAGATGTCAACACATTTTTTAAACAGCAATTAGCTAAGTAACTATCAAAGGAACAAAGGATTCTTTAGGCTCATTTAACAAACGCCCCTCTTAATTCCCTTGGAAAAAGTTAATGAAGAAAGATGTCTTTGCCTTTGCAACAGAATAGATTTTTAACCAGAAGAGCAATGTACCTACCACCACTGTTTGTCCAAACTGTTCTACAAAAAACTCTAGCCACTAATGTGTGGTCCCTTAGTAATAAAAATATATTAGTTCACGCCTCTCAGGATAAAAAAAAATCTTCAAGAAGAGCTGTTTGCTATTAAATTCCAGCCATTATCTGTGTATACATCACTGACAGAGCTGTTCAAATATTTTCTTTAAGTGCTTACTATTCTCCCTCCTTTTTAAAAGATCAGAATTGGAAGAGCAGAACACACTTTAGAATGTTCTCAGAGGGAAAAAATGTTTTAATTTAAAAAACCATTTGCACGAGAACTGCAAGCTCAGCACACAAAAGTGAAGAACACAGTTATTTATGCAACATAACAGACGTAATGAGATTCATGGCAGGTCAGATTAAGGTCCATCCAGTGCCTCAATCCTTTTTCAGCTGGGCATGGTAGGAATGGATGCTTAGGGAATTTTGTGCTCTCCTTGTTTTCATACCAGTCTCTCCTCTATGTACTTGGAGCAATCTAAGTTTTAGTGCTTCCTGCACCTAACATCCATGCAGAGGATGTATTGTTATGTTTAACAGCCTTTAATGGATTCCTCTTTCACATCTAATTGCTTTTTGAACCTGAGCCAATTTTTGGCACCTACCTCCACAAGTTCCATAATTTAACTATGCAGTTTAGGGGTGGGGTGCAGCCTTTGTTTTACAACCACTGCCTGACAACATGAGAGCTAAAGAGCATCAAATGAACATAGGAAAGAGAGAGAGAGAGATATCCATCATTCTTTATTCATCCCTTCCACAACATCTTAGACTTTTACAGATCATTATTCCATCTTCCTCCTCCTGTTTCTTTCCAGACAGGAGAAATTAGAATCTATTTGATTACTCATTATGAGGAGACATAAAATAGCTTCCGCTTACTTACTGGAACTCGAGGCAGAGACCACTCACTACAATAAAAACCTGTCAGGGTTATAAGGTATGGATGCTCCAAATACCATGGAGAGACTAAAGCTTCAGCCACGGTGCAGTTTATTAAAATAGGAACAACCCCCAGTTTGTGTGACACAAACAAAAAGGATTTTCAAGATCTGGACATCACTATTCCAGGCATAAAAAAACCCCTGAACATGTCTGACTGCTTTTTTTCAAGTGAAAGAGAGAAGCTGAAAGGCTCTTTGAGCTGACAGAAAAGCATTTGCTTACAGATACCTACCTTCATTGTATGGCTGGGGATTGCCAATAGGCCCAGCTACCTGATCAGCAGTTTGCAGGACATCTACATCCATCAGGATAACCACTCTCCTACAACACAGAACAGACAGCAAATAAACACGTTCACTCCCTCTGCAACTCCCATCTCTGAATATCCTTTGCAGCAGGTGAGAAAACCAAGCATTACCAGGCTGATTCTTTGGATGAAGGATCTGGGAGAGAGAAGCTCTCCTCTATCAACTAAGCGCTCTCTTGAGGGACAAGTAAGCTTGAAACAACATTACACTGCATCAAGGACAGGTGATGGCAGGCTGAACAGGTACCAAAAATAGCTTGGGAAACCACTGTTTTAAAAATAGCAAACCCATATCAGATTTTTATTCTCTGCCTCAAAAGTGAAGACTATGAACCTCAGTTCATATCCTGCTAGACATAGACACAGTTTTTCTGTAATAGTTTCACCTGGATCCCTTCTCATTTTGCAGTATTCCATCCCCTCAAATTTTCCTCCTATCCTGTATCCTCAAATTTTAATAAAATACCAGATTCCACAACACTTAAGTAACAAGGTATCTTCATCGTTTCTTTTCAACAGCAGATAATTTAAAGGAAGCTTTGCACAAGTATTTGGAGTATTCCAGCTGGAGTTGGAGTATTGCAACTGGAAAGTTTGTATTACTAAATCACTGTACCAGATACATCTGATCCCACTAGAGTCACAGCCTGCAATTTATTTCTTCTGTTACTGCTGTGGACTTTCCCTCTCACACCCTAAAGCGTGAGTATTTTCAGATAATCCCAACCAAAAGCCCCTGGCCTCTGCTTAGTCACAAAGAACAGAGCTCCCACTAGTGCAGCTGCCTTTCTGTAGGGCTGTACTTAAAAGATTAACACAAATACCTTCCATCTTTCAGGCTGTTGACAATGAATCTGTTAACCTGGCAAATACACCGGGCTGACAAGCGTTCCTCTTCCACCAGGGAGTTCAGCTGTGTTGCCAACATGAATGCTGCAGGAGAAGAAGGAAAATATTGAAACAATTCACAATGCCAGCTTCAAAAGGGGCTGCCATGGCTGGCCACACCTTTTCCAGCCAGTCAAGTACTGCACTGATCTACAGCTTGACAAAGAAAACAGTGCAGCTGCTAAGAAGTCACCAAAACTGACCATAAACTATGCTGTGTTTATTCCCCACAGTTCACAGTGCAGTGATAGCTAGAAAGAACTCTCAAAGAACTGAGAGAAAGATTAAGCAAAATTACTTTAAAATCAATGTTACGTGTATAGGTTGCTGTATTTTCATTATATCCTGCAGCAAGTTGATTGCTTACATTTCACAAAGTTCCAAAAGTCAAGGATTTCACCTAAATGTCAAAATAGTAGTTGCACACTTCAGAGTCTGTGACCCAGTGAAAAACCACAATTTCCTTCAGTATTTATTTCAGCACTCTGCATCCAGTTACCACCAGACAGGGAACTTTATCACCCTTCAGCATCTACACACTTAGAAAAACCTCACTGCAGCTTGTCATACTCACAGGAGAGGGTGTTCACCCCATCACTCATCAGCACTCGGTAACGTGGGGGCCCAGTTCCTGTGGCAATAGCCCGTGTGTTCTGCAGGGAGAAGGAAAAAAAAAAAACCAAAACCCACGCTGTCAGTTCACATTTGTTCAGAAACTTTTCAAAAACAGGAAGCGACATCAACAAGTGACTTATCTATTCGGCTTTTTTGAACACTAATACGAACATCATAGCCCAAGCAATACCAAACAAAATTAAGAGAATTAAAAGTAGAGCAGCCTTGCTTGGCTTCTCTGCAGAGGAAGTCTGGCTGCACTCAGGACCCCGGGAGGGACAGTACTCACGATGACTTGCAGCACGGGCTTGCAGACCGCCTCCCCTTGCATTATGGCCTGGAGAAATAAAAGAGATGCTCAGAAACGTGCCACCGCCTCGCTCGGGATCGCCTCGCCACCCACAGTGACAGCACCACAGGATCAATGAGCCTGGACGTCTGAGACCATCGGGCCCAACCTACGAAGGGCTGTAGCCAAGGAGTTGAGGAGGAACTGCCGTGGAAGAGCCAGGGACGCCGGTGTGGCCGTCACGGCTGGACCAGGACCATCCCCTGGGACCAGGCCCCGCTCCGGGCCTGCTTCTCCCCTCGGGACCGGGCCGGACCTGGTGCCCAGGCCCGACTTTCACCTCCCACCCTGACCAGGACCAGGTCCATCCCAGCCCACCCCGAGGCTCTCACCGCGATGGCCCCCTCGGTCAGCCGCACGCTCATGGTGCCGCGTCCGCCGCTGCCGCCAAATCCTCCCGCCGCTGCCGCCAAATCCTCCCGCCGCCACTGCCGCCACCGCCTTCTTCCGGCGCCGCCTTACGTCACGCCATGTGTCACCCGCCAGCACGGCGCTTCTATTGGCTGTCCGGCGCTGTACGGCGGAAGTGTCCCTGTATTCCGTGCAGAGATGCTTCTGGGCGCCGCCATGGCGGTGGCGGCGGCGCTGCCGGTGGCGCGGTGGCGGTGATGGCGCTGCCGGTGGCGGAGTGGCAGGCCCGCACCGCCCGGCTCTGGGCCGCGCTGGACCCGGCGCTGAAGGAGCGGATGGCGACGGCTTCGCTTCACGATGCGGTGCGGATGGGTTGCGACCTGCTCCGGTGAGCCGCGGGCGGGGCGGGTCCGGCGCAGGGCAGCGAGGGGGAGTGAGGGACTGGAGCGTCTCTCTTAATGCGTGTAAATAAAGCGGGGGCTGTCAGAGGATGGACTAGGCCCTGCTCGGTGGAACCGAGCAATGGGACACGGGGCAACGGGCAGAAAGTGATGCCGGGAAAATTCCATCTGGATAAAATCCCACCTTTCTACCTGACGGGAGGTTGGAGGTCGGCATCGTGTCCCGGGTTACTGGCGAGAAGACATAGGCTTAAACTTCACTTGGNTGGGCTGCCCAGGGAGGTGGGGGACCAGGCGATTCCAAACTGATTCTTCGGTGCTGACCCCGTGTCCCACAGGAGCAAGGAGGAGGAGGAGGCAGCCCTGGTGAGGTTGTGCCACCGGGCACGCACGGACAAGGAGCCGGGGGCCGCCAGCTGGTACCGGGAGCAGGGAAACCGGGAATTCAAGCGGGGCCAATACCAGGCTGCCCTGAGGCTCTACTCCAAGGTAGGTGTGGCATGAGAGGATCCCAGGGAGGGGGTCCCACAACACCTCCCAGCCAAAGGGATCCCCCGAGGGGATCCCCGAGGGAGGGTCCTGCAGTTCATGGTTGAAGGGCTCCTGTGAGGGGCGAGGAGCAGCTTCTTCCCAAAGAGGGGAGCCCTGCTGAGAGGGTCATGTGAGGGATCCCCCGAGGCAGCAGCGCTTCTCTGGTCTCTGCAGGCAGCATCCCACGAGCTCCCTGGGAGCCCCGAGTTGTCCGTGTGCTTTGCCAACCGCTCGGCCGCCCTCCTTCACCTGGAGCACTTTGAGGTGAGTGGGGCCAGGGCAGCATCCACCCCACAAGGTCCTGGGTGCCCCTGAGGTGTTTGATTGTTAGAACAAGAGATAGCAGATCAGATGTGCTCCCCAAGCTGTGCTTAAAGCATCCGTAACTCAACTTTCTGAAGGACTCCTGCTTCATTTCCATGTCAGGATGCTTTATTTGGGCAGCATTTGGTTATGCACATGGCATTTGCTGATTAACACACAGAATTCTTCCATGAGGCTGTCTTAGGTGCAATGAAAGAGCACGAGCTTGTTTTCAAGCCAAATTAAAAGGTCTTATCTTTGTTCCTAGGTTTGTTTGGAAGATATTGCCAGGGCTGAAAGCCATGGCTATCCAGACAGGCTGCTGCCCAAGGTCCTGCTGCGAAAAGCTGAGTGTCTGCTGTGTCTGGAGAGGTTGCAGGAGGCACAGGATATCCTTGGAGTGCTGGAGAGTAAAATTGCTCTGGATGGGGTCATGACTACTCACCTGACACGGCTAAAAAAGTTAAGTCAGCTGAAGGTTAAATTGGGTGAGAAAGAGAGGTGTCCAGAGCCTGCACGAGAAGCACATGGTGGCCTTCAAGGGGAGCCAGAGGTCTGGGAAGAGAACAGCAGAATTTCAGGTGCATCTTCATCCCTGAGCTTGAGGTTTGATGCAGAGAGAGGACGTCACTTGGTGGCCTGCCAGGACATCGTGCCAGGACAGAGCCTGGTGAAAGAGGAGGCCTTTGTGAGCGTGCTGTGCCCTGGGGAGAGCCTTCCTCTGCAGGATGGTGACACAGCGTGGGACACTCGAGCCACCAATGCAGATCTTTACTGCCACCGCTGCCTGAGGCAGCTCCTGGCCTCGGTGCCTTGTCAGGGCTGCAGTTATGCCAAGTACTGCAGCCAGGACTGTGCAGACATGGCATGGCAGCAGTACCACAGGACAGAGTGTTCCCTGGGAGCGCTGCTGCTCATGCTCGGCGTCTTCTGCCACGTGGCCTTGAGGACTGTGCTGCTGGCAGGATTTGCAGAGGTTAGCAGGCTGGTGGAGTGGTCCCACCATGGGGACAAGAACCTTCAGAACCCTGATGCAGGATGCAAACCTCTCAGTGATACAGGAGCTGGTAGCAGAGGTATCCCTGGTTGTGGCAGCAATGGTCGGTACCAGAGTTCTTACCAAGCTCTGTTCCACCTTTTACCCCACACTGAGCAGCACAGCCCTGAGCACAAGTTCCTCTGCACTCTCAGTGTGGTAGCTATATGCAAACAGCTGCAAGCAGCTGGCCTGGAGGCTGCTGTGTTGAATCAGGAATCACCTCAGCAGTGGTCCAAACCAAAGACATGTGAAAAAACCTCAGATGAATTGTCCCCAGAGCTGAGGACTGTGGCAGAAGCAATGCTGAGGCACGTGTTGCAGCTGCAGTGTAATGCACAAGCAATCACTGTAATGCAGGAGCTGGGTAAGATAAAAAATAATTAAGCCCTACTGTGTTATCACAGAATGGTTGGGGTTGGAAGGGACCTCTGAAGGTGATTCAGTCCAAATCCCCTGCCCAGGCAGGGTCACCTGGAGCAAGTGACACAGGAACATGTCCAGGTGGGTTTGGAATGTCTCCAGAGCTCCCTGGGCAGCCTGTTCCAGTGCTCTGCCACCCTCAGTGGAAAGAAGTTTTTCCTCATGTTGAAGTGGAGCTTCTTGTTTAATTTGTGGCTGTTACCCCTCATCCTGGCAGCACAGGAAAGAGCCCATCACCATTTTCTGACACCTGTATTTGAATATGTATTGATGAGATCCCTTCTCAGTCTTCTCCAGACTAACCAAGCCCACCTCCCTCAGTCTCTCCTCATTAGAGAGATGCTCCAGACCCCTCATTATCTTTGTGGCCTCTACTGGACCCTCTCCAGTAGCTCCCTTTTCCTGTCCTGAGGAGCCCAGGACTGTCCTCCCCTTGCCCATCTTCCTTGTGTGAAGAGATTGAATTATCAGCTGTAAAAAGCTCCTCTTGCAGATGGAAATGACTTGTTTAAAATTTAATGGCCTGTCCCATGCTGGCCTGTTCCTTGGTGCACATGCAGAGAGTGTTTAGCTGTTATTTATTGCAGCAATATACCAGGAACCTTTCTGCTGCTGCCTGTGATCGGTCACAGTGCTCATTGCAGAAATTGTGTGGGTTTGTGAGCATTCAATCTCAACCTGCTTGGTTTTCCTCTGTCTTCAGGGCCTGGAGATGGGGCTGTTGTAGATAAGAAGCCTGTGAGGCTGGCAACAGCTTTCTTCCCTGTCCTCAGCCTCCTGAACCACTCATGCTGCCCTAATACCAGCGTGTCGTTCAGTGGGACAGCTGCCACTGTCAGGGCATCACAGCCAATCTCAAGTGGCCAAGAGGTTTTGCATTGCTATGGTAAGCCCTAATTCTGTGTTTCTCTCAAGGCACAGACATCATTCACCTCTCCTTATCATGCTGATGGCTATTTATATCATAACTCTGATATAATTCTCATCTAACATTGCCAGAGTCTTTGTTTAGCCTTGACCAACATTTCATCTCTTAAGCCCACTTAGATTTTCACTCTCCAGTTGTGTCCTCCCCAAAATATACCTAGTCCCAATTGTAAAAAAATCAATTCATTCTGCTATTAAGAACTATAGCTGTTGAGAGATCTGTACCTTTGCCATCTTTTGCAGGGCCTCACTGGTGTAGGATGAGGGTTGCTGAGAGACAGCAGCTTCTTAGTCAGTATTTCTTCGAGTGTCGCTGCCGGGCCTGCCTCGAGGAGTTAGAGTCTGGTGTCAAGAGTGTGGTGTCCATCAGAAATTCATTCTGCTGTCCCAAATGCCAGGCCCAAATGCAGGTAATTCTCCATAGTTAGGATTGTGCAAGTTACTGGGGTGTGTAAGGTTTGGGTCTGGGAAAGCCAGGAGGTGAAGACCTCACTTTGATCCCTGTTCAGAAGCCAAAAAGCCCCTGTTGAGTCAAGACAGTATCTCACTGTTTCTTATCAAATAAGCTGATAACAATTTATAACAAAATCACTTTGTTTCATGAATACAACTGAGAAACAATTTAGCATCTCTATAACCCAGAGCTAATGCAGATGGAGAGTAAGCTTTGAGCTGAATGTGAGCAGGAATGATCACAAGTGTGATTTCCACAGGGGGAAGAAGACACTCTTTGCTGTTCAAATGAAGCTTGTGCCACCTCAGCCAGCAGAGATCATCTGTCTGGCCGTTTACAGCACCTTCAGCAACAAATCAAGAAAGCTTTAGACCTGCTGAGAGTCGGGAAGGCTGGTAAGGCTCAGCTTTGTGCCCTGAGGTCAGGAGCTGAGGAGCCCAGGTCGGGACAGGAACCATGAGATGGCACTGTTGCTCATGCCATTGGGCTGCTGTGACATGTGGCCTGGTGTCCCTGGGGACTTCAGCTTTAGATTGTTTATACCCCCTGATCTGGGTGTTAATCTAAGTCATATTGTTCCATAGTAAAGTAATTAAATCAAAAGAAATCAGGGTAACATTGGAGTTGGGCATTCCCAGGCCTTGTTTTCCTGGAGGGAGTTGGGCCAACACTGGGGTAGAATAAGCAGAGGTGCAGATGAAGTCCCTGTTAAATCCTAATAAAACCCCAATCAGCTATGTAACAAGCAAAGATGAGGTTGGATTGATTTTATTTCATGGATCATGGAAAACTGGAGACTGGCCACAGGGTGAATTTTATAACCTTTTCTTTTTTTTTTAATAGATCAGGCTATCAAAATGCTCCTGAAGTGTCAGATGGATGCTGGAACCTTCTTGTCTCCAGAGCATTTGCTGATGGGAGAGATGGAGGATCATCTGGCACAGGTCTATGCTACTCTTGGTATGGCATTGTCCTCTCACTATCCCATGTTTCCTAAACTTTGAATTTAACATGGCTAGCTTTTTCTTAGACTGGCCCTGTAATTTTTTTTCCCTAGTTTTGTCAGCAGGGCTCTCAGAAAGACCAAACCTGTGTTTCCAGCAGCCAGTGAACTGGAACATGTGCTCTCATATTATTTTAAATTCCCTGTCCTGTTTTTGTGGACAGAGTTCACCACATTTTGAATAATTCTGTCACATTCTTTGGGTGGCAGTAGCTCTAGGAAGTATTTATTCATTTCTTAATGTTTTGTTTTGTTTTGTTTTTCCATCAGGGAAGTGGCAGGAAGCAGCCAGACACCTGAAGAAGAGTATTGAGATTGTGGAAATGCACCATGGGCCGTCAAGTGTAGAAACAGGCCATGAACTTTTCAAGCTGGCACAAATCCTCTTCAATGGGTGAGTTTGGTTTCATCCTCTATCCCTGCACTGCACCACTCCAATGTGTCTGACACAATATCAAGGCACCTTGAGGGTGTCTCACAGGACACAGGGCAGTCTAGCACAGGTACTCTCTTAGGAATCTGTTTCTTTCCTTTGTGCCTATCTTTTTCTTCTCCCTGGCTCAGTTTATTCCCTGTCCAATTGTTTCATTCTGTCAATTCATCACCCTTGGTGTTTATACCTCAGTTGTATAATGTTGCTGACATCTTTCACAGGAGGGAATGAAATCCTCTTGCTTTATTGGCAAGGAAATTCCCTGCCTGCTTCTGAAAATCTCCTCACAACAACTCCCTTTAGCCAAATTAATTTTAGCAGGAGCTGCAGTGATGAAGTAGTGGGTTCCTGTATACTCAAAGATAATGTTTTCAGGTTTTGTCCATCTCCACCTTTCCATCCCCCTCATCCTCCCTTTGCAGCTGAAGCAAACACAATTTTCCTGCTGCTGGAAGGCAGAGGAGGGTGGGATCTGTGGCCATGAACAGGTTTAGGTTTTTGTTAGGGAGGGCTTAAAGGTTGTATAAGTCAAGAAGCTGAATTAAGTATTTTGCATGCTCTGTTCTTATTATCTTCCTATTTCAGATTTGCAGTTTCTGAAGCTCTGAGCACGATTCAAAGAGCAGAGGGGATTTTGTCAGTGCACTTTGGTCCTCAGAGTGCTCAGATCCAGGAACTACAGGAGATGAAGGCCTGCCTGTCAGAGCTTCCCAGAAACATCCTTCAGAGGACTTAATTTCCCTGTCAAAGGAAGCTGCAATGTGATCTTTCATCAAAGCTAAGTGTCATGTGGTAAGGTAGTCATGTAGTACAAGCTGGAAAATCATGTGTAACAGCAACTTGAATGAAGTCTTGAAATGCTCTTTAGTGAGCCTGTTGTAAATAAAATGACCAATTCTAACGTGAGAGGTGTGTGTGTGGTATGGTGGGAACAGAGGCTGTTGTATAAGTTCTGTGTGTGGGTTGGAAGCAAATGTTTGAGTTGCTTTTGTGTGAGATGTGACTCTCCCCTGTGTGGTGCCCTGAGCATTATGAACACACAGTCATCCAGAGCACGTTGCTTTCTATTTTTAATACTGTGAGGCATTTTCCTTCTTGCCAGTGTCAAATGGAAATAGTTGGAAGGGGTGAGGCAACAGCCTGGGAAGTGCAAACTTAGAGTCTACAAAAGGGGGCACTGCAGAACTTTGAGGGCTCCAGCACAGATCTGTCAGTGATGAGGGATTCAGAATCAACAACTGGTGTCAGGTTGGAAAACAGGATGGGGAACAATGCAGCATACACCAGATAATGTTTGCTTTCAGGACACAGAACTGCATTCCTCCTGTGGGGAAATTGGGAGTGTGGGCAGACAACCTTTCAAGGGAGAATACTTGGGCTTGCTGAGTTTAATAGCAAAAGCTCTTTTATTGCAGCATGAAGGCGTAAGATTTGCAAGTTGTGTCTTTGTGCAGCAGAGCAGGGAGCCAGTATCCCTCCCAATATCACCCTTTCCATTTGGGCCCTACCATTGCAGATGATTGTGAAGGGATCTAAACACCCCTGGGATCCAGGATCTTGCCAATGAAGAGGAGGGTTCCAGTGGTGTCATCCCTCAGGACAAGAAGGAAAGGTCTGTCCACGTGGTATTCTATGGGGAAGGTCAGACGAGCAGCATTGGCCCCAGGGTTTGGTGTGGATCCCTGCCCATCCTCACTAAGCTCCAGCATTGCCTTGTGTTGCACATGTGATAATCTCAGAGGTTTGGCAGAGATCTTGGAGAAATCAGGTGATGTGAAAAGTGATTGGAGCCCTGGAGAAAAGAGAGAAAGTTCCATTAGCTGAAGGCATGGATTGCAGAAGGGGGAGCAGCCCTGCTAATGTGATCCACGAGGGCAGGGAGCTGCTTGGGCAGAGTTTTTTGGGGGAACAGGGAGAAGCAGCTTCCATCTGCTTCACAGAGCTTCACCCACAATCTCAGCAGTATGAGCTTGGTGGAGGGATGTGATAAAAAGCTGAGAAGTCCTGGGTGAAGGTGATTTGGTTGCTGGTGAAATCTCCACAACCATAACTAACAACCCACCAGCTTCATATTCTGAGAGCAGGAAGCAACTTGACCACTGCTTTGAGCCCTGGCAGCCTGCAAAGGGGGTGTGATGCACATACTTGTCTCCTTTAGTGTGCTGTCAAGTGCCTCTTCATGGTTCAGCTTTAGTTTGGGCAGGCTTAGCACAGCATGGACTGTCTTCAGCTCCTTGTCCACATCGTGGACAAACTCAGAAGTGAGGCTTTCCTCAATCAGAGTCATGTTCTGGGTCACCTTCGTGGGCAGGAAGAACATGGCACTGATCCCCTCTGTCAGGGGCAGCTGGGCAATCTGCAAGGCCAGAAATAAGAGAGAGATAAGAAAGGGTCACATCAATAACAAACAGTTTTACCCATCCTGTACCAGGCAGAGGCCTGATTGTCAGGCTGGAATCTCAACCTTTGCAGTGAACATTTGATCTTTTTCCCTGTTTGCTTTTATCTGACACAATGCTTCCTGACACTTGTGGCTTTTTCCCCAGGCTTTCATCCATCCTTGCTGCATTCTTCCTGCTATGGAAGTGCTCTCTCACCTGCTGAGTCCTGCAGCATTGCTTTGGGGAATTCTCACTGGAACACCTTTGAGCTCATGCTCCAGGGAAAGATTGGTTGAAAGAGGTAGAGATGGAAAAGTTTTGAGAGGTGTGCCCTGTCCTTCTTGCCCAACTTTAAGTCAAGCAATACAGGCTGGTAGGACCTGGGCATAAATTAAATTTTGGATTACTTGTGACACAGCCTGGGTAGAAGCAGGATGTCCTAAGAATCAACACACTGCCTTTCAAAATAGGAATTGCAAAAGTAGCTGATGGGAGGAGCAAGGCTGGAAGGGGTTAACAGGTAGGTGTAGCTAAACCTGCTCCTTAGTAGGTTTAGGAGATCTTAGGCAATATTTGCTGTCTGACCTTGCAGTTGAGTTCCGAGTCAAAACCATATCTCAGGATGGCTTTGGGGTCTGACATCATGGACACCTTCACAGTTCTGTCCTCGTCCAGGTGAAAGTCCTTCAGGGCAGTCTTCTTGGTGTCAAACTTGGTCTTCCAAGTCCCTGTTTTGTCAGAGAGAAAACGGAGGATTTTCTGGAATAATAGCATATGAAACCAGGCTTATGCCTTGTGGCTGAATAATCTTGTGCTTTGATATTTAGTATTTGTGCATTAAGGAGTTGAGGCATAACAGGGATAGAAATAGACTGATTGGAGCTACTGATTTACTGCCATCCTTGGCTCCTCCTTTTCATCTGAGAATTGGCTAAATGGCAAATAAATAATCAAGCCAGTGTATGGGTGGAGTAGCCATTGGGAAGTTGATGTCTACTTATGTAATTACAAAACTATTTTAAAGGGTAACAGTTGTGTCAATGGATATAAAGTGCCTCTCTCCCCACCCTTTATTTTGCTCCTTGTCTCTAAGCAATAATTCTCCAGGACACTGGCTTACAGCGTGTTTAAGAACAATTGTCTAGTATCAAACTTTCTTCTACAGTGGTAAGAAGGCTCAGACCACTCTAAGCTGTTCCTTCCCTAAACAGTAATATCTTGTCTCTGAATGGAGTTTTGTGAGCTTAAACGTCCTTCTCTGATTCTTACTGCAAACAGGTCAAGATTCAGCTTCCCAAGAGTAATAATTCCTTCCTCAGGACTATTTTTGTTCAGGTAGTGTGCTTTTTTTTTTTTTCCCTTCTTTACTAAACATTCTCAAACACTTTCTTCTCACACTCTCTCTTTGGCAGCCTGTTTGCTTTATTGGAAGTGAGAGCATTCCTTCACACCTCCTCTAACACCTGCTTAATGGACATTTTCTGTGCCCAAGCACACAACATCCTTACCCTTGAAGAAAGCAGCCCCAGCAAGGAGAATGCTGACATCTGTGGGCATGTCCTTCATGAACCTCATAATCCTTCCCTTTGTCTGCTGTCTGACCCAGGTGTTGATTTCTTGGAGGTCCAGCTGGCTGTTGCCACTCAGTGCCCTCAGTCGCATCTTGTAGGACTTCTCGAGCTGGCTGGGAAATCCAGGCTTTGCCCTGAGTCCTGGAGAGTAAAAACATGGATACTGCAGCTAGCTCCCTTATCCAAACAATCTCAAGGCAGCAGGTGACAATCCAAAGCCCAGCAATAGGTCTCTCATAAAATATCTGTGCCTGTTTGTCTACAGAAACCTGCTTTGAAGAGGAACATCTGAGAGCACATTAAAGAAACATCCAAATCCTACAGCCACCCATGCTGGAGCATGGGATAGCTCTCTTCTGAAAACTGAAAAAAGGAGATAAAAACTGAAGGCTTGGACACAGCCATTCCTACATCAGCCTTTCTTCTTTCCCCAGCCTGCTTTCTGAGTACAGCTTACTCAACCTATTGGATTCTTGGAACCAGCAGGTTCCAAAAGATAGCTCTTAGCGTTCTCAGCAGATGTTTATTGCATGCCAGAAGCAGACATTTCAAATAGCTCTGCAAGGAATTAAACAAAGGAATATGGCTGAGTGTTATCACAAATAGAAAATGTGATCTGTGGTTCCTGGAAGCCAGCAACACCTGCCAGACTGCCTGGAGTGAAGGCAAAATTATCAGCAAGTTTCTTTTAGGTCTTCTGTGAGTTAACTGTTCTGTCACCAATGTCTTTGTGTGCATGTCTGGTCTTTTATTTAAGTGCACACAAACTTTCCAGGCTTTTTCTGGAGCAGCAAGAGCATTCCATGCCCTGTCTGCATCCTGGCTCAGCAGAATGTCAAGAGCCAGAGCTGTGTTACTCAATGTGTTTTTATATATATACACACCCCAAAATAACAACTGCTGACAGCTTTTTAAGGAGAATTTCATAGAGGGGGAAGAAGGAGTTTTACTTTTCTCCAAGATGATCCGGGAGGCACTTTTCATGCTCTTCTCTGGGCCAGTGACACTGCTCAGGAGGTCCTTGTAGGTGTCGTGGACCTCAGCCTTGTTGAGCAGATCGTAGAAGAGGGCACGAGAAATCACATTTTCGGTTCGTTCTCCAGCCCCTGCCAACGACCAGGAGAGAACATGAGGGAGGGGCTGCTGAGCCAGAGGGTGAGTGTGGAAATGGGGCAAAGAACTCACCAAGTGAGAGACCAGAAAGTGCAGTAGCCAGGCTGAAGGGAGACAGCAGCACGTTGGCCGTGGCTGTCCGGCTGGACTGCTGGCGGTACAGGTCATAGCCAAAGTTGGAGACTGCAGCTGCCAGCTTGTTCACAGGGCTCTTGTAGAATGGATCTTCCTCTTCATCTCCAGCGTGGGCTCCATCAGCTGTGGCAGAGTGCTAGCAGGTCCAGGGAGTGCTTTGGTTAGACTTGAAGGTGTGGTAAACACTTCATAGGCAAACAACTACAGATACTCTTCTGTGACCTACAGAAATATTGACTTAACCTTATAGAGAGTGTAGGTTTAGTGCCAAAGGCAGCATTGAGCTTGAAATTCTGCCTCCTGGTCATCCCCTGATGTAACTATTGTGGTTTTATCCTGGTAAAGCAGGAGTTAGTCTCATTATGTTGCTAAATAAAATCCCAGTAATTTTGAAGGGTAGTGCTTAATCCTTCGGTAAGAATCTCTAAAATTAAATTACCTGCTCCACACCTCTCACTCTCTTTATATTGTCCCCTACTCACCTGCTCAGTAACTGAGTTCTGGGTTCTGCTTGGGACAGTTAAGAGACCCAGGAAAAGGAGAACCAGTGGAATCTGCATGCTTGGACCTACAGAGTAAGAATATGACAGAGACAGTTTGAGCAATCAGGTAAATACATCTCTACCACAACTATTCACTGTACCTGTCTGTGACAGGAGCTGCAGTGACAGATGCTGCTGCTTGTCCTTCCAGTTGTGAAACACACACCTGATCTGAGCCAGGTTTCCTTCTCTAGTTGGAAGTATTCAGCCAGACTGGCCCCAGTGACTTTAAAATTGGGCAAGCACATGGTGTGGGTGTGCCTGAGCACAAAAGCAGATGTGTGTGGCCCAAACCACACTGATGCTGGCAGTTACTAAGTGCCAAGGTCCAGAAAAGCACCAAATCATTACTTCAGAGTCTTAGCCTTCAAAAAGATGCAAGACTTCATTTATAAAAGGTACCAAATCCATATCGTTGAATGGGGCAGAAGGCAACACTGACTGGTTACTGCTTTGATATACAAATTACCTGCCTCAGGCAGTACTTTGCTGTTTCTTGTGTCTACATGTACCTGCGTCCATCCTTTGCTTCTTATTTGCAATCTGGTGAAGTAAAATAGAAGAGCTTTCTTAATAAGGAAACCTAGTGAAGTGAAAGGCAGAGCTTGGCTTATTCGACATTTTTAATGGAGGTGGCAGAAAAGCACCAAATTCCTCAAAGCTGTTTTTTCTGTGGAATTCACTTTTCTTCACTCCAGTACTGGGATGAGTGGCCCTTCCAGACAGATCTGTCTGGTCCAGAGGGCACTGAGTAACCCAGGGCTTTGCTGTGGGCAAACCAGAGCTTCTGAAGCGTCCTGCCCCCGAGAACAGACGCCACTGAGGCTGGTCTGAAGCAATGTTTAGATAGATTCCCAGAAATTAAAGGAAGAGGGTTGTATTTAACTAACCCCTGTCATCCAGGCAACTAGAGAAATCAGAGGAAGAACATGTGTTTCAGATTAACTTCAGCTACAAAGAAAACATGCCTGCTGCTAGAAATACATGTGGCGACAACAGCCCCAGCTCGAGACCCTGTTCAGGCAGAGTGAGAGGCAGTTTGCTGTTTCCCTTCCCTGCCTTTTCTTCTGAAGGCAGCTCTCCCTTGGAGAGAAAAGCAACACACGGGAGGTTTTGAGCTTTCATCTGTGTTCAGCCAGTGTAACACAGAAGTAGTACCCTCTTTCCCCTGTGCGCTTGCATCCTGCAACCTGCTGCCATCCCAGCTGCAGAATAGGTGAGGATTTCTGGTGCAGAAATGTGGACCAAGAGGATTTACTGTCTGGTGTATCTGGTGGTGTGATAGAGGATATGATGTTGGGATTGCTCCTATCATTCCAGAGCTTTACAATGAACAGGCACCACGCTGGAAGAGAGATGCCAGAAGTCCTGCATGAGTCTAAGACAAACAGGCCTTAGGGAAGGCTCTGTGAGGATGCCTGTACCAAGCTGCACTCCTGCATGCTGAGAGGAAGAGGTTTGGCCCAGTTTAGCTTAGAGATGAAGCTTTTCCATGGAGCATAACCTTTTCTCTGTAGAAAAAGAAAATAATCTCAACACAACCTCTGCTTCCAGCTACACTGAGCTCCTGGGAGCATGGGAGCAGAGATTGGTTTTGCAGATTGTATTGTTTTTGCCAGTACTGTCACCAGCTTCATATTTCTCAGAGTTCGCCAAAAAGCAATTTCCATTTTAAAAAGACAAAGCCTTTTGCGTTTGAATTGGCCTGAACATCTGGATTCTATTTGTATTTCTCTTAGCACACAGCCAGAAACGCAGAGAAAAGAATTTGGTTGGATCAGAGGTGGGATGGTTTCAGGCATGATATTAAAATCTGTGGCTGCCTTGAAGGAGAAGAGAAGGAGCAACAGTGAGTGATGTTACAGTCAAAAGGTATAGGAAAAAAACCTTGAGAAATGAGCTGAGAAGAAACTTTGTGTCTGGGAGTTGTCGATTTGTGAAGGCCTGCAGGTGGCAAAGGAAGTATTTTACTCTCCACCTACAGTGGTACAAGTCTCTCACATAATTTATAAACACTTCTGACTTTGGAGGTGAAACAAAACCCATGAGTTCAGACTGCTCCCTCTGCTCGTTTCACAGCACCAGCTCCTGGAGCATCCTGCAACCACCAGCTCCAGAGGATTTGACTGTCACACCATCACAGACAAAAAAAAACGTGTTCCCAGCTGCGAGGCAGATGCTTGAAAGGCAGAAAACCCACCCCAGTTCCCGAGCACAGCTCAGCCCCGAGGGCAAAGCTGATGCTGGTGGCTCCCGATCCTTGGTGAGGTCTCTTGGTGGGAATCCCACCTGCAGAAGAACCATTCTTCCCATTTCTCAGGTCCTCTGAGAGCTGCCCAGCCTCAGCCCCTGCCCTGTGCTCCCCTGGCCGCTGGCAGTGGCACAGCTGAGCTGTCCCTGAGCTGTCCCTTACCTGGGGCTCCTCTCGGCCGCTGCTGTCAGGGCTCCCAGCGGGTGCGAGTCGAGGACACTGTGGGTTTGGTGCAGCCACATCTGCTTTTTGCAGCTTCCCCCAGCCCAGCCTTCGGCAGGCTTCAGGTTACAGCTTCCCAGGACTCTCTTAAAGTGCTCTGCTCCCATTTTCTGCCCCTGCCACCCTCGCCCTGAATTGCACTAATTTTTCAACCCTTTTTCCTCCCCGAAACAAATCCTCGTGATAAGGGCAGCCTGGTGGGTAAAGCACAGGTAGGAAAGGCAAGCACTCCCTGTCCTGTTTGAGCAAGTCTTTTATCCCAGCAGCTCTGCCATAGGTCACATCAGGGAATTCCTCCTGTCTCAGAGGTATGGTTAATGCAGTAGTGTTTAATGGATTTATAGATTTATGTCCAAGATTTAATGGAGAGACTGTGGAAACAGGATTCTGTTGTTTGAGGCAGTTAAGATGCTGGATACTGCTTGTATCCAGTGATAGTTAACAAGAAATCATTAACTGGCTCAAAGTTTTTGGCTGAAAAGAAAGAGGCTAGAAAGCCAAGGACTTGTTAAAAAAGAACATGAATTAAGAGAATCTTGTAGAAGCTTTCTGAATGATAAATGATATGGAGAAAGGAAAGGGACAGAGGAGTTCCATTATTACTTTCCACTGAAGGTTCAAGGGGAGCACCCACCCGTGCACATTTAAATCAAGGGAGTGTATTTTTAAACAAGTATTAAATTGTAAAACTCATTATTACTAGATGTTGGAGAAGATGAAAGATAAATAGGTTTGAGAGTAAAAAACCCAAACCAAAATAGTGGAAGAAGGGTCCCCTGAAGGCTACCAATAGTCACCTGGGCAATACAGCCAGAGAACTGTGAGTTTTCCTCGTCCCTTGTTTTTCCTCAGCCATGGTTACTGGGAGGACCAGGATACTGGGCTAAGTGGACACATAGCTGACACAGATCCAGCTGTTTTTTTCTGCTTGGAAATGCTGGAGAGACAGTGATGTCAGGGCCCCCAGTCTGGGACGTGTCTTTGGGCTTGCTGCCAGCAGGTAAGGAGGAGCTCCTCCCCTGTGAGCACTGAGCTCATCCAGTCCCTCAGCAAAGGGGAACGAATGGGCTCAGAGATGCATTAGCTGCTGGTTTTGCAAGCCAGGAAAGCAGATCAGGTGTGCCCTGTGATTAGTCAGTGCTTCAAAGGCCACCCCTCGTAACAAGAGGGGTTGGCAGCTCTGCTTTCAGCTGCTTCTCAGCTTGCTCTGTGCAAAATCATCTGCAGAGAAAAAATTGTACTTGTTATTCTTCCATTCTCAGCCCAGGAATGGGGGTGTTGGCTGTGGAGATGTTTTCTGGTGGTTTTCATCTCTTTGTGATACCTTGTTTGTGGTGTTAAAATGCCCTTTATGGAAGGACCACTGGAGAAGTTTTTATGTCTTGTCTCTGTCTTCAAATGAAAATCCATCTGTTTAAATACAGGTTTGGTTTTAAAACCATTTAAATCAGAGTGGTAGTTTCATAGAATGTTATTACAGACCAAAGCCAGCTTTATTCCTGTAGGTGAAGGGCATCCCTGAAATGGTGCATTAAACTCATCTAACAAAGTCAGTTTTGTTAAATCAATACAAACATTTTCGTGTTGTTCTGGTTTGGTTTCAGTATGTTCTCTGACAGGGTTCACTTCTGCTGTGGAAGTAGTGGTGATATGAATTTGCTCTAGGTAAGGAAAAAAAATACATCTAATATTAAAGAAACTGGGACTTATTTGATATTCTGAGCCAGTGGTGCAGATGGATAGAGCAGACACCCTGTGCTAGTCATGTCTTTTCAGAATACAGCTCCGTCAAAATGAAAGCTTTAGCAATGCAAAGTGGAAACTCCTGAGCAGAAACATTAATATTACTTTGCATTTTACAAACTGCCTCTTCTGGAAAGTCAGTGGAGTGAAAAAGAGTCTTATGGTTGGTGTAACTGATAATTTGTTGAGCGAAGCACAGTCATGGAGGGCTGCTGTACTGTCAAATAAGATGAAATTAATAGTTTGACAAGAATAGCTTGGAGGAGGAGTGATGGCAGCAAGACAGAAAATAGGAAATAAGAACCAAGCTGTTCAAGAAACTGAGAACAAGGGGAAAAAACTTCATAAAAGCAGGAGCTGGAGGGCAGAGGCGTGAAAAGGAAAACTTGAGCTTCAAATTTTGCAGTGGTTGCAGTGCAACAGGGTGGCATTCAGGGAGGCTACAGTAGGCAAAGAAGACTTACCTAAGGCATGGAATGGTATTTCTGAATGCTAGGAATGAATCTGTATAAATAAATAAGCTAAAATGTTCCCTGTGGGCTAGAGCTGTGCCCTCCAGTAAGAAAGGCTGAATTCTTGTGGGTTTACTTGTTAAAATTGCAGGGCCCTGTAATTACAGCCTCTTTCTGAAGGGTTTGTGTCATTACACTGGCTAGAGGGGTAGGCATTATCTTCGGCCATTCTTCCCCTTTTAGACTGGAAGAAATGCATAATTGGAGGTTGGAGCCAGGACTTTTTATTCCCCAAAGTCGCCTGCATCCCTGAAATTCATGGTTAGTGAGTCAGTCCTGCTCTTATGCCAGCAGATGGTGCAGACTATTCAGGGACGGAGGCTCCCAGAAGCATTCTGCTCCTTCCTTTGAGGGAAGGCAGCCTTCCCAAGAGAGGAAAACACTGCCAGAAGGATGGCCCTTGGGCTCTCTAACTGCTGCTCTGCAAGAACAGAGCACCATCCTTTCTAGCCAGCAGCTGAGGGGGGTTTGGAAGCAGAAATTACTATGGGCAGGAGTTGTTTTGTACAGAAGTACTCATGAGTTAGGCCTGTATTTTGAGGTGGTAAGATGGTTTGGTTGGGTGGAGAGACCCCAAAATTCCTTGATAGAATCATAAAATGGTTTGGTTTGGAAACCTTCCACTATCCCAGATTGTTCCAGGCCTTGTCCAACCTGCCCTTGGACACTTCCAGGGATGGGGCAGCCACAGCTTCTCTGGGCAACCTGTGCCAGGACCTCATGGGCTTTTAGGGCACTGCTCCATTGGAACAAGGACCCATCTCTGCTCTGCCCATCTCAGACCAAAGGGAAGCTATAACAGGGTATTGCCTTTTGCCAAAACAAAAGCACTGACATTCAGCTACAGCTGTCAGAATCTTTCCTCCTTTCCCTGGAAGCTGTCTCAGACATCCACAGCATGGAGACTGTGGAGCCAGGAGTATCCCAGCGAAGAACAAATCACAGATAACAGATGCCAGATCAGCACCTTTGACCCTCTGAGCAGATCCCAGCATTTGTCAGGTTTTACCCAAGAGAAAGGTTAAGGGCTGTTACATCCTTGCTTATCCCTGCATTGCTGCTCACAGGCCAAACGCCCTCCTGACCCTGTGCCACTGAGCTCATGCCCTAATTCAGGGAATTCTGCCATCTCATAAAGCCAGCTCTGACCCAGAGCATCCATCCCCTGCACACTTGGCAGGGGAGATGCCCAAAACTTGTTGGATTTGGTCCTTGGAGAATCTTTACAGATTTGCCATTTCACCTCACAGCCCCTGTTGTTCCCTGTGACAAGGTGTAGCAAAAAGCAGATCCTTTGTCAGAGCCCCTTCTCTCTTTTCTTCTGTCATGCCCAGATTTTTTTCCTTCCAATCTTTGCAATTACTAAATTTTTGCACCTTTTTCCTTTCTCTGTTAGGTCCTTCAATGCAACACCTTCAGCAAATATATTCTGCTTTATTCTTTATTATTCTGCCAACATAAAAATTACTAAAAAACAACTTTATAAAATATGCCTTGAAAAATCTAGCATTACCCAGCCTCTAGAGGAAGGGCTGGAGAGAAGGATCTAAAGGGAGGGGTTTCCTACTGCAGAGCCTCCTACATCAAATCCAAATAGCCAAGGAGTGGGAAAAGGGAATCTTTGAAAAGAACCCATGCCTGGAAGTGGCTGTGACTCATCCTAGAGAAGACAACTGGTTTCTAGTCCAGTTGCTCTGGAGGTCGTTGTCTAGGTGGGCACAGATGGTTTTCAGAGGAACACTGAGGGATTCATGTTCCCAGGAACTGCGGAAGGAAGAGCCACATTAATACATCCCTGGCTGATGTCCAAGCTGCCAGATGCTAATGATGATTCCAGGCTACAGGGGACTCTAATAAGATCTTAATGAAGACTCTAATAACAGTCTGGGGACAAGAAAGTCTCCCTTCCATGACTGAGAGCCTTGGAAGGGAAATCCAGGCAGAAGAAGCTTTTCAGGTTCATCAGAGGGGAGCCTCAGCCTGAAGAAGCTTGTCAGGGCTGCAATGGGCTATCCCAGGACTGGTCTCTAGGGATCTGTAAAGGAAAACAGCAGGGAATTGCCCCCTGTGGCCTCAGAGGGGCAGGAGGCCTCTCTCAGCTGGTCCAGAGGCTCAGGCAGGAGTCCCAGAACACTCAGGCTCTGCCCTCTGTTATTTGGGCACACGGTGCTTGTGGGCATCTGTGACTCGACGTGAGTCCCGTGGCTCCCGGATCTGGGGAGCAGCATCTGGGTTGGGGTTCTGGACACTGCCAATAAAAAGTGGGATCCCTGTTTCATCCTCAAAGATGATGAAGACAAAGGGCCTGTCGAGGCTGAAGACAGAGACTGAGCGTGACAGCATGACACTGGTGGCAGCAGATGCTTCCACCCCATCTTCTTTAAGCTCCAGGGTGGCCTGGTGCTGTACACTGGACACAAAGAGAGGCTCCTCTGAGATCTTCTGGAGGTTTGGGCTCCTGAACAGCTCCTGGAGGCCTGCAGGAAAAATGAGACCAAGTTGGTGCCACAAGTTTCTCAAACCTGCCTGAAGAAAGCAATTCCCTGATCTGTTGCTCCATGTGCTGCCCAGCATGGAGGACTGGAGAACTGACAGGCAAGAGAAACAAAAATTCCACCTCTTTAAGAATAGTAGTGTAAGAACTTGAAGTAATCCTTAAAAAGCAGCAGCAAGTCTGAAGACTCTTTGTAGCTAGGCTGGAAACACTTATATAGAGATTATTTTTTAAGCAATTCTTTGCAAAACAAAGTGAACTCTTAAATTATTCTCATCTGGAAAGGCAGCACCTGGTGGTTTATTTCAGCTCCAGATTTTGTGATCTGCATTTTCTCTGTTGGCAGTTTCCATGTCCTGGACACTGAATTAAATGACAAACTAAGAGAGTGAGATGGATGCACGGGGGAAGTTGGTCTTGGCTACAATAGCAAGAACTCGTAAAGACTCTGAGAAGCTGTGAAAGCTGCCTTGTCTGTAGTATCATCTTGTTGGAGCAAAACATTTGGTGCCAGGCAAGCAAGGAGTAAGGAGGAGGAGAGGAAGAAGAGCTGGGAGAGTTTGGAGTTCTGGAGCAAGCTGTGAGGCACAGCTTTAGAAACAAGGGTGGCAGCTTTTGGTGTCAGCGAACAGATTGATCAGCTCCTCTTGTTCTCTGCACACCCTGCTAGAGGCCTTACCCATTTGGCTGAGAACCTGGTTGAGTTCCAGCTGGTAGTCCAACTTTATTTTGGGGATCTTCACTGTGGTGGGCACCTCTCTGGGGAAAAGCCTGCACAGTTCTTTGTAAGGGAAGTTCTCCAGCACGTGGGAGGTGTTCTGGGTGTTCTGGTTTGGTACAATGACCACAAAACTCACATTACTCTTAAAGGGAAACTTGGCCACCTGGAAATAAAACCAACCAGAGAAGAATTCAGGGAAAAGGAAGGGAAGACCAGAAAGTGATGCTTTCAATTTAGTCTTTTTCTAATTGGTCTACAGGGCCACTCTTGCTCATGGATGAAAACAGCCTGGTGAGGAGGAGGGATCTGATTTCTCCTGAGGAGAATTTGTTGGAATAACAGCTTTAGATTTTAGTATTAGCCACTGGCTGGTAAAGATTGAGCACATGGCAGAGTGAAAGCCCACATGCACAAGCTTGCCCCGCTCTGGATTCTGAGAAACTCCAACAGCACATTGTCTGAGGGAATTCCTTTCCATATTTCCTCATTTATCTTTAACTCAGGGCTTTAAAACTCTATTAATTCCCAGTTAGTCGGAATATCTCTTTGAGGTTTTTCCTGGTGATTAAAAGTGAAGATTCAACATTCTTGCTGGAAGCAAGGACAAAGAATGATTATTAAATTTTTGTGTGCTACGGCTGTTTAAAAAAAATTTGTTTTTTTGGAGAGAATGCTTGCAGTTAGTTAAAATACCACAGCAAGAGGAAATTCCAATGAAAATTTGCAGTGCTCCTGAGAGATCCCTACCTGAATATCCTGGGACTCCAGTGTAAACCAGCTCAGGGGGTACTGGTAGGCTTTCATCATCTCAACTGGGACCAGAAACTCATTGTCAAGGTGGAACATATCTGGCCCAGTGAAGCTTGCATTAAACTTATTCATCCAAAACCCTGTAAAAATAAAAGTTTTGAAAGCGATGAAGTTAAATTTGGGTAGAAAACCAGAAACTGCTGAGCTGACACTCCTCCTATCTTGAGTTCTCTAACAAGGCCAGTAGTGACCAGGGAAGTGAAAATACAGCAAAGAGAAGTTAGTACCAGGGCTGGAAGAGCCCTAACAGCAGGAAACTCTTATCATCCAGAGAGAAATTATGGAATAACAAAAAGAACACGGATTAATCCTCATGCCTCAGCGTGGGAGACTACTGAAGGCTATGGAGATAAAAGAAACTATGTTTGTGCTTTGAAAAATGGGGAGTATTGCCTCTGTGCTGCAGAGGGAGAAACACTGCTTCAAGACCAAGGTAAAACGATTGTAGATTTACACTGGAAGTGTTTTGGTCTGTGCACAGCCCTCAGGGAATTAAAAAAGGAAGATGTGGCCAACCACTGTGCTGTAGTCAGAGAGAAATCCACAGAAGCTGCCTCTGAGCTCTGTGGTGGGTGTACAGTGAGCTGCAAACCTGGTTCATCATTTAGGTTAGAAAAGACCTTTAAGATCAGAGTAGATGAGCAGGGATGTGCCACTGCCTGGGATCCTGAACAAGGAGGCAAAGATACTGCAGGTCCCGAGGATGCTGCTGTGCCCTGGCTCTGCTGTCAAGTAACATTTTTAGCGCATGTGAAGCAGTTGGGAATCGTTACTGTAAAGAAATCTAAGCAAGAGGAACAGCAGATGCACAGGAACAAGCAGATTGCCTAGCAGGAAGCAAGGAGAGGAGATGCTGCTCAGCTACAGGGATTGCAGAAAACTGGAGTTCTAACTATTTCCTCTTGGAAAAATAAGGAAGGCCTGTGGAGCTCACCGTGGAAATAGACGGCGTTGAGCAGGAGCATCACTGTGTTTGCAGGGAGTTGCTGGAGGAAGGAGGGAATTTGCCCATGAGTGACTTCCTTTACCCAGTTGTTTATGGCCATGAGGTCGTCCTGATTGATCCCAGAAAGCGTCTTGGGCTTTGCTCCATAGAATTTCTCTGAATCCTCCAGGAACTTCTCTTTCACCTCCAACCCTGGCAAAGGGGAGGAATGATGGAAAAGGTTTGCCCAGCATGATATGACACTCCCCAAGAGGAGGAAATAGGGGAAATTGATGTCTCCAGTGTGCTCCCATCACTCTCTGTGACTGGGAGGTTTATCCTACACCAGTCCAGCCCTCCCTGGGCCACTTCTCACCTTTCTGCAGGTACAGACGTGACCCAAGGCTGAGGGTGGACTCTGTGAGCCTCCTGCGAAGGGTGCCCAGCATGTGGTGCAGGCAGGGCACTGACTCCAGGTGCATCACCTCCAGCAAATGCTTCTCTGTCTGATTTGCTGCTCCTAAAAATCAAATTTCTGTTAGGGCTCACGTCCATGGAGTGGAAAACAGGGATGTTACTCTGGCTGCCTCTTGTTAGAAACACGCTGTGCTTCACAAAAGAAGCTGGAGAAATCTGAGAGTCAGAGCCTCAGAGGGCAGCTTCAATTGTAATCATGCCTAATTAAAGCTGCAGGAGCAAGGATAAGTGGAAGGGACTGTATTTCATTTGCATCTTGCACACTAGTTGCACGTGTCTCTGGGAGAGAAAACGGGGAAGGGCAGGGAATGGTGGTTTTGCCACTAAGAATTACCCAGTGCCAGGTGAGACAAGGCGAGGGTGATGCTGAGGGGGGACAGGATCACGTTGGTTCTGTTGGACTCCAGCTGCACCTGTCTCAGGAGATCAATGCTGAATCTCATCAAGCCATCTGCCAGCCTCTGGCTCTTCTTCCAAGTCATCTCACAGCTTTTATCTCCAGCCTCTCCTTCCTCTTCAGAAGAGACATTTTCCCCACGGCAACCCCCAGCCCCAGCTCCGGCTTCATCTTCTGAGCTCCAGTCCTCCCTCGTGTCTGGCAGGGTGGTGGTGAATGGTGCCATGGCTCCACCATTCTCCTGGAAGCTGTCATAAGTGAAGTCTACCAGCTCTCCTTTGGGCAGGTTGGCCATCACTTTTGTTGGGATGGCTCCCGGCAAATTCGACTGCGCAATTCCAGCACTTTTAACATCCTGGGGAGAAACAAGGATAGCACTGGGAAAGCAAGAGCACACTGACACCCTCATGGGCTTTCACTGCACATCTAAATGGGATGAGAAAACTGGGCAGAGCTGGACTCCTCTGCTCTGGTGGTGGTTTTGCTTCAGTTTCCCTTTAACCCTGAGGATAATGATTTGAGGGAATGGCTTTGGAAAAGAGAAGGTCTTGTAATGTGAAAATGGACCCAGTGAGGGTCTGGCAGTGGTTCCTCCTCCACTTGCTCTCAGGAAAGCTTGAGGGCAAGACCCACCACCAGCTCAGCATGTCCTGTCCCTTGCAGATCTATCATCTGCCTTGATTTCGTCTCCTCCCCTCACCTGCCAGTGCTCACCTGCCTCACACCAGTCCGCCCCTTCTGCTGCTGTCACAGCCCTGATCCAGTTTGGCCCAATTCCTCCTCCAGGCATCTGTGTTTTCTTGATTCTATTCCATCCTTCTTCTCTCTAAATTTCCTCATTTTCCACTCTTCTAAGCCTTAGGCTTTAGCACTGCCACCACTCTCCTCACGTTTGCATGGTCTGAAACATCCCAGGTTCGATGGGCTGGATCAGCTATGGGTCTTTCTCCCTGTCATCTTCACAGCTGGTGGTTTCCCTCACCTTTCCTTTTCAATCATAAATCATCCACCTGCCAGCCCCTGTGCACACCAGCACTGATGTTAACTCCATACTCTGCCCAGATATTTAGGGTGGAGCTTCCAACTTAAAGGAGCACAGCATTGGCAGCAGCTGGGAGTAAAGCCTGCAGAAAGGTGGATTTCCTCATGGCACTGGCACTGCCTGGGCTCATCCTTTCCCAGGAAAAACTGCAAATCCCACAGCAGAAGTTCAGCCCCCTTGGGTGGAACCCATCAGTGCTTACCCTCAGCTTCCCATCTTTGTCCAGGAAGAGACGTTGCTGATCCATGGCATGTGCAAGCTGTGGGGGAAAAAACCAACAAAGAAACAAAGTCGGGTCCCTCTGAACTTCCAGAGTTTGTCTTCCCTGCTCCCAGTGCAATCCTGGCTGTAGCAGTCCCCACAAGGGAACAGCACGGGCAGGACTTTGGGATGCAGACCCAGGGGCAGCGGGGTCTGACATTGGGAGGTGGAAGTGAGGAGCAGCTGCAAACACTGGATTTGTTTAGAAAGGGGTCAGGCCAGTCTGACACAAAATAATGGATCCTTTTGAGAGAGAGCAGTGGGGTTTTGCAATCTCAGTTCTGACAGGGATCCAGATCTAAAAGTGAGGGGGGAGGAAAAACCTGCTTTTCAAAAACCTCCTGTTAACTCCTGAAGGTCACGGTCACTAAATACAATTGAGGTCAAGTTCCAAAAGAAAAGTTTCCACAGAAATATGACTAATAAGAACATTCACAACTATTTTAACTGGGTAAAAGATTAGAAACCTTGCTAGTGAGCCCCCCCAGCAGTGTCCTCCACCTATCTACCTTCCAGGGCTCCTCTGGGTGGTGTTTGCCCCATGGTCTGGCTCAGGGAGCCACCACACTTCCCTTGCTCTTTGCTGGAATAGCAACTTACCCTTGGGAGGCTGTGCAGAGCAGCCAGGCAGAGCAGCCCCCAGAGGAACCCCATTTTCCTGGAACAGAAGGACCAGCAGAGAGAGGAGTTATTTCCAGCTGCGAGCTCAGCCTATTCAGGTCTACAGGGAGAAAATTATCAACCTGGCCAACCAGGTTGGCACAGGAGCTGGTGGAAAGCAATAGGGAGATGAACAATGCTGCAAAGAAGCAACACAGGGCTCCTGGGTCTGGTGCCAAGGCAGGGAAATCAGAGAAGAGCAGGGGCCCACAGCAGAGCTGCAGCCACAGCCAGGCTCCGCTTGGATCCTGCCTGTCTGACCCTGCTGCCCTGGTTTCTCTGGACTGCAAATGGTATTTCCCTAATCAGTGCTGCACACACTGTGCCTCTGGAAGGAGACAAGAGCCTTTCTGCTCCTTTCCCATGGAAACCACCGAGATACAGGCACAGCATCCTCAGCTGTGCCCCAGGCTCTTGGGAGAAGGGCTACTGACCTGCAGGTGCTGCCTGGGAGAGAATTTGCAGGTAGGAAGTGCAATACCAGAGCAGTTTCCCAGCATTATGTCCTGGGAGGGGGAGTCCTCCCCTTCCCAGCACTCATCTTCCTCCTTTGCTGGCAAACCCCGCCTCTCCCACCTCCGTGCTCCAGTTCCAGCTCGGGACAGTGGGAGCAGGGCTTCCAGGGTCACGGACAAAACCCCACCCATCCCCTGGCCAACGCTTCACCCAGCCACTTTTCCCTTTCAGACAGAAATAAAATTCCTTCTCATAAAACCTCCACGCCAAAACCCAACCCCCTGCATGGCGTCCACTTTTCATTCCTGGGGCTGCTTTCCACTCTCCAAGCAGCCCTTACTTCACTCAGAACTGCTGGGCTGAGATCCCACTGGCAGAAAATAACTTGAGGCCATTTCCCTCCTCCCCTTCCTTCACTCCCAATCCTGCAGTCACATACAACCCCAAATACCCCTTTTCCTCCCCTGGTGGTGCCCATCCTTTAACCCTCTGCCAAATTCACCCCTCTCTCCCACAGGACCATTGGAGGAGCCCTCAATTCTATCAAATCCTTTGATTTGTCCCTTACCTGAGGCTGTTCATGTCCACGTTGGAGCTGGCACCTGCTTTAGCCTGTCCAGCAGCTCTGCGTGGGGCACACACAGAGCTCTTGTCCAGCCCCCCCTCCCAGCAGCGACCTTCGGCACCACCCCCTGTTTGGGAATTTGGCAGGCAAATATTGACCTACTGCATCCGGTTAAACATTTGTTTGGGGGAGAAGAGTGAATTTGTGGTGCATTTGGAGACGGGGACACACTTTTTTGGGCTGCTGTACCTTCAAGACAACCTTAACACTGAGTTTACCAGATCCAAAACTCCCAGCAGCAGAAGTAATTTACAAGTGGCTCCACTTTGCATACACTCCCCATGCTAGGAATATTCTCTTTTATTCATAAACTTCAGTGAAAACACAGGGCTTGGTGTTTATTGCCACAGGGCTCTCTGGTTTAGGAATTTTCTTTGCTGAAACCCCCAGCTCTTCCCTCCTGGAGTCCCAGCTGCTGCTGCTGCACCCAGTGTGAGGCAGTGGTTTGGCAGAGGGCAGGTGCTCAGGGACCCATGGCTGCACACAGCAGGCTCTGATGGCCAGGCTGGGCTGAGCCAAGAGCAGCTGGGCCCTCCCCTGGAGCACAGCACGCTCCAGAGCTCTCCCAGGGCAGCTGGTCCCAGTGTCCAGGGCATGTACACATTGCTTGGGGCATGGAGGAAAAGTCTTGGGGACTGGCAGAACTCCAGCACACCTGCCCTGGGTGGATTTGTGCTGTATGCAGAAATGATGGTGATCCTTCCTGCCTCTCCTCATGTCCTCAGTGGGAGAGGAGTCACTGAGGATCAGCAGGGAGCACCAACAGCATCTTCCACTCATCCATTCCTTGCAGGAACACTTGGTTCCCAAGCTCACCCCAGACAGTGGGTGACAGATCTCAGCTCTGCAACCACATTTGGGACGTGCTGCTGCAACACAGGGGAGCTAATTCCCCTTGGAAAGCAAATCCTGTGCAGCAGAGTCCTATCCTACATCCAGGGCTCCGCCAGAACACAAGAGGAGCCTGAAGGAGGAGGTGTCACTTTGGCTGAGCAGCAGGAGAGCTGCAGGCAGCACACCCAGCCCCTCCAGCACAGAGCTTACACACACACACACGGGTCTGCAGCTCTTCCAAAGAGTTTATTAGAAGTAAATATTTACATCTATTGCAAATGGTTAATAGGCAACACGGGACTGAGAGCTCCCCTTGGGTAGGGAAGGACAGCACTGGCCAACCACTCACCTCCCCAGCTGCAGCTGGATGGAAGCCCTCTCCCCTCCCAGGACAACCCACAGCAGGCTCCTCTTCTGCCCAAGGTAAGAGCTTCCTGCACCCCTGATACTGGCTCTGGCTAGGCTGAAGGATGAGTGGGAAAAGGGCTGCAATAAAAGGGAGGAAACTGCTCCTACTGGTGGGGCAAAGAGCACCCTCTGTGCTCTTGGGGTGGGAACAGACAGTGCTGTCCCAAAGGAAAGGCCAAAGAGAGACCGTGCTGGATTCTTCCCTCTCACCCTACAAGAGCAGGAGGGCACAAAACTGAGCACCTTTTTGTTGTCCTGTCTTCCTCAGGAGCCTGACCAGCACGAAGGAGAGGATTAGAAGGATTTATTGAGGATCACTGCCAGTGCTTAGCACACATGGCATTCCTCACCCCTTACATCATCAAGGGATGCTGGGGCAGCAACCAACAACGGCCCTACCCCATTGCTCCAGAAACCAAAATCCCCATGGAAGCATCTAGTTCTGGCCTCCTTAGAGAGTCACATTCCCACCCCAATCTGCCCCTTTGCAGCAGCCCATTCCTACAGGAACTGGCAGAGCAGATGGGGTTTGTACCTTGGCTGGCTTCCATTCCAGTCCTTGCCCTGGAGCCAGCACGGCAGCAGAAGGGCTCTGGTGAACCTCTCCTCCTCCCATGCAGGCTCTAACTCAGCTGGCAGAACCTAAAGTTCACAGAGCACCTCCTCTGGGCTTTGAACACCAGCCACAGGAGGAGGGGATGCAGCTCCCAGGCCCAGCTTCTGCCATCCCAGTGGGGCTGTCCAGTGGTTCAGGAGAGGGAGGGGAAGTGCAGGTGGCAGTAGCTAAACTGTTGTGTTTTGTCAAGAGGCACCTCCTACCCCTTAACTGAAGGGAGAAGGGTACCTGTGGTCCCTATTACTGTGGAGGGCAGCTCACAGTCCCCTGGGGATCAGGCACACACGGTTAGGAAAGCTCCAGGCCTCTCTGCAGGGGTGACAGCGACCTACAATGCCCAGTACCTCTCCCAGCAGCAGTGGAGGTTTCTGTTATGGCTTTTTTTTTCTTTTTCAAGATACAGAAAGAGTACCAAGTACACCTCCCCCTGCATCCTCTGCTCAGAAACATCTGACTGCCTCCTTCAAAAGCCATGCTGCTGGCTTCCAGCACCAGCACAGCACTGTGGGACAGCCACAGGCTGCCAGGCCAGGGGGTCACTACGCCAGGAGCCGGATGATGCCGTTGTCCGAGCCCAGCAGGAGGTGGCACTTTGTGGGCAGCACTGCCAGGCTGGTCAATGTACCCCGAAAGTTCTCTGAGCTCAGCTTGGTGGTGCTGGTGGGCAGGGCTGAGGACTCCAGCATGGAGTAGACCCCGATCTTGTTGGCCACAGTGCCAGTGACCACCTCGTTACCGTAGAGGTCGAAGGCGTGGATGGGCTCGGAGGCAGATTTGTAGTGCTGCAAAGGTTTCTGCTCCAGCTCCTTCCACACAGTCAGGGAATGATCTGAAGAGGAGCTGATCAACACATTGCCCTCTGCAGCCTGCAGGAGAGGAAAAGCCAGTGAATCAATGTTTCTGTAAAAACTCACAATCTGGTGCTGCACGTGAGAGCAGCAGGTGGCTGCCAGTGATCCAGTGCTCACAGTGCAATCCCTCAGGACAGTCCGAGCCATTCCCAAGCAGTTGATGGTACTGAGCATGTTAGCAAGGCCTTGGGTGAACACTGCAAACCAAAGGATGCTCTGGTGGCTGGCAATCTCCTCCAAGAGATGGGCTGGACCTCTTCTCAACAACACCCTGACACCCAACACAACTCATTCATCATCTGTTACTACTGCAGTGGGTACAGGGATTACCATGCAGTCTCCTTTTCCACTAAATCACCTGTCAAACTATTTTCCTTCTTAGGAGAAGGAATTGGGAGGCTCTATCACAGTTGAAAATACTGCTGAGGGTAGGAGAAGCCTGGAGCTGCTTATTAGCAGAGCTAGTGAGAGGGTAAACAACCCACACCACTGAACTTTGTTTAACCCATGTTTGGGTCGAGGACACTGGAGACCCAGCACTGCTCCCTGGGGTGGGTAAATATGGACAAGAGTTACTCATTAGAGCAACACTCTCCCAGGGAAGCCGAGAGCCCCGTGGAGAAAGCAACACATTTGCTCCTTCACGGGAGCTATGACTCCTCCCTGCCCCTGCTGCAGGCCTGCCTGGCAGGGATTGAAACCCAGGAGGGCTGAACTCTGGCAGCACGAGTTGGACCAAGAACAGCTGGCAGCAGCACTAACCACGGGGCAGGAGAGCTTGGGCAGCCTCTTAGGGACACTGCAATGGATAGGGCACACAAACCCTGAAGGAAGGATGCTCCACACAGCCTCATAGCATCGATGAGGCCCCACCCTGGTCCCAGCTGAGCCTCTCACCTTGATCTGCAGGATGTCTCCCTCATGGGCGGGCCAGCCTCGCATGATGAGCCCCGTCCTGGTGTCCAGCAGCACGATGAAGCCAGAGGAGAAGCCGGCCATGACGCTGCGGCCGCTCGGACTCACGGCCAGGCAGCGGATCAGCCCCGCGCTCACACCACTGGCCAGGCGGAACTCGTGCTGCAAGAGAGACAGTCCAGCTGGGGGATGAAGCTCAGGGGAGCTGGCGTTTAAGGGACAAGCAGAGCCAGCACAGCTGGCTGTGGGCCAGCTCTGGTCCCACAGGGCTGGAGGAAGGTGACTCACAGAGCACCACAACCCTACCTGCAGTCCCGGCTTCCTGTGGTCAATGAACCTCAGCACGGAGTCTGCACTGGCCACAGAGATGCTGTGATAGGGAGGTGGCATGGTGGTCACAGCTGTGATGGGGACTTTGCTGTCTAACTCATCAAAAGTCCGCAGAAGTTTGCCTGTGAAAAGATGACAGATATTATGGCAGGACGAGTCACACAGCAAACCTCCAGTTCCGTGCTGGTCTTTAACATGAGCCATCCAAACTCAGCCCTGTAAGGGCTGCACCAGCTCACTCCAGCTCCTCACCCTTCCCCTGCTTACCCGTGAACTGGTCCCAGATGTGCACGGTGCCATCACAGCTCACCACGTGCTGCGGTGCCTCCAGCTGGCTCACGTAGAACACAGACTTCTTGTGCTCAGCATAGGTGAAGCGTGGGGGCACCTCGCTGGTGCCATCCCCGTAGTTGTACAGCGGCCAAAGCCTCACAGTCTTGTCCTTGCTGCCACTCAGGAAGAAATCCTCGCTGCCCAGCGGCGCCACGCACTTGATGGCCCCGGAATGCCCTGAGAAACTCTGCAGCTTGATCTGGTGGAAGTGGAAGCGGGGGTCGTGCTGGCTCACCCCGATTTCATACTGCCAGTAGGCCAGCCAGTTCCCACACAGCATGTGGGTGCTGCGGGGCAGGTCGTGCTTCAGGGCGTTCTCCTCGCTGGACGAGCTGGGAACGAATCCATCAGTGCCAGCACTGAGGCGGAGCAAGCCCAGACCCTCCCGCTGCGTGTCCACGGGCACCTGGATGCGGTTCCCCACCAGGACACTCCCAAAAGTGCCCGAGTGAGTGTCCTCCTGGGGGCTGGAGAAGGGCTCAGCCCCTCGTGGGTCTTGGTCTGAGCCCACCACACTGGGTGTTTGTTCCAGGCCGACCACCTGCAGGTTCTGGGGGCTCACGTTCTCCAGGTGGAGGCTGGCCAGCTTCTCAACCAGCGAGTGGTTGGGCACAACCGTCCTGATAACGTCACCTGAGGAGACAGAGACAACACAGCTGCAAGGGAAGCAATGTCCCATCATCATCATCATCATCATCATCATCATCATCATCATCATCATCATCATCATCATCCCCCTCCATACACAGGGATGTGGGCACAGCATCCCACAAGTCAGCTACATCTGCTCCCAGCCAAGGCAGCCTGAAGTCCAGTGGGCTCCCAACCCAAGAATCAGCCCAAGCCATGCTGTAGAAGCTGTGGGTTACCCCCAGCAGCCCTGTGAGCTGTGACTGCCCTGGAGTTCAGGCCCAGAGCATGGGGCTCCCTCACAGAACCCTGGAGCTGGTGGCCAAGGCGTACCCAGCAAGCAGGAGAAGGGGATGTAGGTGATGTAGGCCATCTCAGGGTTGAACACCTTCTGTAACTCCACCAGCACAGATGGATCCAGGGCCAGCAGCTTCCCATCTGAAAGGGGCACCTCCATCACTGGCACCTCACAGCTGCTCAGCGACTCTGCTGTCAACCCCTGGGCAGGAGAAACAAGGTCAGATAAAGCTCAAGAGCAGATGCTCTTACCACACACACACAGCCAGGTATGCCCACCATGTTCCCCCATCTGGGAAAGTGCAGGAGGACCTCTCCTACACCACTGACCTGGTCCTGCAGCTCCTGCAGCACTGAGAATGCCCTGAAGAAGTTCCTCACTGTGTCACTCAGGTGCTGCTGCACCATCTCCTGCCCAATCCGCAGGCAGATCAAGGCAATGAGGCTGATTGTCTTCACACACAGGACAACACGGGCCTGGGCTCCACTGGGGAAACTGAAGAGGACATCCATGACCAGCCTGCCCTCCACATATCCCTATTTTCCATCCTCTGCCTCATGCTTTCTGCCTTTTCTGTGTTATCAGAATGCTTTCAGCAGTGTACCAGTGTATCAGAGCAGAAACATCCCCCCAGCCCCGGCAGCATTAAGGCCCCCCCAGAACCATTCCCAAATCCCTGATTTTGTGCCAATCCTGCAGCACTTACCCGACAGCTGGTGAAGTGAGGAAGCCCAGCACTGGGAGCAGCACCTCCTGACTGATCTTGGGGAGGATGTCCATCAGCGTGGTGTCAGAGAGACACACCACAATCTTCTGTGTCAGTGTCACGGCAGCCAGGAGCCCGGCCTCCTTCCGACTGTTCAGCCGGACCCCGCCGGAGCCACTGCCAGGTGCCACCTGTGGGAGGGACTCCTTCAGTGCCAGAGCCATCACCTCGCCAGCAGGACACAGCAAAGGTGACCCCGGGGTCACCTGAGCTCAGCCTGGAACCCAGCATGGCACTGCTGGTCACAGCTCCTGGAAGAGGAACCTGAGCACTGAATCTTAGCAGCAAAATGTGTCTGGCACTCAAAAACTGACAGGCACCTATCAGCACATGAGGTGAGCCTGGAGAAAATGGGGAATGACACCCCTGAGATCACAGATTTCCTCTGCAGAGTACAACATCCCCACAAGTGGGAAGCTCAGTAGCCAGACCAACAACCCCACACTGGCCCAAACCACCCTGGACACCCCAGAACATCATTTGCCAGCACAGAGAGAGGGAAAACTCTTACATGCACACAATTTAAAAGCAAAAATCAGTAAAAATCAGTGTCTTCATCCCACAGTCTGCAGAGGAACAGTCCTTGCATGAAATATCCAGGCACAAATTACAGGCAAACCTGCTGCTGACTTCTAGAAATCCAGCTGCTAATAATTTCATGAGGCAGAACTGCACATCCTTTTTCTGCTGACGATGTACTGCTGCTGTTATGGCAGTGCCAAAGAGTTAATAACATCAGCAGCAACACTAAAATATTTCTTTCTTGATTGTCGTATTTCCTAACTCCTAGACAAATCAAACACCCAAGAAAAGAGAGCCAGTAACAAAACCCACAGACAATTCCCAGTTCCTGCTATATTTCTTGTACACCTGCCATCTTCCAGCTCATCACAGAGGCTCTTCCTCTCACAAAACAGCCACCCTGCCAAATCCTGCAAGAAGGATTGACTTTATCCTATTTGTGACCCGCAAGTTCCATGGCTCCAGTATCAGGTTGCCAAATGCTGTTTCACAGGGGTATTAATCCCCTCCGTGCCCCCAAGCAATGAGCTTAGGAAAGCAAAGCAGAACAGCTGGAGCTATGATTGCAACTGGGTGGAGAATGATTTTTTGCTGAAAAATGGGATTTTTTCCCCTGAAAAATCTCCCCTTTAACACTGGAAAAACTGACAATGCCTTTTTGTTTTCTTTAAATGAACAGCTGTGGCCTCTTTTCCTCTATGTTTAAATTATCAGAAAGCTACTGAAGTTTTCCATTTAAATGAGAATCCATAACCAAAGTGTTTACAACCACTAAAGAGAGAGCAATATGAAAAATAAGCCTGTTTAAAACATTCAAAACCTTTTTCTTTTTAATGAAAAATTAAGTTTTTCAACCAGCTGCATTATCCATTTCCTTCTTAATATGAACTTAAGGCTGAAAAGTTGGTGAGCCTTACCAGTGCTTTTCATTCAGTTGAAAACCTGTTGGTCTCCTCCCAGTTCACCCCTATCTACCCACACAGACCTCTGTGAACACTCACTCCAGCAATCTCACAGCAGCACAAGCTGCTCCTCCTGCCTGTTATCACAATCCCACCCTTGTGCCAGCTCTGTTTGGGTACAGAAAAGCAGGAGAAATGTTTTTTCTCTGCTTTCACAAGGTCTGACAGGGAAAGAGGAGCATGAACACAGCCGTGTGCTGTGCTGGGAGCAGTCTGGAGCTTGTAGCAGGAGGTGAAAGTGCCTTTCCTGCCCTTCTCAGCCAACACAGCCAGAGTTCCTCAGCCCACACTAGCCCAGACAGAGCCCAGCCAAGCTCAATTTTAATGCAGAAGATTCCTGGTCAGGCTGGACTATTATTTGTGCCTGGACACAGCTCTTGCCCCAACAGCGAGGAGAAGAAGGCAATACTGACCAGGTAGCTGATGTAGGGCAGGTACTGGTAGGTGAGGACAGGCTCTCCATACAAATATGCCACGTGCATGAGGCAGGCCAGCACTGGCTTGGACACCTGATCTCCCAGCACAGGCCGCTTTTGGTAGATATTTCCTGTACTCAGGGGACTGTTCTCGTCGTTGCTCGGTACAAACTGCTGCCTGGTCGGGCCTGCCCAGAGAACAACATACCACGAGCTGAAGCAGCAGCCACACCCAAGCCACCAGCAGACAGACTGGGGGCACAGCCCACCCTGGGACCCAGGGAAGAGGCTTTACCAACGTAGCAGGACGTGAGCAACCGGAGCAGGTTCCTGGCGATGAAGCGGGATGTGACGGTCGGGCCCAGCTTGGCCGAGAGCCACCTCACCATCTTACAGGCTGTGTCTGCAAAACAACAGCAGTCACAAGGACAGTGCCCAGCACGGCACTGATTAGCTATCAGCCCCTGCTGCCCCAACCCTGACTCTCACAGCCACACGCAGTCCTGGCCTCTTACCCTGGTATCATCACTGTCCCCAAGCTGGAACCACAAACACCCCCAAATCTGGACCCGCTTCTCCCAAGGTTCTGACCAACAGCCTGGGCACTGGCAGGGTCTTACCCAGCAGTATGGTCTGCTCTTTGTCATCAGAGTGATCTGGTAGCTCCTCTCCCTCCCCATCCTCTGGCTCGCTGCTGTCATCAGCCAGGGTGACATCCACAGAGGCCCCAGCAGCATCCACGACCACCGTCAGCTCCGCATCAACAGCAGCATCCTCATGCTCCTCTTCCTCATGCTCCTCTTCCTCCTCCTCCGACTCCTCGCTCTGCTTCAGGTCCTGGCTGCTGTCCATCGACTTCAAGCTGCTCTTGTCCTTCTGGGAGTCCCCATCTGCAGGTCTGTCCTCACCCAGGGACACCTCGCTGGCGCTGCTCTTGTCACTCAGCCGGCCGAGGCTGAGCGACTCCTGCTCCTGGGGCTGCAGGGATTCCCCGACGTAGAGGCCACTCTGGAAGTCCTCACCCTCGGGCAGGTAGGCCTGGTCATGGAAGCTGACCCCAGAGGTGTAGTCCAGGAGGTCAAGTGCAGCAGAGCTGTGCTCCACGTCCATCTTGATCTCCTCCCCAAACACACACGACACCGGGCTCTCCCCTCCGCTCTCATCGTCCTCAGCAGTGCCCAGGAAGGATTTGCTCTCCTCCCGCGAGCTCTCGATGCCCACGAGGATCTGCAGGATGTGGGGCAGGAGGTTCAGGAGGAAGGACTGCAGCCCCAGGCGCACAATCAGCTGGGCCACAAAGCAGTCTGTGTACAGGTAGAACCTGCCGTGGCGGGAGCAGGGGGTCTCGTAGGCTCCGATCAGTGGCTTCAGCAGATATTTATTGGCATTCTTGGGCCCCAGGGATTTAGCTATGGGTTCAAAGAGGTACCACGCTGCGTAGACAGCTGTGTTTTCCTCGGACATCAAAGATAATATGAAAGGCAGAAGAATCTCTAGGCCCTCAGGAGTGATTTCAGAAAGGATTCCCTCCAGCTGCTGCCACAGCTGGAAAACAAGCTCCCGGCCTTGCCCTTCATCCTCGATCTTCTTTGCCTGATAGGTGAAAATGAACTTGTGCAGAGCTGGGAAGTATGTGGGGAAAGGGACAATGGAGCTGAAAGGGCTGAGGAGCTGCGTGGGGCAGGGTGGGGGGAGGCCCTGGGAGATGGGATTGTATTCAAACAGCTGCACTGCGCCCTTGCCCAGCCTGCTCTTCAGCAGCTTCTCCACGGGCACGCTGAGCTGCAGCAGGACGTGCAGCACGTGCTGCAGTGGGGCCGGGATCTCCTTGGGGTGGTACCGGCAGAGGTTCCGCACCATCAGGAACCGCTCCAACAGGGACGCGTCGGGCCTCGAAGGACGGAGCCTCGGTGCAAATATAATCTCAGCTACCAGGATGCCCAGGGCTTGCATGTCCCTCTGGAATAGGTCTGAGAGACCCAAGGGTGGCTCTTCCCATGGCTGCTCCATCAGCTGCATCTCGCTGCTTAAGCCTTTAACCAGGAAATTGTCCAGTTTCTCCAGTTCCTCTAGGGCCTGGAGCGGATTGAAGCCTTCAGGAAGGGTGATCTTCATGTCGAGCTGATCCACAGCCCCTACCTTGCTCCGACGGAGAGGTCGGACCCCCGAGGATTTGCTGTCAGTGGCATAAGCAGGGAGGGCAGGGGGCTGTGCTGGAGGCACAGTGGCACAGGGCTGGTCAGGGGCTCTCCCAGGAGCAGTAATTGAATCCAGGGCTTCCGTGCCTTGCTCCAAATCATCCTCACCAGCGATGGGTTTGTCCCCAGACCAGGTGGTTTCACTGGGAGTAGCCTCCAGGACCAGCCCATTGACTGCATCTGTCACTTGGCCTTGGATGTCCTCCAAAACCACAGTCTCCCGGATGTTCTGGAGCAGAGGCCGGGCAATGGCTGGAGCTTCAGCAGGAGTGTAGGCAGGTCCCACCATTCGCCTGGGATGGGGCTGGTCAAACAGCTGCACCACCCCGTAGGTTGTCAGGTGCGTGTGGTTGTCAACCAAGTGGAGGCAGACATTCTTCTCCTTGACTGCATCCTTCCCCAGCAGCTTGTAGCCAAAGGTGAGATCGATCCAGTGGTGCAGGTCCTGGGAGACCTCCCGGCTCTCCAGCAGCATGCGGTGAATTTCGATGAACTCCTCGTAGGAGCTGCACCACGAGGGCACATCCAGGTCGGGCATGTCTGGGTGGATGGAGCGGAAGATGGAGGGGTCTGTGTAAAACTCTGGGATGCACTCGTCCGGCGTCCAGCTCTGCATGCGCTCCATGCTGGCTGGGTACTCGTTGGGCTCCCACTGGGACCTCACGTGGCAGCACAGAACTGCCTTGGGTGTCCTGCGGGCCGTGTACACATAGTAGGTGATATCCGAGAGGACGTCTGAGATGTGATGGGGCACGTGGAGCTGCTCCCCACTCGACCCCCCAGCAACAAACGCCTGCTTGGTCATCTCATAGGTGAAGTCCAGCTGTTTGTCCCCTTTGTTGAGACGGAACTTGGATTTCCTTAGGTCCCTGAACTTGCCGTTTTTGGTAGTGAAGTCCACCACCCATGGAAGAACTGGGTGGTAATTGGGGTCTCCCATTCTCCTCCCAGCCAAGCTGTTCAGACGCATAAGGTAGTCAAAGTTGCTGACCTGCCCGTGCACCCACTGCAACACCAAGTCTCGGAGGTCCTTCTGGCAGGCACTGCATGTCACCTCCTGCCTCTGCACGCAGCTTTGCTTGCCCTCTCGTTCCAGACCACCCTCCAGATTCTCTTCCTCCTCCCCGGGTCCCTCGTACCCTCTGAAGTTCACACGCAGCCGGCTGCACAGCTTCTCATCCACAGCCACGTCCCGCAGGGAGAAATCTCCACATGGCAGACCCGCCTGGTGACAAGCCCTCATGGCCTGCAGCACGTGGAAGAGGAGGAAGAGGATTTTGGCGTGGCTGTTGGTGAGCTTGGCCGGGCTGAAGGTCACAACGTCGTGCAGGCAGTACTGCACGTAGGGGTAGACGACGTACAGCATGTCGGCCGACTCCAGCAGCGCCTCAGCCTGCAGCACGTTGGGGCACAAGGGCACCCCCTTGGCCACGCTCTCCTTGGCAGGGGATGTGCCAGGCACGTTCCTGCCCACCTGGAGGACGGGGCAGCCGTAGGCTCTGTGCAGGGCGGCCCTCAGCGCGTCCAGCGCCGGCACCGTGGGCGGCGTGTCCGGGCGCCGGTAGGGCCGTGCGTACAACCCGTGGGCCCGGCCCCACAGGTTGTGGTAGTTCTGGGTGGCCACGCTCCGCATGAAGCTGTGCAGGCTGTCCACGTTGCCGCCGCAGCGCTGCTCAGGCGGCTGCGCCCGCAGCGGGTACCTCAGCCGGGCCTTCCGCAGCCCGTGGATCTCCACCCGCGTCCAGCCCGCCGGGAGTTTCTGCACCGAGTGCTGCAGGAACGTCCTGAGCTCCACCTCGCTCAGCCCCTCGGGCCGCGGGCAGGCCGCCGGCAGCACCCGGCGCTCCTTGAGGCTCTGCAGCCATTTCACTGGCACCAAGGCGGTGACGTGGGTCCTCTCGGGGGCCAGCTGCCGGCGGTCGATGTTCAGGTCCTTCTCCACGCTCCGCAGGAAGCCTTCCATGCTGGGGTCTGCTGGGAGAAAGGTGGCCCAGACAGGCTGTGGGTGAGCAGAGCGGCACACAACCGCCCTGCCCGCCCCAGCAAGCAGCAAGTCTCACTTCCCCATTGGCACCCGGGTAAAAAAAATTCTGGTTTGAGGGGTTTGGTCACTGTGCCTGTGTGTGGGGGTTGAGAAGGGACCAGCTCTGGCTGTGAGGAACAAGGTGGGACCTCTGCAGCCAGGCGCAGTGATGTGGTGGGGCTTCCACAGGCTCTGTCAGAGGGACATGATGGGGACAAGATGGGGATTTGCACATCCAAGTGGTGGGGGAAGGGACATGATAGGATCTCTGTGGGCCTAGGGTTGGTGAGGGCACACACAATGGAATATCCACATCCAGGGAGTGGGACGTGATGGCACCTCTTCAGCCTCAAGCTTGAGGGACACAATGGGACATTCACAGCCCCAAGCACTGAAAAGAAACACGATGGGATGTGGAGGGAGACATCTGCAGCCCCAGGGTTGGTGGTGGGGACACAATGGCACCTCCGCTGCTGGAGGGGGTACACGATGGGATCTCTGCAGCATAACCCCCATACTGGGGACACAAAGGGACCTCTGCAATCCCCAGGACCCTGGAGAGGGGCCACGGGAGCGACACAGAAGCTGCTCACAGAACGGAACACCGAGCCACGGCCACGGCCGGACAGGCGGCCCCGGCCCCTCAGGGCCCTCGCTACCGGGGCGGGGGACGACNCGGCAGGTGAGTGCCCGGGGGAGCCGGCGCGGGGCAGCGGGGCCAGTCTAGCCCCGCCACCCCGGGACCCTGCCGCCCTTTGCCCCGCGAGGCACCGCACGCTACGGGAGTTGCCGGCCCCGATGCCCATGAGCCGAGCCGGGTCCTCCCACCGCCACCCGGGCGGTGTCGGGCCTCCGGGACCGGCGGGGG
>VXBB01018280.1:121335-137635 GCA_013399915.1 Illadopsis cleaveri | reverse complement strand
GGATGCTGTGATGGCCCCCCGGGGATTTCCCATGTTTCTCGTTGCCATCTATCCCCCACCATACCCGCTTTCCCAGGGGGTTCCCAAAACTCCATCCCCAGCAGCCAAAGCGCTGGGTGTTGTAGAAAAGGGATTTCTCCTGGGCCGAGGGGAAAGCGATGGGGTCACACACCAGCCCTGGGGTTGGCGTCCTTACTCTCCAACAAAACGACTCGGAAAGGGGCTGGGTTGACCGAAATTCCCCCGCCGGTGGCTTGGCAGCAGCCGCCTGACCAAGTGTCTTCCCCATCAGGAAGTGACTGGCTCCTGTCCAGGTGGGACCCTGCCAGCACTGATGGATGCCCGAGGTGAGCCCTGGGAACGCCGTAACCCCTACCTGCAGTGGCCTCCCTGCTGCAGCCACCGGGCTCTGCCCGAGCAGGTTGCCTTATCTCTTGTTTTCCAGCAGAAATGGCCTTGAATTTCCCTGCCTGTCGCTCGTGGTTTAGGGCTGGCTGCAGGTGCTGGAGCTCACGCACTGTCCGCTTTAGGAGCGGGGAGGGATGGGGAGGGTTGAGGAGCTGCCTCTGGATCTCCTTGGATGGGGGGATGTCCCTGGGGAGAGGACAGAGCGATAGATCAGTGTTGGGATGAGTGAGAGAAGCTGCTGTGGGTGACAGCTCAGCTGAGCACAGTTCAATCCTGGCTCTGAAACGTGTGTTCCCTTCGCAGGCGCTGTCGTGCCACCCTGCTCCTGGCTAACCAGCACCAGTTCTTCAGTGGCAAGCTTTATGTCCTTCTCCAGTAGCTAAAGCTGCCAGTTGAAGAACTGTTGAATGTAGCCACTCTCTTCTCGTCACTGGGACCTTGGATGCCAGCCAGAGCCGTGCCCTGAGCGACCGGGATGAGCCACTCTGCAGCGTCCTGTGGATTGGAGGGCTGAGGATGAGTCCGACCAGGATGAAGAAAGTCTCCTCAAAGCCTCCAGACAGAGCCTTGGCTGGAGGATTCCAGGCAGCCATGCCAGCAGGGCTGTCAAACTGTGTCCCCCCCTCAGTGGGGTGAGGTGACTGGAGGAGACTGAGAGAGGCATTAAACGTTGTTTTGCTGAACTGTTCAGTTTTAGGAAGTTTATTGTCTGTGAGTTGCCTGGATCAGGTGGGAAGATGGTGGGGGCTGCAGACCCTGGGGGGACACAGAGCTGTTCCCCATCTGATGCCACTCTGGGGTCTGCCGGTGGAGGGTTGATCCTTTAGGTGCCTTGGGCCAAAGGCTGGGCGTAGCCCACAGGTCTGACCAGCTGCTGAGCTGAGGAGCTGGATTAATCCTGCAGCATGCCAGGCAGTGGGATGGAGCCTAGGGAGAGGGTGGCTGCACGCCCACACCGCCCTGCTGCGGGTCGGGCGCGGTGGGGCCGGGCCACTGGGCCAGGGTGACTCAGGGCCGAGTCACGCTCAGCTCTGGATGGCTGTTCCCGGAACCTCTGTCCCTGGGAGGCCCCCCAGCAGTGCCAGCATTCCAGGTATTCCAGCTAGCAGCACTCAGAGGGGCTGTGGTGAACTTTATTGGGCTCTTCCACAGTCCAGGCTCTGGCTTGTTGGTGAACAGAAGCAGAAGATCATCCCAGAAGGAACTTGGAAGCTGCTCTCCAGGGCTGGAGAAGGCCCTGCCTTGCACTGAGTGAGAGGGGAGCTCCCAGCAAGGGCTCCAGGGAGCCTCTGCACCCCAGGCTTTCCCACAGGACTGCCAGGACCTCCAGCTCCCAGGCTGCCTTGGTGAATGGGAATCAGGGGAGTGTCCAGGCATTGCTGCTCAGGGCCTGCCAGAAAGAGCGCGGCTCATCCCAGCTCTGAGGGCGGGCAGGGAGGAACAGCCCTGTGCTGAAATGTCTGCACAATCTCAACTTAATCTGCCTGCCCAAGGCAGAGCTGCTCCCAAACTCTGGCACCCAGCGATGCACAGAAAGTGGCCTGGTGTCCATTAAGTGGTAGAAGTAGAACAAATCTCTTGTCCTGGGCTCTTTCCTTCTTACATAAAGCCGCTGTGCTCAGTGTGTTCTTGCTGATGGTTACAAGAAGCTGAGTTTCTTTTGGGGTGGTTGTCACCCAGAGGGAGTGGGACTGCTGAACGCCGTTGGATCAGTTCCTCCAGCTTGAGGCAGAGCCCCTCTCTTCCACTACAGCTGCCCTGCTGCAAGTCCATGCAAAACAGCTGGCACCTGCTCAGTGCCCAACACATTCTGGAGTGCATCGAGGGGCAGAAAGTTATGGTGGGGGGTGTGGAGGGTGCCTGGGGGCAGGGAGGAGCAGCTCCTGGGCCATGCTCCCCCTCTTCTGCAGCACAGATTGATCTGTATGAGAGCTGTGTGCTCCATGTGCCTCAGAAATCTACACGTTCCCTGTCATGAAGGAACAACCTGTGCTGCTCAAACTCAGCTCTTTCCTGGTTAAAATGTGCCTCTTTCACAGCAACGAGTTGCTCTGAGCAGAAGCACCAAACCCACGGCCAGGTCAGGAAATGCAAAACGTTATATTTCAGGTCAAATTAATGTGTGGGGTGCCAGAAGACAAATTTGGGTGTTTAACACAAAACCAGCACTGCAGTATCTCACCTGCTGAGCAGAGGGGTCAGGCTCTGGCTATCCTGCACTCCATGTCAAACCAGAGGGGATTTGAGCTGTCAGTGAGTGTCCTTGTGGGAACTTGCCTGGCTCCTGGGACTTACCCTTCCTCCTGCACAGCCCCATGTGACTGGTGAGTAAGTGCAAGGTTTCCTGTAGAAAGCACAGCCTCGCTTGCTGTTGCCTTGCAAAAATCTAGTAACTCTTTCCTCTAGCATCTGGCCACCTCCTCCAAGCATCCAGCATGCAGGGACACAGCAGGGAAGGCTGGATCTGGGATTTCTCTGCCAGAGGCTGGCTGCTCACTGCAGCAGCAATATTTGAGACAGCAGTGACACTGCCAGCAGGTGCTGCTGGCTCAGAGGTCGGGTGGCATCCCTCTGTCCTCAGGGGATGTTCCTGTACACAGCCCACCTCTTTCCCTGCTGGGAGAGCAGCTTGTCTCGGTCACAGCTCCCCTTGCTGGGAAAATGTGTTTTTGCAAAGGAGAAGGTCAGCGTGACCGGTGTGCTAAATGAGAGCTCCCTGCCAACATGGAAGGAACAGGAGGAGCTGGTGTATCTCTGGCTGGTGCATCTGTGCATGTGTGGTGGCTGCTGCCAGCTCGGGTCCTCAGCTGAGCCCCAGGCCATGGGCATCCTCCTCTCATCCAGCACAGCAGAACAGCAGCTCGGCTGAGCTGTGCCCAGCACAAGTGGACAGCCAAGGGCTGTCTGCAAACACAAGATGCAGGTGCTGGGTTCAGCTTTGCTGATGGTTTTATTGCTCCAGGGTGGGAGGATGTGGAGCTGTTAACACTTGGTTGTGAGCCCCTCACAAGGGGCACACACCAAGCTTAGCTTTGCGCCAGCAAAGGGATGTTGCCAATGTCACAGGCCCTGAAAACAAGAGGAAGGTTGAGGATTTGCAGTGACTCCTCTTGGTTTTGTCTCTCAGTGGGCTCTGCTGACATGGGGAACAGCACAGAGCCACCCACCAGCTCAGTCATGATGTCACTTACTCTGCTTCTTCTTTGGAGATTTGTTTCCCCAAGTACAAAACTTCTGCAATCAGGGACACCATGGGGTCACAGTTCAGGCTGGCAGCTGCAGTCACATGGCCATCCCTGGAATGGAAAGAGGAAGAATGTGGATCTTCTCAGTGTACATAACTCAGCACAGCAGCATCCCCGTGGCACAGTGGCCAGGGAGCAGCTGTGTTTCAGAGGGCTCAGGGCAGGGTGGCCGGTGATGCAGGATGCACAGGGACTCGTGGCAGATTGCCTGGCACTGCTGGGAGTTGGGCACTGAGCCTGGGAGCAATGGGGCACAGGGAGAGATGTGTCCCAGGCTCTCTGCCCAGCTAGTGTCATCATTTGAGTTCATTCTCTTCTCCTCCCCTGCTCTGCTTTGGTTTTCTGCCTTTAGTGCACAGCCAGGAGATGTGGAGCCTCTGTGGGATCTCTGCAGGCTGAAAGAGAAAGGACTGTGCCCTGTTTCCAAGGCATGGACTGGCCATGGATTCACTCACCTGATGTAAAAGATCAGGAATTTCTGTTGTTCCAGGCTGCCCTTCACAACAGTGTCCGTGTATCCCTTCCCACAGCCTGTGAGAGAGAGCCTGCTCAGGGAGCCCTGGCACAGCAATTGCCACCCATCCCACCTCAGAGTCAGTGTGGGTAGGGACAGAGGGGACAGTGCCTAGGGCTGGGACAGGGCTGGGGAGCAGACATGAAGGCCCTGGACAAGCAGAACTGACTTTAAGCCTCTCCTTGGTTTAGAGAGGGAAGTTCTTCCTCTGTGACCTCTAAACCACTGGAGATCAGCAAAGAACAAGAGCTCTTGGTGACCTTTAGGCCCAGGGCTCCAACTCACCGTGGCAGCCAGTCCAGAGTTTGAGCTGCTTCAGGTGAACTCTGCAACCACAGTGTGTTTACAAGCCCCAGACCCAGCTGGTGGGAAGAAGTTCTGTTCCCCTCCCTCTGCCCCTTCCTACCTGCATAGCGGATGCTTTTCCCAAGCATCGTGGTCCAGAAGTAAGGAACAGTGTGCAGCTCCTTCCCTCTCTGCAGCATGTTTAAAGCAGCACAGTGACCTGTGGTGAACCAACACTGAGAATATTTTTCTTAAAAATTGTTCCTTTCTGTCCCATTCCCATCTCCAAGGGAGCTGGAAGGTGGCTGTGCCCTCACCATGGGCCTCTGCCACTTGTTGGTGGTGGATGCTGGATCTGTCCCCGTCGAGCAGTGCCACCGGGAATGTCACCACATCCCCCGCAGCAAAGACATTGGGGATGTTGGTTTGCATGTGCTGATGGGGCAAAAGGCAGTTAGTGCAGTGATGAGAGGGAAGGGATGGGGTGTGAGCTGGGATACTCATCTGGCACTCACCAGATTCACCAGGATGGCACCTTTGTCATCTCTGGCAATGGAGGTGCCTTTCAGAAATGCTGAGTTGGGGGTTGACCCTGTGGGGAGAGGAGAAAGGACAAAATGCAGAGAAGCTCTGCAGGGACAGGGAGGAAATTTGGGCTCACAGTTCCTGTTCCTGCTTGGAGCAGAGCACTTGGAGGAGTGACCTGTGCTTGGGCTGGTGTTGAGCCACTGCAGGGGCAATAAAACCAGGGCCCAGGACACAGCACGCTCTGGTAGTGCAGCAGGGACCTGTGGAGCTCAGCAAGAGCCAAAGGCACAGCAAGAGTGTAAACCAACTCCTTTCCTCCTGCCAAGTGTGTGCTCATGAGCTGCTGACTTTTCCAGGTGTTTGGGGCCAAGAGGAAGGGCTGGATGATAACAGAGTGGGAAAGACACTGCAGGGAATGGTGTCCTGGATTTGAACTGTGATGCCCTGGGCTTGCTGGATGTTCTCCCCATTCCCAAAGCTGCCTCCCTCTCCCAGCTGGGGTCTCTTACCTATTCCCACCACCACCACATCTGCAGGGAGATTCTCTCTGTTGGCAAGAACAGCCTCTGTGACCTAGGAAAGAAGGAAGGATCATTAATAAAGAGTTAAAACCTCTGTCCTAATTCCCACAGCCTCCCTGCTGCTTTGCTCTTTGCTGCCTTTTTTCTTCCCCAGGTTTGGATCACCTTGTCCAACTAATGTGTGTTGCTGGGAATGTACAAGAAAATCATGCTGTTGTCCCTGGGATGGGAACACTTACTGGTGCCCTTTGAGCCCAGAGCTGTGCTCAGTGAAAAGGAAGGGAGGGTCTAGACATGGGAGAGGAAAGCCTGATGTAGGCACTGGGTTATGTCTCAACTTGGGCTTTTTTCCCCTAAAATTAGCAGTTCAGGGATCACAAAGGCATGACTGACCTTTCCATCCTTTCCTTTCAGCTCACAGAGTTCTGTTTTCATGTGGAACTTCACCCCTTTATTTTGCAGCATCTGAAAAGGACTGGTTTGAGTATTCATTAGGAAATTCCAGGCTATAAAAACAGCTGTACCCAGCCAAAACCCAGGCAGGCAGCTCTGCTGCTGCTCCAGGCTGCAGGGAGAGGGAGGTTCCATTTGTGTCCCTGGCTGGTGCAGGCAGCCTGGAAGCCTGACTTTTCTCTGCAGTCCTGGTCAGGACTGGTGTGTGAGGTGGGTTTGGGATGAAGAATTGGTGTGTGTGTGTGTGGGAAGATTGGGACCAGCCGTGTGTGCAGAGCCCGTGGGTGAGGACAGAGGCTGGGCATGCAGAGTTATGACTCAGCACAGGGGCGAGGTTTCCTGGGCTGATGTGGATCCCTGGGCTGCTTGGATATCATGTGTTCTCCATCCTAGAAATCAGCCCCCCCCAGGTCTTCCTAACCTTCATGGCGACACCTCCAACCTGAGGTCCCAGGGCGTGCTGGAAAGGGAACTCCTCTCTTTCCACCACTGAGATGGTTCCAGCCTTGTCTGAGAGGAAGGCAGCCACCTCCATTCCTGCAAGGAAGAGGCATGCCCAGGGTAAGCCTGCTGCAAGCATGAACCTGCACCCTGGGAAACCTTCTCCCCTTCCAGGAGAACAAATCTGAAGTGCTGCCAGTGCTGAACTGCTTTGCTATGCATTTCTGGGCTGAGGTATTTAGCTCCCCCCATTCTTTGTTCTCGTGCACACAGACCTGGATATTAGGAGATGCAAAGAATAGCTCCTGGTTATGTACAAAATAACTCCTTTTCTGTGCCTTAGCTTTCCCAGTGCTCCTGGGGAATCCAGCTCCTCTGGAGGACAGTGACCTTTTCGTAAGGCACATTTCCCTCTATCCATGTGTAGCAATTGTTTATAGCTCTTAAAGTTTCTGGCTATCAGAGGAAAGAATGAGTGTGTGCTGCATAACACACACCCCCAGCAGCTCCAGGGAGGATCCCAGCCGGGAAGAAAAGGAACATCCCTTCCCTGAGGGCCTCCAGTTAATGTGCACACCCAACAGAAGGGGGTTTGAAGGCTCTCACTGATGGTTTGACACCCACTCCAGCCTGGTACCTATGAATGAAGCTCCTACAATCACCACATTCTTCCCAGTTGCCAGCTTCAAGATCTTGCTGGACTCTTCTGGGGTTTGGAGTGTGCAAATGTTCTGCAGGTCTGCACCTGGGACTTTGAGGGAACCAGAGCTGAAAGAGAGAGAATCCAGATGGATTTCATGATATAAATTAAACAGAAAGAATGAGAAGGGAGCGCAAACCCACGGCTGTGTCATTCCATCCTGCCCTTTCATCTCATTTCCTGCCTCCACCTCTACATCCTAGTGTTGTCCTGCCTAAAATCCTGTGTGTGGCAGACACTTTGTGCACTCACTGGCTGCCTGTTGCAATGAGCAGCTGCTGGTACTTCTGAGAGGACCCATCCATGAAGCAAACCCTCTGCTTCTGGAAATCCACGGACACTGCCTGCAGGAGAGAGGGGGCACAGATCAGACAGGTACCCCTGATCCATCCTCTGTCTTGCCTGTGCCTGTGTGCCTTGTTTCTGGGCACTCAGGTGAGATGAGGGGTGCTGGGGTCCTCTCCCACTTCCCACAGGTCCATCCATGGATGCACAGATGTGTTACACCCTCCCCACGGCAGGAACAGGATCACCCACTGAGGACTGAGCTCAGCTGCTCTGGTACCTCTTTCTCTGTCCAGAACTCTATGTCCAGAGCCTTGAGGAATTCAGGTTTCCTCAGGTACATGTCCTCAGGTTTCAAGTGCATTTCCTGGAAACACAACAAAAATATGCAATGAAGCACTTTTTAGAGGCAGAAATTCTCCTGAAGTGTTTCTTGTGGTGTCAGTTTGTAAAAGAGGTGAATTTTGCAATAGTGAATCACAGCTCCCCACACTGCCCCATCCCCATCACCTTGTGCCCACCTCAGAAAAACCATCAAACTCTAGTGGGAAAAACTCAATAAAAGGAGATAAAAACATCAGCTTAGGTTGACTCTGATCAAAGACTTCTGTGAGGAAAAAGATATTTTCCTGGAAATAACACCCCTGTTCCTTTTGGATGCCTCAGCACTCCTGCTTTGCTCTCTCCATTATCCCTGACCCTGAGTGTGGCCCATGGTCCCCAGGCACAGTCCTGCCCTTGTCTCACACAAACCTTGCTCAGTTTGGACTTGTCATAGGGAACGTGTTTCTCATTGGTGGCCATGATGATCCTGCCAGTGAATCCCTCCTGGCGAAGAGTCTCTGCACACACCAGGGCAGCCACACCTACAAGAGATGCTCATCTCAGCCCTCTGACACGTCACTGAGGAGGAGGAGGAGCAGCTCAGTCCTCCCTGGAGAGGAGAGTGGCAGCTCCCAGAGTGTGTGGAGGAGGCAGATCCCTTCACTGACCTCCTCCCAGCAGCAGCACCGTGTTCCTGTTGAGGAGGCACCTCCTGCTTGTGTCCTTCACCCTCAGGCTGTTTTCCAGGTCCTGCAACAAAATGCAAAATGCTCAAGTCATACGCAGCCCAAGGTGCTGCCTGTGCCCAGTGACAGCAGGTATGGTCAGTACCTTCTTTTTTGCTGTAATAAACACCTTTCCATCTTCCACTGTTACCTGAGGGAGGGAAAGGAGAGCTTTTTAAGTGCTGCATCCATGAGGTTGTGGTAGGAGCTCTCCTGGGAGATCCTGGTCCAGTGTGCCATCTGTCTCTGACTCTGATCTTGGATGTCACATGACACTGAGGAGCTCATGAGCTTTTCTCCTCATCCTAAGAGCACTGAGGAAGAGCTGTAAATCCTCTTTTTCTTTCCAAAAGCACTTGTGCTGGCTCTGAGGAATACCAGGATCTATAGCATCACCTTTGATTGAAAGGAGCTTTAGGGCAGGGATTTACATAATCCCAAGGAATCATCCCAAGAGTCATCCCTTGTGTTGAAGCTCAGAGTGACAGAGCTGTGGTCAGGGCAGGGGGCTTGTGAGAGACATCCAGATGGGAGGACAAGAAGTCACCTTAAAGCAGGAGATACAATCCAGGGCAGGGTATTCCTCAATGTCTCCAGTCCTGATGTTAAAGCAGGCCCCGTGCCAGGGGCAGCGCAGCCTCTCCCCTCTCAAGACCCCTGCAAGAGAACCCCCCGAGCTGAGCACTGAGAACCAACCTCCCCAAGGTGGTTTTTTCCCCCTGCCCTGAGCCAGGGTTACCTTTGCTCAGCGGGGCACCGTAGTGGGGACATTTGCTGCCTAGAGCACTGAATTCCTTCCTGTTCCTCACCAGCAGCACTGGATAGCCAGCCACCATCACCTCCAGGAGCCTGGGGGAGAGGTGCAGAGGTGGCCACAGAACTATCCAAATCCCCACCCTCACCCCCAGGCACTCACTGTCCATCCCCAACGTCATCCTCCCTGCAGACCACTTCAGTGACGGTGTCATCGCAGTCCATGCTGGTGGCTGCTGGCAGCACTCAAAAGGTCCCAAATTTCTGATGAAACAGCAAAATTACCTTCAACTGGTGGAAAACACCTCCTTTTTTAACTTTGTGTCTGAACCCAACACCCATTCCTCTGCCGTTTTCTCCTCTAAATTAAGCAACTTCTCATTTCCAGCCCTGTGTCCCATTAAACTCAACTGTGGTGCAGGGTGAGTGAGCAGTTGTGGTTAATGGCTCTTGTAAACAAATACAATTATTTATGGGGAGGTGCTGCTGCCATAGCCCATGTCTCCCTCAAATTGGGCCTAAAGAGATGCTTCAGCCTCTCCAAAGCCTCTCCAACATTTATGCAGAGATGTTATTCATGTTAATTGCCATGAAAGCATTAATCCCTGCCCAAAATGCCTCCTGGGCTAGAAAACAGTCAACCTCCTTGGTCCTCAGTGCTCTCCCTGCTTTAGAAGACATTGAGAGGCTGATTAGGAATATCTCTCTCTATTTTGGAGGGAAAAAAGCAAGAAATGAAGCAGGGGAAGATCATTCAAGGCAGGTTTTGGTGCAGGGTGGGGGCTTGCTCCTGCAAATCCTCCCTGCACCGCTTTCCTAATCCCAGGTTCTTCACGAGAAGCATCAGTGGGTACTCACCTGGTCCTGCCAGGGGGGTTCAGGCACCTGTCCCCCAGGTCAGAGAGCCACCACTGCTTCTGTCTGTGACTTTCTCCTGCGAGGTGCCACCCTGGTGTCTCACCACAGGTGCTCTGCCTGCTGCCAGCCCACGGGTGGTGATGCTCTCCCCACGTTGCACAACGTTCCCATCCATCAGGAGATGCAGGTCCTGGAAGCAGCCGCTTGCGAAGGAGTTTTATCTGATTTCTGCAACTGACCTGGGCCTAATTAAGGGTATTTTGTTGGGGTTTAGAGTTGCAAAAGCACTGAGGGCAAATAGGAATTATGGCACAGGTGTGGTGTAAAGACAGGGTGTGTCACGGGCAGTGTGACCAGAAACTCAAGGGGATTCAGTGATATCTCATGGTCCCTTCCCACTGCCCCTTTTCCTGATGTAAAGCACTCCAGCTCAACAGAAGGTATTTTTGCAGCACTTTGGAATGATATTGCTACTTTTTTATGTATTCCAACAACATTTAAAATTCTTTAATTTGATCTTTTGGTAGGATTTTTCTCCATTGAAGTTTTCAGCAGCTCTGCACGTGCCTAACAACCCAACTCTGCTCGTGGTTCAGTCACTGATGTCCAGGCACATGATCCCATCATCCCTTGGCCCATGAAGGATGGCATGGAGCAGGGTGCTGCTTGCTGGGCTATTTTTACAGCAAAGTGGGAGTTGCAAAAAACCTGGAGTAACACCTACACTGTTTGTGTTTCCTCTTGTTCTTATCTCTATTTCACAGTCAATATGTTTCACAACTTAAAATATGTCTCAAAAATTAAGGGGGGATGAAAAGTTACCAACAGCGTGCTTCCATCATCTCCCTTGCAGAACAGGAGATCCACAGGGATCAGCTCCCTGCCAGCAGCACATTCCCAAATCCAGCAGTGAGGGGGATGAAAATCCTCTGGTGGGTATGACCCGGAGAAAAAGGATGCAGGATGTTGGATAAGTGCAGGCTGGATTATTTGAGAAGCAGTTCAATTCCTGGGACCCTCCAAGCCATGAGCACCCATTCCTTCAGAGCAGGATACCGGGACACTGCCGTGCCCAGACAATCCTGGCCCACGGGCTGGGCTCTGCACACTCACAATGGGCACAGGAACGAGGGATTTTCTCACAGCACCAATGAGCAGCTTCTGGGCTCTGCCCTCCTGGCCAGGAGCCTGAATGTGAAGCAATTTGGCTGCCAAACATCCGTATTTAAACTCTCTGTAATTATTCCCCAGAAGCGCGTTCCCACGTGGAGGAGCAGCAGCCCTCACGGAGCGTTCTCTGACTCAGCAGAAATCACTGGAAAAAAACGTTTGCTCAGGGATGGAAATCTGCAGTGAGCAGCCAAAGGGGCAGGCACAGAGGTGTGCAGCCTTGGGATGAGGCAGGTGGAGCTTGATCCTGTGCAGAGACATTTGCACTCCAGGGCTGAGCTGCAGACTCGGCTGCCGGATGCTGCTGGATGCAGCCGAGCACCCAGAAAAGGCTTTTGCAAAGTGCAATGGAAAGGGCAAAACAAAATGCCTGACAGAGACAAAGATGATAGAATGGATCTTAAAAAGGTGACAGACAAAGGATACAAAGTGGAAAAGCGCTTTGGATGTCAGAGGGAAGGTGGGGGTTGGCTGCAGGGATGTTAGTGTGTGTCAGGAACACACAATATGCCCTCGAGGGACTGGGATGGGATTGGAGGCACATTTTCAGGAAGATGCTCTGTAAACTTCTTTTGGCCCTTTTTAGGTAAACCAGAGGTGGTTACTCAGAGGTTTTTAAACCTTTGCTTGTAGCACAAGTCAAAATTAAAGATAGGAAGGAAGAGAGGAAAAGGAAGTGATGCCCTCAACCACAAACAGAACTCAGGTGGACATCAGATATCTCTGAGCAGATCTGCCACCCACATCGGTGCTGACTCACAAGCTGCTGAGCTGACCTTGGATTTAATTAGATACCTTCACTTCTGCTGTGTCTCCCCAGCGCAGCTGGCCCTCCAGAAAACTCAACTTTAGAGGCAAGGATTTAAGGGGTGTAGCTTTCCTGCCTTCAAGTTCTCACCACCATCAGCTGGAGTAGCACATTTTTTCATGCCATGGCTGTGTGGATTAATCTTTTTCCCACCTTTTTCCCAGCTCGCCCAGCTCAGGGCCCTTCCCTGCTCTACCAGACCCCCTGACTTTAACAAGCAGCACCCACGGAGTCAAATCATAGGAAAACTGCTCAGCTGCAGGAAGAGGAAGCGAGGTGAAACCTGCAGCAGAGCTGAAGTGATTAATGGGGCACTGCTCTCAGAACAGTTTGGTTTGTGATATTAATAACGAGAGAATTCAGGAGGGAACCTAGCCTGTTCCAAGCTGCAGAGCCGGCAGCAGCAGTGGGGAAGCTCCTGTGCTTGTATTTGTAACACAGGAGGAATTGAGTGAGCTGATGTGTGATGCTGAACTGGATGAAGGGGCTGGGACGTACTTCCACCGTGGAGGACTCATTCTTAACCTGTCTGAAATGCAAAAAAACCCCCATGTAGTCATAAATGCATCATGATGTAATCATCAAGCACATGCATATTCATCAAAAATTACTTAAGCTTGAGACTGGTGAATTAAACAGGGGAAAAAAAATGTTTATCCCACAAGGGAAGAAGACAAGGAAAAGGAAATATTTAGCGGGAATGAATTTGCTTACATGGTAAGAATAATTATACGTGATGTTTCACATTTTCTTCCTAAGCATTCATGTCTGGTGATGGTGAGAGATGGGATACAGGCCTGGCAGACAGCTGGCAACACTTCACAGTGAACACTGGGAAAGGAAAGAAGGAACCTGAAACCTTCCTAATAACAGCACATCAACCGTTCAGAAAGTCAAAACATTTGGGGCATGGCAGCTGCTGAAAGCAGAGGAGATCTGCCCATGCTGCTGTGCTTGAAGGGGATTTGTCAGTCAATGGAATTTTGTTTTTCCCATGGCATACCTGTGCAGCTGGAATGAGGAGAGAGCACATCCTTCATGCCACTGCTTCATGACAGCTGGTCCAGCCCAAGCCCTGGAGAAACAGCTGAGCCTGCAGCATCCTTAGGGACACTCTGCTGTCAACACAGGTTTCTCCAACAAATCCCTTGTGCCAAGTCCTGAGGGAAAAAAGATATCCTTCCAGTCCTGGGAAAAAGGAAGAAGGCCAAAAGAAGAGCATCCAGATCAACCTGGGGTCATTTATCATGTGGGCAAAGCAGGCTCTGCCGGGGTGGTTTGGGAACATTCCCACATGCCAGGCTGCAGAAGGCAGCTGCTGTGCCCAGTCTGCAACTGCTATCTGGCACCAGAACATGCTGGCTCTGGGGAGCTCCCAGGAGACATTGCATTCCAGGAATGATCTCAGGAAGGATGAGCAGCCTGGGCAGCAGAACGCCTGCAGGACTGGTCAAAACACTGTAGGGTGGACCTCATTTCCCTCAGGAGTGAGAGCTTGTAGACATGGGCAGGGTAAATGGGCAGGCTGTGGTGCAAGTGCAGATGATTTCCTCTGCCAGATGAGTTCAAGTCCTGAGGTCAGTGGTAAAGTGCTGCACATTTTGGCATTTCTTGCCTTAAATTCTGGAGCTGCTCACCATACAGAGACTGAAATCCCTTTCTCCAATGTCTACAGTAAGTTCTACCTGGAGAATATCCAGCTTCCACATCAGGAAGGTGTTCCTGGCTGGAAGGGGTGGATGCTGAAGTTTGAATTGATTTCAGCTCTTTCCACAGCTGCCTCTGCAATGCCTGGGCATGCTTTGCCATGCAGAACCTGCATTTTGCACAGTAGATCCTTTCATAAGTGTGAAGTTCCAGACTTCCTGAATGGAGATGTGGATATATAAAGCATTCCTACATCATCTGACTTCTTATGGCCTAAGCAGACAGAGTGGTGACACAGTTTAGAGAGCGACGGAGACAGCAGCTAATTAAAGTTTGGAAGCCAAGCTGCTTGATTTGTTTTGAGCTCTTGGACTCCTCAGATTGCTTCAGGTGTGAGCCAGGTCTGGCATTAGGTGAGCAGATGGGTTTTATGACTCCCTGGATGCAGAGAGACAGATTAAGGGAGGGAAGCTTTGCAAAAACGGGAGCACAACTCGTGCTTGGCTCCCACATCTGTTGGCTCTGGTGAGTCCTCTGTGGCATTTGGGAGGAGAGTGGGCTCCTCCTTAAGTAAGGGATGGTGGAAGTGAAAAAGCACACCCAAATCCCCACCCAGGGGTAGTTGGGGAGCATCTTGGGGGGACAGAGTTCAGCTGGCAGAATTCCTGTGGTGGATTATCACCAGACTGCCAGCTTCTTATTGTGGAAAATGGATTCTGTCTCTCAGATGTGCTGCAGAGAAACTCCAGCCTGGGAAAGGGGGACAAAAACGATTCTCTAGCTATTGAATAAAATTCTGTACCCTCGATTTTACACCCCGACTGCTGCTGGAAAGCCCCCATTATGGGATTAGCTGTGGTGGCCGTGGCATTATGGGATGGACCGGAGCACGTCCTTGCTGGTACCTGCAAGGAGTCCCCTGCCCTGCTGGGAGCAGGCACCGGCAGCCACCCTGCACCAGGCTGAGCTGCCTCCCCGCAGAAAATAAGGTCGTTTGGGGACAGTCGGAAAACTTCTGGAAATCTGGGTGAAAAAGGCAGTATCTCCAAATAAGGCGGGAATGAGGAATCCCATCGGGTCGGGCTCCCGGTTCTCCAGCGGGAGTGCAGGGACCTCTTGTGGCAGCTGCGCCCGAGAGCTCCCGTCCCTGCTCTTCCTTCGGGTTCTTTTGGGACAAGCCTGGCCCCCGAGCCTGTGGCGTGTGGTTGAATTATTTGGCCTGATCTGGCGTCAGGGGACTTGTTTGTAACTGGTCTTGGAAGTCTCCAGTTCCAAAACCGCCCCCGGTTAATGCCATTGCTGCAGAGGAAGGAAGACGAGGAGAAAAGGCTGGAATCGGGGTTGTAAGAAACTATGGCTCAATGGGAAGTCCTGGTAAAATTAAATAAAATCTGGGCTAAAATGACCCAAAAAGTAGTTTATATGTAACTGTTGGTAGTGCTCTAGCAATGGGATCAAAGTCCTTGAATCAGAGGCTCAAATAATCACTGCTTAAATTCCTCCCGTGCAGAAGCTGTAGGTAAAAGCTCTCCACGCTCCAGAAACATTTTAACTATTCCTGTCCCCGAGCCTGGCTGAATGTTCATCTTTAGGATAAACACATCACAAGTGGAGGAGCTCCTGGGGAAACGGGGCCGCACTTGCAGGCATTCCACGGTGTGGGATTTTCCCTGCAGGCAGGTGAAGTGCAGAGTTGTCACCAGGGAAAGGGGCAGTCAAGATTTTTTGAGGCTAAAACACCGCAGATGACTTCTCATTCGGAAACCGGCTCTGTGCAATTTTATACTCAATTAATTGTTAAACGATTTTTCTCCTCAGTGCCCTGAGCAGCCCAGCACGTCTCCAAGGCACGTCTCTCTTTCCTCAGCACATCTCATGCTGAAAAAAAAAATGTCTTTGCATTTGGTCTTCTCAGTAACAGATTAGCCTGTGTGATCCTTCCAGTCCTAATACATGAGATTATTTAAAATCCCCTGAGCACTCAGGGCTGCCTATTACTTCAGGCAGTGTCTCCCAGCCACGTAACTGTTATGAAAGTACATTGTCTTGCCTGGCTTTTAAGCAAATTTGTGCAGCATGAACAGATGCTTTTCTACCAGTTGGGACTATCATAGAAACACAAAATCGTTTAGGTTGGAAAAGAACCTCACCCATCTCCCAATTCGATTTCATCACTCAGCATCCCTTCCATCAGTGTGTATTTGATGTTTTTGTGTCCGTCACCCCAAAGCCAGGACAGCAACTAAGAGCCCAGGCTCCACACGCTTCTGTTTCAGTGAAGAGGAAGCAGGAGATTTCATCCAAAATTAATACCTCAAAGGAGAGGTGGAGTTTGACATTAATCGGTGTGTACACGGTGACTCAGCCAGGCGGCAGAAGGGGAAGCGAGGGCTGTGCAGCAGCTTCTGCTGGAGACATCAAAAAGCAACAAGGGAGCGATCAAATCACGGGAAGCTGGAAAAGCAGCGTAGTTGCAGGGTAGAACTAAAATTGTGGCTACGGGATTGTGAATTTCCACAACCTCCAGACAGCAGAGCTGTGGTATCCCAGACATCGGGGAGCTCCTCTCAGGACCAGACATGGGACAGGGGGATGAGGGATAACAGTGCTGTGGGCAAAGCATTTTTAGGCAAGG
>VXBB01018280.1:89240-114136 GCA_013399915.1 Illadopsis cleaveri | reverse complement strand
GGGGCTAGAAGGAGCATCTCCATCAGGGAATTAATTGCTGAGGAGCAATGCCTCAGCCTGCTACCGAATCAACCTCACTCCAGCCCCATCCAACATCCCTCCAGAACAACCCGCTCTCCCCATGGGAGCCCTACCCTGGCAAAACCCTGCCTGGCCGCTGAGTGGCCCTGACAACACACTGAACCCATCCACAGTGAGCTGGACCTCACGTTTTCACAGATGTTGGGCAAGCACTGAGGGTTGGGGGGCACCTGTGCTCCTGAAGAGAGGCAGGAAGGGGGCAAAGAGGTGGGTGGCTGCTTGCTGGGGGATTAGGGGCCATAGTGCGGCCATGGGGGCAGCGCTGGGGGTGAGGCATCACTGGCGCGCAGCATCCCCCTGCCTGCCTGGGGCACGGGGGCTGGTTGAGATGGGCTCAGCCCCACTGAGGAAACGTCGAGCCCCCGTGGGGATGTCCCCGCGCTGCTCCACAGGGGACATCACCGGGATGTGTCCGGGATGGCTCCACCACGTCCCCCTGAGGGCTCCCCCCGCCCCTACCACCCTTCGTGAGGGAGGGGGGGCACCACACGGCCGGGGCGCCCCCTACANGGGGCCAGGGCGGGCGGGAGCGACGGGGAAGCGACCAGCGGCGTCCTCATCGTGGTCCCGTACCTCGCCCTGAGCTGCTCTCCATCCTCTCCGCAGGTGCGTCGCCATGGCCGCCGTGTTCCCGTACCGCGGCGGCTGCGCGCCGGTGCCCAACCCGCTGGCACCGCTACCCGACTACATGTCCGAGGAGAAGCTGCAGGAGAAAGGTGGGTACGGCCCCGGCACCCCGGATCCTCCGCGGGGGGACAAGGCCTGACGTGCCGCCTCTGTGTCCCCGCAGCCCGCAAGTGGCAGCAGCTGCAGGCCAAGCGCTATGCAGAGAAGAGAAAATTCGGCTTCGTGGACGCGCAGAAGGAGGACATGCCCCCCGAGCATGTCCGCAAAATCATCCGCGACCACGGCGACATGACCAATAGGAAGTTCCGGCACGACAAGCGCGTCTACTTGGGGTAAGGGATCCCCGGTGTGTGACAGAGGGGGGGCTCAGCATCCCTCCGCTGCTGCCTTGAGAATTGTTGAAGGGAGAGCTCCTTCTCCAAAGGGATCTTCGTGTCCATTGTAACTCGGTGAGGATGCCCTGAGGTATCAGTGCAGAGAAGGATCAGCAAAAGGAGTTGGTGCTTTGAATTTATGAGAAAAAACATTAGCCTGGAAAATGCATCATAGAAGGGAGAGGGCCTTCACCAAAGAGCTTTCAGTGTCAGTTATAGCTCAGTCTGCTGCTGTGAGGTATCAATGCAAGAGAGCATCAGCAAAGGGAATTGTTGCTTTGAATTTATGAGAAAAAACATTACCCTGCATTACACAGTGTCTTAGAAGAAGTTGGGGAGACTATGAAATGTTTTTTGCAAGATTGAAAAGCCCCCTGAGTGCTTTTTTTGCTGTTTAGGTGTAGAGAGCTGTCTAGTGCACGTCGTGGTCTGCTGCAGTAACTTACCATTGCCCATAAAAACTCCAGAAACTCATTTAAAAACTTCAGGTTTTGTTTGCAATAAAAACCAAAAAAAGCCAAATCACTAGAAAACCTTTTGATAGTACAAAGGCAGAGTGGGAAATTTATGGATTTGCTTTTTGAACGGGCCCGATGAGCAGCTCGCAGGAGGGAAAATGTGAAGTAAGTTGGGCTTGTGGCAGGTGGTTGGCTGTCCTTGAGATCCACTCCAGCGTGGTTTTCCTTGGTTTGTGGTTGCAGAGCTCTGAAGTACATGCCTCATGCTGTGCTGAAGCTGCTGGAGAACATGCCCATGCCCTGGGAGCAGATCCGAGACGTTCCCGTCCTGTACCACATCACCGGCGCCATCTCCTTTGTCAACGAGATCCCCTGGGTCATCGAGCCTGTCTACATTGCCCAGTGGGGGTAGGTGCCTTCTGCTTCATCCAGGTGGGCCAAACCTTTTTGCATCCACCATGAGATCCCCCTGATTTTAACCTTCCCCTGATTTCCTGCAGCTCCATGTGGATTATGATGAGGCGGGAGAAGAGGGACAGGCGTCACTTCAAGAGGATGAGATTCCCCCCGTTTGATGATGAAGAACCTCCTCTGGATTATGCTGATAACATCCTGGATGTGGAGCCTCTGGAAGCCATTCAGCTGGAGCTGGATCCAGAGGAGGATGCCCCTGTGCTGGACTGGTTCTATGACCACCAGCCTCTGAAGGACAACAGGAAGTACGTGGCTGTGGTAGCACAATTCAGTGGGAGAGGGGATAAACAAACAATGCATGAATTACCTGTGCAGAGCAGTGTGTAACCTTTGTGTGATGTTGGTGAGGAGAGAAAAGTCTTCCCTCAGGGGTGGGAGGGAAAACCTGAGTGTTGGAAAGCTGGATCTTTGGCTTGCAGGTTGCTCAGAGAAGCTGTGGCTGCCCCATCCTTGGAAGTGATCAAAGACAGGTTGGATGGGGTTCTGAGCAACCTGGGATAGTGGAAGGTGGAAGGGTTAGAAAGATGAGCTTTAAGGTTCCTTCCAACCCAAACCATTCTGGGATTCTATGTTTCAACATCCAGCAATGCCCTCCTATCCAGGAGGCCTGTTACCCACTTACCTGCTAAAACTGGTGTTTCTGACCATGCTGTCAAGCTGACAGCCTGCATTGTCTAGCTGGAATTTGAAACTGATTATTTGCTAAAGGTACACAGATAATCTGTGTCAGTTTGGGCACAGAGCAGGAGAGGAACTGGAGCAGCCAGCATTTTTTAGGAAGGAGAAATCCAGAGTGGTCTTTAACTGTGCTGCAGCCTTTTCTTCAGCCTAGAGACACCCATGTGTTACCTGTCCTTGATGAATGATGGGTGGCAAGAGGTGTTTGGTTATTGTGCTGTGGCTGTGTCTGGAGTGTCCATGCTCTGCATTCCAGGTATGTCAATGGCTCCACGTACCAGCGCTGGCAGTTCACCCTGCCCATGATGTCCACTCTGTACCGCCTGGCCAACCAGCTGCTCACTGACCTGGTGGATGACAACTACTTCTATCTGTTTGACCTGAAAGCCTTCTTCACCTCCAAGGCACTCAACATGGCCATTCCTGGAGGTCCCAAGTTTGAACCCCTTGTCAGAGACATCAATCTTCAGTAAGTGTTGGGTTTAGGAGAGAGATAGGTGGTTATCTAGGCTATCATGCTAATAGCCTGCTTTCAGTCACAGGTGTTTGATTCTCTCACCCTGAATGCCTGCATAACAATTTCTTGTCTCATTTTAAGGGATGAAGACTGGAATGAATTTAATGACATCAACAAAATCATCATCAGGCAGCCCATCAGGACAGAGTACAAAATCGCTTTCCCGTACCTGTACAACAACCTGCCACACCATGTCCACCTCACCTGGTAAGTGCAGCAGCCTCCAGAGCCAGGAGAGGAGGGAAAGGCTGTCAGAGGCTCTAATGCATATTTTTTTGTTGCAGGTACCATACTCCAAACGTTGTTTTCATTAAAACAGAAGATCCTGATCTCCCAGCTTTTTACTTTGATCCTCTGATTAACCCCATTTCTCACAGACATTCTGTCAAGGTGAGTCATTTGGTTTGCTGTGATAAACCCTCTGTGTGGTAGTAGGGGGCTTTACTACCTTGCTTCTGATAGCAGCATACAAACATAGACATTTCAGGAGAAGGCACCAGCCCTTTGACAAACAAAGCCAGAGTTGCCATTTTAGTCTTCTACTTCTGGAGTTGCAGAAACTTGTCTCCTGTGGTTTCTGTAGGATAAAGCCCAATGTCTAGTTAGAGTCTTCTGACAGATTATTTATCTTTCTGCTTGCCCTTGGTCTATTCATGGAGCTGACATCTCCCTGAAGTTATCTCCATAACACCTAACTCAGGGTGTGGTAGCCACAGTTTGCCTTGTTGAGTGCTTTTTGCTTCTCTCATGCTCAGTACAGCCACACTTCTTCCATGAGAGCAAAGAGGTGGTTTTTAATTTGCTTAACTCAGAAACTCAGCTGAAGCAACCAGGAAACACCTTGTGTGGTGCTTCTGTATTTCAGAGCCAGGAACCACTGCCTGATGACGATGAAGAGTTTGAGTTGCCAGAGTTTGTAGAGCCTTTTCTGAAGGATACCCCTCTCTACACTGATAACACAGCCAATGGCATTGCCTTGCTGTGGGCCCCACGACCCTTCAATTTGAGGTCTGGCAGGACCCGGAGAGCTCTTGACATCCCACTGGTCAAGAACTGGTGAGTTCTGTCCTGAGGGAAGGGCTGATATAGTGGTCATGATATTGCCACCTTGTTATAGTGAAAATGAAATAAAGACATGGTGACTGGTTTCTAGAGATTCTAGGAGAGTTTCTGGAGACTTCCCTCTAAGGAATGTGAGTTAGCTGAAGCTTTGGAGTATGATTTATCCACAGGTACCGTGAGCACTGCCCAGCAGGACAGCCAGTCAAGGTTAGAGTCTCCTACCAGAAGCTCCTGAAGTACTATGTTCTGAATGCACTCAAGCACAGACCTCCCAAGGCCCAGAAGAAGAGGTGAGTGGGCTCTTTTCAGTGGAGAGCTGCTGATCTCTGTTGGGGATTGAGCTGACTGTGGTCTCTGCTCTTTCCAGGTACCTTTTCCGCTCCTTCAAGGCTACCAAATTTTTCCAGTCAACCAAGCTGGACTGGGTGGAAGTTGGCCTGCAAGTCTGTCGCCAGGGCTACAACATGCTGAACTTGCTGATCCACAGAAAAAACCTGAATTACCTTCATTTGGATTACAACTTCAACCTGAAGCCTGTGAAGACCCTCACCACAAAGGTATCAGTCCGTGTGTTGTTGTGCACAAGAGCAGAGTTTACGTGAAGGTCATTGTGTAGCCAGTGAGGAAAGAGAGACCACAGTGCTTTAGCTGTTGACCAAATTGAAGTTGTTTCACTTTTCTGTGACATTGTTACATAAATTCTGAATATTTTGTCTTATCCAGGAAAGAAAAAAATCCCGTTTTGGGAATGCTTTCCATCTGTGCCGAGAGGTCCTGCGGCTGACTAAGCTGGTGGTGGACAGCCACGTCCAGTACAGACTGGGAAATGTGGATGCATTTCAGGTAGGCTTTTTTTTTTTTGGTTTTGTTTGTTTTTAAGTGTGGTGAGAAAAAGTTGAGAGGAGAATTGGAATATTTTATATGGGAAATAGCTTCTGTGGGATGCACAAAGTGGCTGAATGTTGCAGTGTTATGGAGAAGAGGGGAAACAATGAAAATACACAGCATTGTTTGGAATTCTGTGTTTATATTAGTTTATAAGAATTGATCATTCTGAGCCAGCTTTAGGAGCTTTGTATGACCTGATACACTCTGTCCAATAAACCTGGCTGCTGCTGGTGATGTCTGAGGTGTTGATTGTTATCCCTGACTGTGTCCCATGTCTCAGCTGGCAGATGGCCTGCAGTACATCTTTGCCCACGTGGGTCAGCTCACAGGGATGTACCGGTACAAATACAAACTGATGAGGCAAATTCGAATGTGCAAGGACCTGAAACATCTCATCTACTACAGGTTTAACACAGTAAGTTCCACCTTTCCACATGATACTGACCCCATGTAAACCGAGGAACAAGGGAGGGATTCTGGAATGTCAATAAATGACCTGCTCTTACCATGTCTCTGTTCTTCCAGGGGCCTGTGGGCAAAGGTCCTGGCTGTGGTTTCTGGGCTCCTGGCTGGAGAGTGTGGCTGTTCTTCATGAGGGGCATCACCCCGCTGCTGGAACGCTGGCTGGGGAATCTGCTGGCCAGGCAGTTTGAAGGTCAGCACCCTGTAAATCCTGCACATGGGAGGAGTGTGTGGTAAAGATTAATACTGTTTGTTTGCCAGCCAGTTTTCTGTTCACACTAGTGGTCTTTACCCATGCTCCTTTGACCAATTTAGAGCTTTTCCAAGATCTGTGCCCCCAGAACAGTTTCTAAATGGAAGTGGGATTTCCTGCTCCGTAGCCACCTAATCATCTACTCCAGACTCTTGGCAGTGTAATTTCTCCAGACATCCTGCACCTCCATGCACTCCTGAATCAGGAAGGAGAATCACTGCCTGGTGGTGTCAGAATTCCTGAAGGACTTTGCTCTTTCCAGGCCGTCACTCGAAGGGTGTAGCAAAGACTGTCACGAAGCAGCGCGTGGAGTCTCATTTTGACCTGGAGCTCAGGGCAGCTGTGATGCACGACATCCTGGACATGATGCCAGAAGGGATCAAGCAGAACAAAGCCAGAACCATCCTGCAGCACCTGAGCGAGGCTTGGCGGTGCTGGAAGGCCAATATTCCCTGGAAGGTACATCTCTCACTTGGCCTTTGGGTTCAATTCTAACATCACCCAAGTGGAGCTGCTCTTGGAAGGCTCCCACTTCTGCTTCCCTCAAGTTCCTGTCCCTCCCCAGGTGCCAGGGCTGCCAACTCCTATTGAGAACATGATCCTGAGGTACGTGAAGGCCAAAGCTGACTGGTGGACAAACACAGCTCACTACAACCGGGAGCGGATCCGCCGCGGAGCCACTGTCGACAAAACCGTCTGTAAGAAGAACCTGGGCAGGCTGACCAGACTCTACCTGAAAGCTGAGCAGGAACGGCAGCATAATTACCTGAAGGTACTTCTGTCCTCCCTGAAATTGCTCAAATTAATGCTGTTTTCATAGGGAAGCTTTCACTGATTAATTCTGGTGGTGTGGTTCTGCAGGATGGGCCTTACATCACTGCGGAAGAGGCTGTTGCTGTGTACACAACCACAGTACACTGGCTGGAGAGCAGGAGGTTCTCCCCCATTCCCTTCCCCCCACTGTCCTACAAGCATGACACCAAGCTGCTGATCTTAGCCCTGGAGAGGCTGAAGGAAGCTTACAGGTAAGCAGTGGGAAATGATCTTGATCTTCAGGGGCACTGGGAAAGGCTACTGTTTTGTTATCCATTATTCTTTGTGATGAAGTATGGTGTAAAATTTACCCTGGTGAACTGGTAAAGCTGTTGGTTTTGGTACTGCCAATTTATCTGGGAGTTCTTACTGACTCTGTCACTTGGGCAAAACCACTGCCATGCTTGTAAGTTTAGGGATGTGGATTGTGAGGATTTACAGGTTGAACATTATCATTCATCAGTTTAATGCAGTGGCCATTAGGCTGTTAATGTGCAGGTGCTGAGCTGTTCTCCCTTGTTTTCAGTGTGAAATCACGCCTGAATCAGTCACAGAGAGAGGAGCTGGGCTTGATTGAGCAGGCTTATGATAATCCCCACGAAGCTCTGTCCAGAATCAAGCGACATCTGTTGACTCAGAGAGCCTTCAAGGAGGTGGGTGAAAGCCCAGCCATGTTATGCTGCATTCAAAAGCTGAATGGCACAAAAACTTCGTGTTTTCTCTCAACTACCAGCCTCAGTTTTTCCCTCTCTTTATTTTTTTTTTAAGGTGGGAATTGAGTTCATGGATCTCTACAGCCACTTGGTCCCTGTTTATGATGTTGAGCCCCTGGAGAAGATCACAGATGCTTATCTGGATCAGTACTTGTGGTATGAGGCCGATAAGCGAAGACTCTTCCCTCCTTGGATCAAACCTGCTGACACTGAACCGCCCCCACTGCTGGTGTACAAGTGGTGCCAAGGTCAGTGGGCTCTTGGATTCCATGCAAAAATGATTTTTCCTATGGGGGAGCCTGTGTCCTATGAGTCCCCTTAGGACCTGAATTTTGGTTTTGCAATTTGGAGTCAATAATTAAAACCAGAGATGTATTTTGTAGGTTAATACATATGTATATACTGGAGGATGACAGCCTGCACAGCATTTATGATTCATTACATAGTTTTCCTCCCATTTCTGGATAGACTGGAAGATCCAGAGTCTGAAAAATCAGGCGTTGCAGGACTTATGTTGAGTTCCTGTGCCCAGTGGCTGCTTCTGTGCTCTGATGTGTCAGATAACACAACACCGTTTGTTCCCTCAGGCATTAATAACCTGCAGGATGTTTGGGAAACGAGCGAAGGGGAGTGCAACGTGATGCTGGAATCTAGGTTTGAGAAGATGTATGAGAAGATTGACCTGACCTTGCTCAACAGGCTGCTGCGTCTCATCGTTGATCACAACATTGCTGACTACATGACAGCCAAGAACAATGTGGTGATCAACTACAAGGTGATGGTTGTTGTCAGGAAAGGGGGTTTGTGGTAAAAGGGACCCACCAGGGAGGAGATTTTGGACCTGTGGCAAAGAAGGAACACAAGACTTGCCAAAGAAAAGTGATGAGGGAGTAAAAAAACCCTTCTGGGTGCTGCTAAAGACGAGCTGCTCAAGTGAAAGGGTTCTGATGTGTTGGGATGTGTTTTCTCACAATTCCCCTTCATCTCCTCAGGACATGAATCACACAAACTCCTATGGGATTATTCGTGGGCTGCAGTTTGCTTCCTTCATTGTCCAGTACTATGGGCTTGTGATGGACCTGCTGGTGCTGGGCCTGCACAGGGCCAGTGAGATGGCTGGGCCTCCCCAGATGCCAAATGACTTCCTCAGCTTCCAGGACATTGCCACGGAGGTGGCCCATCCCATTCGCCTCTTCTGCAGATACATTGACAGGATTCACATCTTCTTCAGGTGAGATCTCTGGGGCCCTGCTTTCCTCAGGTGAATAAAGGAAAGGGAGAATTAGTATGCTCCTGCTCCTGGCTTTTGTTCCTTTTGCTGTTGAAGATGAGGAGTATTTGAATTGGCAGAGTTGCCTGGTGGATAACTGGATGCCCACATGCCTCCTCTTGCTTTCTCAGTTTACTTTTCTGCAGCTTCACTGGACCAATAGAAACACAACAAATGTCAAGAAACACAAATGACCAACAGAAATACAAAATTGTTAGGGGTTTGGTAAATTAGAGACTGGTAAAATAAGCCTTTTCTGTCTCTTCATGGAAAGATAACCCATACCCTGAGTTGCTCCATGCTAATGAAATTCCCCCATTCATTGAGAGGACACAAAAATGGGATAGTTACCTTCAAACAGGCTGACAAATAGCTTTTCCTAATTAAATCCTTATCTTTCTGGTAAGTCAACCATATGATTGCAGATCCTTTTCTGTGCATTTTCAGGTTCACAGCTGATGAGGCAAGAGACCTGATCCAGAGGTACCTGACAGAGCACCCAGACCCCAACAACGAGAACATTGTGGGCTACAACAACAAGAAGTGCTGGCCCCGGGACGCTCGCATGCGCCTCATGAAGCACGACGTGAACCTGTAAGTGCTGCAGCTGGGAAAGAAATGGCAGGAAAAAGGGGAAAATCAGTGATAAATAACTGTTGGAGACTGATAGGTGCTCAGGATGAGATGTGAGGAGTGAGGGGTCCGTGCTGGAATCCTGAAAAATTAGGGAAGCTCCGTGAACTTGCCCAGTTGTTGGTTGGGCAGATTATGACGTGTCACTGTGCACATCCTGTTTTGCAGTGGTCGTGCTGTGTTCTGGGACATCAAGAACCGTTTGCCCCGCTCGGTGACCACGGTGCAGTGGGAGAACAGCTTCGTGTCCGTGTACAGCAAGGACAACCCCAACCTGCTGTTCAACATGTGCGGCTTCGAGTGCCGCATCCTGCCCAAGTGCCGCACCAGCTACGAGGAGTTCACCCACAAGGATGGGGTCTGGAACCTGCAGAATGAGGTGGGCTGGGACAGCAATCCTTGGATGGGATTTCCATCTATTGGAGAGTGATACAATCTTAAAGTGTTTTGAGCCCCATGTAGGTGTATGAAGTCCTGATACAACTTCCCAGAGATGGCTTAGAATAATTGCGAGACGGCTCCTCGGGTGTGTTTTGAAAAGCAAACAGTTATAATAAAAGCAGAAAATAACAAATTACACAAAAGAAAACAGAAGCCAGACATGGTGCAGAGAAACCTCTAGCACCTGCTGAGACACCCCAAAAAGCACTGAGGGGCTTTGTGCTTGTTCTTAAATACACAACCATCAAGCAGGGATAATTTGGCTTGTTGCCCAATAGAAACAGCCACAGGTTTTGAGAAACGTTCCAAAGACCCAACAGGTGCCCCTGACCCAACCACAGTAAGAAGGGCATGGAAGATTCTAGTTTTTCTTTCTTAAAAGTCTTGAAGTGAAACTGAAACCCTTTCCCTTATTTGGAAACATCCACTTGGTTGTAAGGATGCACTGCAACAGGAGAGGGGCTCCCGGGTGGGAACTGATGTGTCTGTGCTCTCTAGGTCACCAAGGAGCGCACGGCTCAGTGCTTCCTGCGTGTGGATGATGAGTCCATGCAGAGGTTTCACAACAGAGTGAGGCAGATCCTCATGGCCTCTGGCTCCACAACCTTCACTAAGGTAAGGGGGGAGGAAGTCCTATGACAGCTTTCTGCAGATCAGATTCTTGGGGAATGAGCCAGGAGCTGATCCTTTTCTTTCATTTCTAGATTGTCAATAAATGGAACACAGCTCTGATTGGCTTGATGACTTATTTCCGGGAAGCTGTTGTAAATACTCAGGAGCTGCTGGATTTGCTGGTGAAGTGTGAGAATAAAATCCAGACTCGGATCAAGATCGGCCTGAATTCCAAAATGCCCAGTCGTTTTCCTCCTGTGGTGTTCTACACCCCTAAGGAGCTGGGGGGGCTGGGCATGCTCTCCATGGGCCACGTTCTCATCCCTCAGTCTGACCTGAGGTGAGTTGTGCTGTTCTAATTCCTGCATGACTTGAGTGTTCTCTTAGATGCTCTTTCCCCTAAAAATATTCCAAGAGTGCTAAACCATGCCATGGTACAGAGATGTGTTGCCTTTACAGCAGATAAGGGAAGTCCCAGTTGCTCCTACCTCATTCTTGTCTCTTTGCTCCAGGTGGTCCAAGCAGACAGATGTTGGCATCACTCACTTCCGCTCAGGAATGAGTCATGAGGAGGACCAGCTCATCCCAAATCTGTATCGTTACATCCAGCCATGGGAGAGTGAATTCATTGACTCTCAGAGGGTGTGGGCAGAGTATGCCCTGAAACGACAGGAGGCTATAGCCCAGAACAGGTGTGTGTCCATGTGTGGGAGGACAGGCAGCAGTGGGAAGTTTTATGCTGTCTGGGGATTTTGGAGACCTCGCTGGCCCTGTGGTACCTGCAATGCTGTTCCCTTACCTCTGGAGGAGGTTTGGCATTTTAGTGTCCCCTGCCAGAGCCCTGAGCTTGGTGTCACTTCTGTGATCTCATCAGCTGAACTACTCATTAATTTCTGCAGATAACTTGAGAGGTAACAAAGTGTGTTGTTTTTTTTTTCTTCAGGCGTCTGACACTGGAGGATCTGGAGGACTCATGGGACAGGGGAATTCCTCGGATTAACACCCTTTTCCAGAAGGACCGGCATACCCTGGCTTATGATAAAGGATGGAGAGTCAGGACTGACTTCAAACAGTATCAGGTACGGACAGGGAATTTCTCTTCACCTGAATATGAAGTTCAGATACCTGTTCCACACAAAGTCCTTTTACCTTGCATTATTGCAAGTGCACTTCTGTCTCTCTGCTGCAGAAAGAATTTAGAGACTTGTGTTGGGACTGGTAGAGGCTGTTTGGAACCAAATGCACCAGAATTTGTAGCTATCCCCTTTTGAAAGCATTTGGATAGATTGCAGTGTATCAGAGAAAACCACAATAAACACAACTACATATTACAGAATCAGTTCTGGAGAGGGAAAAATGATTATCTCAAAACAAGCATTCCAAGATACTAAGTTTTAGTAACAGTGGAATAATTTGTTATTTAAAGCCTTTAATGACAGCTCTGTAGAAGGCCAGTCCCTGAAAGATAAAAATATCACCTGAGGTTCCACCCAGTGTGAATTGCAGAGTAGTCCTGACAGAACTCGTGTTGTAGATGAGCTGTGTCCTCCAGCACTGTGGGCACGAGGCTGTTGACCTGTTCACTGACCATCATCATGATGTTGGTTCCTACAAGAAGTGCAGCCAGGTGAGTGACCTGCTTGCTGTTGTCTCCAGGTGCTGAAGCAGAACCCGTTCTGGTGGACACACCAGCGCCACGATGGCAAACTCTGGAACCTGAACAATTACCGCACGGACATGATCCAGGCTCTGGGCGGGGTGGAAGGGATCCTGGAGCACACCCTCTTCAAGGGCACCTACTTCCCCACGTGGGAGGGTCTCTTCTGGTAAGAGGAACTTTGATGTGGGCTCTGGGCGCAGGCTCTGCTGATTCTGTTGAGTTTCTGCTGGTTTTCAGTGGTAACTTGAGAACATTGTGTAGTTCAGTTGTGAGGGCTCCTGGGAAGGGGCTACAGCTGAACTTCTTGCAAATCCATCGAAATTTCTTGGCTTGAAACAACCCTCCCAGCTCGTTGCTGATCCCTGTCTCTTGTTAAAAGTGACATATAGCAGCAGAGATAAGGGACATCTCATTCAATTGAATCTAATGCAGTTGATGGTCTGCCTTTTCCAGGGAGAAGGCCAGTGGCTTTGAGGAGTCCATGAAGTGGAAGAAGCTGACAAATGCCCAGAGATCGGGTTTGAACCAAATTCCAAACAGAAGATTCACTCTCTGGTGGTCTCCTACCATTAACAGAGCCAATGTAAGTACCTGATGTTTGTCCCTCTAGGAGCAGACACCACTTTTGCACTGAAATGAGAGCAGTTAATTGATCCAATTAATTCTCAGAACATCTCTGACAGAGGTACTTAATCTCCTTAACAGAAGATGCTCCATTTTAAAAATTTCCTCAGTTGTGCTGTTGTGTGTTCTCACAGCTGCTTTTCCTTTGCAGGTGTATGTTGGCTTCCAGGTGCAGCTGGATCTGACAGGGATCTTCATGCACGGCAAAATCCCCACGCTGAAGATTTCCCTCATCCAGATTTTCCGAGCTCACTTGTGGCAGAAGATCCATGAGAGCATTGTCATGGATTTGTGTCAGGTGAGCAATGTTGGTTTGGTTTGTTTCTGTGCCCTTTTGGACCAGGACCAGTCTTCCTCCAGCAATTTGGCAGAGAAAGGGAAAAAATGGAAAATGGAATTTTCCTGCCTGCCATGGTGTTGAGAATAGATTCCTTATCTGGGTTGCTTGAACACATCTCATCTTTGACTGCCTTTTCCCCAGGTGTTTGATCAAGAGCTGGATGCTCTGGAGATTGAGACAGTGCAGAAAGAGACAATCCATCCCAGGAAGTCCTACAAGATGAATTCCTCATGTGCAGATATCCTTCTCTTTGCTTCCTACAAGTGGAATGTGTCACGTCCATCCTTGCTGGCAGATTCCAAGTGAGTTTCCCTTTTCCCTCTCCTCAGTCTCACTGCAGAGCAGAGCTGCTGAGCCTGTCATCTAGACCCTCTTGTCTCTTGGGCATCTAGGGGACACTGGAGATTGTCCACAGGGCTTGTTTGGGTAGGTGATTGCAGCACCTCCTAGCACTGCCTTCTGTAAAACACCAACACTGCCTTTGCTCCTGTTCTCTCCTCTGGGTGAACTTTTCCCTGAGCTGTTGAAGGTTCTTCTGGAAACCCCACAAAGCTGAGCTGGCCCGGGGCCAGAATCTGGAGTGAACTCTCACTGAATCCTCACCAGACAGTCCCTGGAGCAGATGACCCTCGTGACTACACAGCAGTGGCCTCACTGTTGCTTTGTTTAAACCTTTCAACAGCCTCTGCATTCACTGCTGTGCGATGAGAACAGTAGAGTCCCTTTCCAGGGTGGAGTGTGGATACGAGCTGGCTGCAGTGTCCATGCTTGGTGACAGTTAACTACAGGGGAGTTTTGTGCAAGATGAACTCTTGTTGGTTTGCTTTCTCCTCAGGGATGTGATGGACAGCACCACCACCCAGAAGTACTGGATTGACATCCAGCTGCGCTGGGGCGACTACGACTCCCACGACATCGAGCGTTACGCCAGGGCCAAGTTCCTGGACTACACCACAGACAACATGAGCATCTACCCCTCTCCCACTGGGGTGCTCATTGCCATTGATCTGGCCTACAACTTGCACAGGTGACAGCTGCACCTTCTGTGGTTTCATTTCTAGGACTGGCATTGGTAGTTTATGGGTGTTGTCTCAGTGTGTCTCTAGTCTGGGTTGTATTCCAGGTAGGAGAATTCCAGGCAGAACCTGGAGATGTGCAGTGGGTGGGATAAGGTTGCCCAGTTTTGCTCAATAATAGTGGTTCAGTTCCCTCAGTTCATTAATAATTTGTTTCTTAGGCTATTTCTGTCAGACTGTTGTAGGAGCTGAAGGACAGGCCTTGTTTCAAAGTCCCTGCGAGTGGGGACAGCTATTTCTCACTGGAAACTAGGGGGATAGTCAGAAATCAGTTCTCCAGTGTGTTTGTTAGAGAAGGTGCAGCTTTTCTGGGACTGCTGCATGTGTGTGCTGTGGCTTCCCACTGAGGGGGTGTAGGAAAAGCCATAGGTGACCAGCTCCCAGGGACATTACAGAAGTCACACTGCAGTACAAAGTTGTGTTTTCAGCAGGTAGGAGAGGGCCTGGCTGCTGCATGGAATGTGGAGCTGTTGCCTTTTCAGGTCTAATGGTAACAACTTCTTTTTGTTTCCTTCTTCAGTGCTTATGGGAACTGGTTCCCTGGGAGCAAACCTCTGATCCAGCAGGCCATGGCCAAAATCATGAAAGCAAACCCTGCCCTGTATGTGTTGAGGGAACGAATCCGCAAAGGGCTGCAGCTCTACTCCTCAGAGCCCACAGAGCCCTACCTGTCCTCCCAGAACTATGGGGAGCTCTTCTCCAACCAAATCATCTGGTTTGTGGATGACACCAACGTGTACAGAGTCACCATCCACAAGGTGAGGCCAGAGGGGTGTCTCAGGGAAAGGACTGAATGGGGTGGAGGTTTCCATGCATGATAGAAATCTGGGAGTCAACATGTGGACCTGCATTTTTGCAGGGTGCACAGAGCAGCTCTTACATTTCCCACACAGCTCCTCAAAGCACACAGATAGTTGGCTCTTGTGAAAAGATGTAGGTGGGCTCCATTTATCTCCCTGCACTTCTCACTCTCACTTGTTTCCTCAGACTTTTGAAGGGAATTTGACCACAAAACCCATCAACGGAGCCATTTTCATCTTCAATCCCAGAACTGGACAGCTCTTCCTGAAGATCATCCACACATCTGTGTGGGCAGGACAGAAACGTCTGGGACAGGTAGGGCCTGGCTGTGCCTTGGGAGTGACCTAGGGGTGGGTCTGACTGCTTGGGACACTCCCTTGAGCAGAAAACATCACAAAGATCTTCATCTTCCTGCCTCTTAATGAGTTTGGAGCTCCAAAGTCCAAGTGGTCAGGCAGGCAGGAGCATGGGATGTAAAAGTGGAAGAGCACAGGCATTGCTGCTGCAAGGATTTTGAGGCTCTGAGGTGTAAAGACCCCACATCATCAAGCAGAGCTTGAGGATCAGTACTGTGCTCCTTGTTACACAAAACACTCTGCACTTGGCTGTACATCCAGTGCAGTGAGAAAACTCAAGTGGCAAATCCAGGGAGGTGGAGTAGCCAGCTGTTTTTTTCTGAGCAACTCAGGAGTAACTGAGCTCCAGGAATGGGAACTGCCCTCTGTGATCAGTAAGGAGGAAATGCTGGCCCTTGTCACTGATCTGGAACAAACCATAAATTCCTGTTGTATTTTTAGAATTCGGTTTGTGTCCCTCTGGCTCCCAGAGACATGGAGACACTGATGGCGAGCAGGGGGATATTTCTCTAACCCTGCTGTCTTTCTGTAGCTGGCCAAGTGGAAGACTGCTGAAGAAGTGGCTGCCTTGATCCGATCCCTTCCCGTGGAGGAGCAGCCAAAGCAGATCATAGTGACACGGAAGGGCATGCTGGACCCACTTGAGGTAAGGATGCAACTCTGTGAGGATGTGTAAAATCTGTGGGAGATAACAGGACAGTTCTGTGTCCTGTGATGTTCTGCAGTAGTTGTGAGCTAATTCCTCTTGATAAACTCCAGGTGCACTTGTTGGATTTCCCCAATATTGTGATCAAAGGCTCGGAGTTGCAGCTACCTTTCCAGGCCTGTCTGAAAGTGGAGAAGTTTGGTGATCTCATCCTGAAGGCCACTGAACCCCAGATGGTTCTCTTCAATCTTTATGATGACTGGCTGAAAACCATCTCTTCCTACACAGTAAGTACAGATGTGTCTTCTGCATTTTGCTTTGCTGCTGGTAAATGAGGCAGGAACCAAGTCCTCAGATATCCCTGATGACTTGTTTGGGAGCCCTTGGCTCTGAATCTGCCTGGGTTTTCCTTTAGATGGATTTTGCTGGCAGTTCCCATGTGCTCAAACAGAGGAATGCTGTACCAGGGCCTTGTATGTTTAATTTTCCTCTTTCTAACTGCGTCTTTTTTCATCTCCAAGGCGTTCTCCCGTCTGATCCTGATTCTCCGGGCGCTGCACGTGAATAACGATCGAGCCAAAGTTATCCTGAAGCCAGACAAGACAACCATCACTGAGCCTCACCACATCTGGCCAACCCTGACAGATGAGGAGTGGATCAAGGTGGAGGTGCAGCTGAAAGATCTCATCCTTGCTGACTATGGCAAGAAGAACAAGTAAGCCATAATCCTGTCAGCTTTTCCTTCCTGCCCTAAAGGCTGTGGCCAAGGGCCTTTGTCAATGCACTCTCAGCTTTGTAGGGAAATCTGGTTATTATTAATAACTTCTTGGTTAGATAGATAAAAACGTCTGCACCAAATCTTTGATCGGACCATCATGTGATCATGGCCCTTCTTTTGTTTAAAAAGTTGCACTTAATTTTTTCATAGTGGATGTTCTGAGCTTGTGCCTGAAGGTGAGAAGGCTCCAGAATGTGTTTTGAAATGCCTGATTTGGGTGAGTTTTCTCTTCCAGCGTGAACGTTGCATCCCTGACGCAGTCAGAGATCCGAGACATCATCCTGGGCATGGAGATCTCTGCCCCATCTCAGCAGAGGCAGCAGATTGCAGAAATTGAGAAGCAAACCAAGGAGCAGTCGCAGCTGACGGCCACACAGACCCGCACGGTGAACAAACACGGGGATGAAATCATCACCTCCACCACCAGCAACTACGAAACCCAGACCTTCTCCTCCAAGACTGAGTGGAGGGTCAGGTAGGAAGGCAGGCAGGGGTGGTGGAAAGGGTTGGAATGTTCAGGGAGGATCTGTGCCCTCTCTGATCGTGGTCTCCTCCTCACAGAGCAATTTCTGCCGCCAACCTCCACCTGCGGACAAACCACATCTATGTCTCATCAGATGACATAAAGGAGACAGGTTACACCTACATTCTTCCCAAAAACGTGTTGAAGAAGTTCATCTGCATCTCGGACCTGCGGGCCCAGGTGAGTGTGCAGGGAGTTTGTTACAGTTGTGCCCCACTCAAACACGCCAGGGGAGAACTCTTGGTGAAGGGCTGGGAAACTGCTGTGGTTTGTCCACGTGAATCCCTCTGATGATATCCTCAGGAATTAAGGAGTTCCCACTCTCAGTTACACAGAGATCTCTTCTGGCCTTCTAAGGCAGGTGTGTGTGTCTTAGATTGCAGGTTACCTGTATGGAGTGAGCCCTCCAGACAACCCCCAGGTGAAGGAGATCCGGTGCATAGTGATGGTGCCCCAGTGGGGGACACACCAGACCGTGCACCTCCCAGGGCAGCTGCCACAGCATGAGTACCTCAAGGTGAGTTACAGTTCAGCTTCCAGGGTGGGTGGAAGGTCAGTAACAAGGACCTGAGGTGGTGGAGTAGCTTCCCTTGGTGTTTTGTAGTTGTAGGACTGAAAGGGCTCAGTCTGAAGCCAAACCTGCTTAAGTGAGGAGGAAGCCTGTGATCTCTGTCCTTTTTGCCAGGCCTTGACGTGGTCTCTTTTTAAATGGTTTTGATTTTTCTCTAAACCAGTCTCTTTTTGTCAGGAAATGGAACCTCTGGGATGGATTCACACCCAACCAAACGAGTCCCCTCAGCTCTCACCACAGGATGTCACCACCCACGCCAAGGTCATGGCTGACAACCCCTCCTGGGATGGGGAGAAGACCATCATCATCACCTGCAGGTGAGGGGCAGGGAGGCTTCTGGTGCCCCTCTGAGGGAGGTGTTGCTGCAGAGCTGGGGAACTCAAAACAAAATTGACAGAAAGGGAGTATTGGCTCATTCCTGCTTTCCCTCCACTGCCCCAGCTGAGTGTGACCTGCCTCATGTCTTCTCCTTTCCAGTTTCACCCCTGGCTCCTGCACGTTGACAGCCTACAAACTGACCCCGAGCGGGTACGAGTGGGGCCGGCAGAACACGGACAAAGGGAACAATCCCAAGGGTTACCTCCCCTCCCACTACGAGAGGGTGCAGATGCTCCTGTCTGACCGCTTCCTCGGCTTCTTCATGGTCCCAGCACAGGGCTCCTGGAACTACAACTTCATGGGTGAGCTGGCCTGGGGAGAGGAGGGGAAAGGAGGCAGTGTCAGGAGCTTGGGGAGGAGGGAATAGCTCTTCACCCACTCCAAGCTGGCAGGGATACCAGCACTGTGCCCTGAACTTTCCTTAGTACCAGCACTGGGATGTCAGCTCAATGATTTTTTGATGGCTAGAGAGTTAAAATAGATCCCGTGTCTGTCTGGATTGTAGTGCATGGTCTATCACCTCTGAATAATTAATCCCTGTCAGGCACAAGAGATAATGGAAAATGCAAGAGAGGAGCTGTTCCCTGTAGGAAGGTCCTGGTATCGTGAACACCATGGGCAGCTGGAGAAGGGGTCAGGAAATGAGAGTGACAGAACACTCGATTGGCATAAAAGGACTGTGAATCTCTTGAGGGGAGGAACCCAAAGAGGGATGATTTTGCATGGAAATAGTCGTAGAAAGGTGGAGGGCTTTGCTAGGCTCCTGAAGGATGGAGGAGGCAGAAGGGATGCTCAGGTGGGTGACGCTCCCTCTTTTCCAGGTGTCCGCCACGACCCCAACATGAAGTACGAGCTGCAGCTCGCCAACCCCAAGGAGTTTTACCACGAGGTCCATCGCCCCTCTCACTTCCTCAACTTCGCGCTGCTGCAGGAGGGGGAGGTTTACTCTGCCGACCGCGAAGATCTCTACGCCTAATCCTGCCCGCGCCCCTCTTAGTACTGTTGATATTCAACAGCGTGTTCGTGTGTTCCCCCTTCCACTGTGCCCCGCTCGCCCCCTTCCCCCCGCGCGTTGTTGTCTACCCTACTTTTCCGCTCAATAAATTTTGTACGAACGGGATCGCGGGCGCTTNGTTCGCTTTCCCTAGGGGATGGGGCTCACACGGGTGTCCCACATTTTGTGGGACGGCTCTGACTCCGCTGTTCCCCGTGGGAGAGGCTCCGACCCCGCTGTTCCCTTTCCCAAGGGACGTCTCTGACCCTGCTGCCCTGAATCCCCTGGCACGGCTCTGATGTGGCTGTTCTGTTCTCCCAGGGGATGGCTGTCCCTGCTGTCCCCCATCCCCTGTGGCTCTGATCTCGCTATATGAATCTGACCCGGCTGTGCTCTATCCGGTGGGATAGCTCTGACCTGTCTGGCCTAGCTGTCTCCCTTTCGGGGTGGTGGCACTGACCCCACTGTCCCCCATCCCCTGGAAAGCCTCTGACCTGGCTGTCACCGTCCAGTGGAACAGCGCTGGCCTGGCTCACGCCTGGCTGACCCGGCTGTCACTGACCCCCGGAGGTGGCTCTGACCCGGCTGTCCCCGTCCCCAGGACCCGGAGCAGAGGCTGTGGGAGGCCGAGCGCCGGGAGCGAGCCCTGCACGGCCGCCTGGCCTGCCTGGAGGAGCAGAACCGGCAGCTCCTGGAGCAGCTTGCAGAGAGCCAGTCCCAGGAAGGTGGGTGTCCCGGTGGGTTTGGGGTCCCCTGATGCCGCAGGGTGTCCCTATGGAGTGGTAGGCTGGGTGCAGGGCTGAACCTGTTCTTCTGGAGCCTGGAATGCTGCTCTCCTTCCCCTCACCTTGGAGACCTGTCCTAGCAGAGAGCATAGGCATTACCTTGTTCTGCCAATCACAGGGATCCCAAACCTCCAGAGCACCTTGAGAGCCCCCAGGAGGGTGGTGGAGGCAGGCACAGGGTGTGGGCTGCTGTGTCAACTCAAGGATGTGTCAGGAATGGTCTAAAACTCTCAGTTCCCTTCTTTCCACTGTTCCCACTGCAAGATTACCAGGAACTTTGCAGAAGCAGTGAGGAACTTTGTGGTGTTGTGGGCCTGGGGGAGTCCCTGGGGACTCTGACTCCTGTGCACCCCTGTCTGGTGTCAGATAGCACAGCACGGAAGGAGCGGGAGGTGATGCTGCGGCTGAAGGAGGTGGTGGACAGGCAGAGGGATGAGCTCCGTGCCCAGGCCCACGAGATCGTCTGCAAGAACCGGGACACGGAGGCGGTGAGGGCGTGGGGGCTCAGGGGTGTGGTGTGCCAAGGGCCCGGGGACCTGCTTTCATGTCACATCCCCTACCCCAGGGCTGTCACAGCTGCTGAGCCTGCTGGGGCAGGTGGCACTGATGTCCCTGGGTGGGGACACTGCCTCACCTTTGGCTGCCCTGGGCCTGCAGCTGCAGGAACAGCTCCATCGCTTCATGGCCATGAACGAGGAGCTGCGGCACAAGGTGGCTGTGGTGCAGGCCCAGCTCAAGAGTGCTCTGGAGCAGAAGTCAGACCTGGAGGCTGCCGTGCTGCAAAGCCAGAGGGAAACGAGCAGGAGGAGCAGGACAGCCCTGGAGAGCCAACGGCCAGAGCCTGCTGTGGTGAGTCTGAGCTGTGGCCTCGCTGCTGCTGGGCATCACCAGCACTGACCCCACATTGCCAGCCTGGTGTGGAGCTTTTGGCACACCCAGACATGGCTACTCAAGGAAACTAAAAACTGACCAGTGTGGTGTCTGCAGTGCCAGTAACACCTTCTCTGTAAAAGCTGTTATGGGTGAAGCAAGATGAGGTGACAGGAGTTAAAACTAGACGGGACACAGAGGATGAGGGGGGTTTGCCATGTGAGGTGATGGGCAGTGATTGCTGGCTGAGATGGGGACATTCCTGGGATTCTTCCATCTTTGCCTGCATGTACACCCAGCCTTTGGGTGGGGTTTTTGGGGTCTCTGCTTGCCTGCTGACTCTCTTTCTATTCCCTCCAGGAGGGAGCCGTGTCACCCTCAGAGGAGCCACAGTGCCAGGATGGGGACAGGAACCCTGCTCACTGCTGCTTCTCCAAGGAAGAGCTGCAGCAGATCCTGCAAGAGAGGAATGAGCTCAAGACCAACCTGTTCTTGGTGCAGGAGGAGCTGGCCTATTACCAGAGGTGACTCCTGTCCCTGCAGCCACCCCTGGCCCATCAGAGGCTGCTCCCACCACAGTCAGGCCAGAATCTTCCCCAGGCTCTTGGTTAACCAGCTGGCTGCTTTTTGCTAGGGAGCTGCTGAACGAGGAGAGAATTCCCGGCTTCTTCCTGGATGCAATGAAGTCAAATATCAAAAAACAGAGGAAAAAAATCAGGGCCAAAATGCTGGGAACGACGGAGGAGTCGGCAAGCAGGTGAGTCAGGCTGGGTGCTGGGATCCTCCCGTGCAGGGTGGGTGCTGGCTGGCCTGCTCCAGTGTTTCCATGTGTGTGATGCTCTGGATTGGAGCTTCCCCAAGCTCAGAGCTGCCTCCTCCTTCCAGAGATCAAAGGTTTGATGTCTGCAGTTGATGTGTTGCTCTGGCATAGCTGTGCCACAGGAACTGGGCTTTGTGCTGCAACTCTTGTATCCCTGTCACCAGTCAGGCATGGCCTGGCCAAATGCCACTTGTCCCTGCGTGCATGTGACAAAACAGGGGTGAGGTGATAGCACTGGAAGCACTGGACAAACTCCAGAGTAGCTCCAGCCCTTGCTGCTGTGGCTCAGTGCAGGTTTACCCCCATTTCTCTGTGCTGCAGTGATGAAGAGGAGGGCTCCTGGCTCCCAGGTCATGGCACAGACTGTGTGGATGCTCAGCCTCCAGAATCCAAAATTAGGAGCTTGTAAGTTTTCTCCTGTGCTGGTAGGGATGGGAGGCTCTGCCAGTGGGGAGGTTTGGGGCTTGGCTGGGACCTGCCACCTGTTGAACTTAGATATGATGGGAACAGAGTCAGCAGGCTGGTGCAGGGCTGGCAGGGATGCTGCCAAAACAGGAGTTGCTGTTTTTTAGGGGGATCTGCCTTGGTCCTGGGTGTCACAGTGCCTGCAGCCAGGCTGTGTCCTGCTGCCACCACCACAGAGGGAGTTTGGGATTCTACATCCTCCCTGGGGAGGTTCTTCTCCCCCACAGCCCTTATCTGCTCTCTCTGCAGTTTTGGGCTGTGGTATCAGGGCAGCAGCAAAGACCCCCCCACATCCAGCTGCTCGGGAACCTGGGAAATCATCGACTCGCTGGACACGCAGCTGGAGCCAGAGGGAGAGAGCAAGGCAGGCTCCAGCTCCCCTGACAGAGCCATGGCACCACTCTGACCCCACGGGAATGGGAGCAGGATCTGTCCTCGCAGCAGAACTTCCTGGATCCTCTTCTTCCAGTGGCTTCAAGGGCAGCACGGCAGCTCTGGCACTTCCCTGTGCCATGGTGGTGGCAAAGCCACAGCGTGGGCAGATCCCTGCAAACCCACTGGGACATTTGGATGTGGGCTGCCAGCCTGGCATGGGACAGCTCAGCACTTCTGGGCATCTCTGCCCACCAACCACCCTTTCACTGTGCCCACAGCATCCCCACAGAGGGGCCCTCACAGCTGTGCCCCCTCCCCACTGCTCCCTGCTTGCAGCTCAGCATGGTGGGGGTCTGCACCCTCCTCCTGCTTCACACCCCAAAAGGGATCTTCCCATCCACTGGTGGCTCTTTGCAAACCCCTCTGCTCACAGCCCAGGATTCCATTGCCCCATCCTGCTTTTGGGGCTGTTTTACCTCACCCCTTTCTGTCTGTACCTCCCCAGTCCCTGCAATGTCCATTTGGGGTGTCCCGGGCTCTCCACATTGCTGGGAGGGGCTGAGCACACTGCACTGGGTGTCCAGGTGCTCCCGTGGCTGGGAGCCATCAGGATCAGCACCACCAGGGCCACTCCTGCACTTCTCAGGCATGGGGTGAATCAGTTTTGTACTGGGACCTCTTCTGCCACCTCTGGGACCTGGGAGACTGGAACAGTCCTTGTGTTCATGGGGGCGAGTCGGTTGTCTCAGGTCAGGTACTTTCTACCTTTAATTTGGAAATAAATCAGTCTCTTGTTTCTCTCCTGAGCCCCTTCTGGTGGGTCAGCTGTGGTGGGGAGGGGGCTCCAGGGGGGTGATCCCACAATGCTGGGCATGGAGGAGTTAATTCCTGCATGGCCAAGGGGAGCTTCCAACCCGGAGCCCTCCCTGCCCCTCCCCCGCCCTGGCTGAGCCGGCCTTGGGTAGGAAAAAGGTGTTTCCTGTGCATCTGCTGACACAAAGCTCCAGGGGACATGGTGAGGTGGGACAGTGGCCAGCAGCCTTTCAAAGGCCAGCATAGGTCAGGCTATGTTGCCATGGGGGACATGGGGACCCCTCTTCTGAGCCCCTGCCAGGGGATGGCTCATGGGGGTTGAGGCAGGGGGNACACAGGTGAGATGTTCAGGCAGGTACCAGCCCCTGTGTGGCCATGTTGAGCCCCTGGATGCCCCTCTCTATGGCAGGGTGGCAGCCAAGGGCCAAAAATAGCCCGGGCAGCAGCATTCCCTGCTCCCCCTCCCCGCCGCACCCCTGACGTCTGGATCGGGGCGCCTCCTCCCACGTTTCCTCAGGAAGAAACCCAAGGCTGGAGGGAGGAAGAGGCCGCACCACGGGTGGGACGGGACAGACGGACAGAGGGACACCAGCGTGGGGCTGGGGAGCCACCAGGACTGGGGCCCTGGTGCCCAGCTGGAATGGAGAGTGCCCGGCCCATCCTCTGCCTCCAGCTGTGGCTGTGGGTGCAGAGCTCTGCCCAGGAGCTCGACCCTGAGGGCAGGAACGTCTGCAGGTAGGTGCCACGGGGGTCCCCACTTGTGCCACTCCATGTCCTGGGGCCTCTCAGCAGCCCCAGAGGGTTGTTGTCCATCCCTCCTTCCATGGACAGGGATGTGCAGCCTGGCATGGGGTGGGTGCAGAGGCTGGGGTGTGTGGCTGGGGCATGCCTGGGCATTTGGGGCATCAGATCCTTTCTCCAGGGTTTATTTCTCATTCACCCTCTGAGTGCAGGGCAACAGGGCAGTATGGGACCCTTGGCAAAACTCATGGTGGGGAAACGTCGGTGTAGCAAACCCCAAAGAGCTTTGGGAGCTGATGTCCCCTGAATTTGTTGCCACGTTGCCTCAACGGTGACGCCTTTCATGGCCTTCACCTCGGTGCCTCATTTCTGCACTGCTGCCGAAGCTTGAGCCTCTCCCAGGGCATGGGACACCCGGCACGGCTCCATGGGGACATTCCCAGCACTTCGGGCAGACCAGCCCCGCCGCCCACTCAGGCTGCAGCCTCCTAAATTTCCTTCTATTTTTCTGGTTTCCTTCCGGAGCGTTGCCCTGGGGGGCGCGCCGCCTTCTCAGCACTGGGGCAAGGATCGACTCGCCGAGGCCGAGGCCGTGAAGCCGCCCTGGCCCCCCGGCCCCGGCTGACATCCCCCGGTCTCTCCCGCAGGTTCCTGGCCGGCCCGGCGTGCTGTCCCGGCTGGAAACAGGACGGGAGGGAGTGCACGGTCGGTGAGTGATGGATAGGGATGAATCTCAAAGCCTGGTCCCCACGTTTATCCAGGCAGATCCTCTGAGTGTTGGGGGGAAGCTCTGCAGCTCTGTTCCAGCGCTGCCAGTGGGGTCCTGCACCGTGGGGACCCCCCGGCGGCTGCTGGCGCTGCAGCTGAGCCAGAAGGAAGCGGGATGGGGGTTTCCCCGGGAATGTTATCCCTGCGGGAGGTGGG